>JAMWYP010000219.1:600000-846676 GCA_025563575.1 Acacia pycnantha
TTACACGGATCCCAGATATAATTTGAATTTCAAATTATAATTTGAAAGTAACAAATTTAAGTATAATTTATAATTCATGAATTGAGGTATGGGGGAATTATTTGTAAAAACTAATTTCCAAGTACTGTTTTTATAATATAAATTTAAATACCTGAAAAATATCAATATCAATATTTTATTTTATTTTCTTGGTCAACTGAATATTTTATTTTCATTTGATTATTTAGAATCATAAACAATAATATCTATGGGTTAAGGTGCAAAAATACACATGTTTTTTTTTTTTTTTTTCTGAGGAGCACCTAGTAGCAAGTGCTTTTTTTAGGTGCAAAAGTGACTATGTGGTTACAAATTAGATGCAAAAATACTGTTTGATCGTTAAGTTTGAATTTTTTTGCTGACTGGACGATGACGTGGCATTTCAAAGGTGCAAAAATACACATCTGGTTTGTCAACAAGAGCGTCGAAAACCAAATTCTTTTTTTTTTTAATTTAATAATTTTATTTTTAGTATCATGAAAGTACTTTTTAGTATCAGTCAGTACCCTGAAATATTTTTTTTTATCAATCAGTATCCTTTTAGTACCGGTCAATAAGTGAAATATACTGACTGATACTGAAAAAAATATTTCAGGTATTGACCGGTACTAAAAGGATACTGAAGGATACTGAAACAAATATTTCAGGGTACTCACGGGTACTAAAAAGTACTTTCAAGATAGTGACTGGTACAAAAAAAATACTTCATAATCTTGAAAAATTATTTTAGGATCTTGGGTATTGACCGGTACTAAAAGGATACTGAAAAAATATTTCAGGTACTGACTGGTAAAAAGTACTTTCAGGGTACTAAAAATAAAATTATTAAATTAAAAAAAATTGGTGTTGGGTGCTCTTCTTGACAAATCACATGTGTATTTTTGCACATTTGAAATGTTACGTCATCATCCAGTCAACAAAAAAAGTCAAACTTAACTGTCAAACCGTATTTTTGCACCTAATTTGTAACCACGTGTGTACTTTTACACCTAAAAAAAGCATTTGCTACTGGGTGCTCCTTGGAGAAAAGTACATGTGTATTTTTGCACCTTAACCCTAATATCTATAATTATTTTAAATTATAAACTAATTAATTACATGATACTAATATTAATATTCTAGTTGCTAAAAACAAAGAAAACACCTTTTGATTGGATAATAAAATTCAAAAAATTTAACTTGGATTTGTTAATGAGGGTTATTGAAGAGGTTTTTTCTACTGAATATCCTCCCTTTACTCTTTATATTCCCCTAATTGGATATTTGCAGGGGCATTATTGTCGTAAAACAAGTTCAAAACCCACCCGATGTGTGTGTGTGATATGGGAATTTGTACTATCTAATTCAATAATTAAACAGTATAACATCTGAAATTACTTATTATTTTAGTTTTTAATATAAGACATATATTTTTTAATATACTCTAGCCAGTCTTCTTTAATTTCTCAATTTTCTCTTTTCCTTTGTCATTCTTAAGGGAGTATCAATAGGGATAAATTAGAAAAAAATTAATAAATATAAAAATTATGTCTTATTTTTAGAATACAGATCAATCATTTAAATATGTTTTAATAAGAATAGAAGGGAGTATATAATATGAGTGACATTGAAAAAGCTATCTTATATAATATTATTTATATAACATCTATTATTGATATACTCATAGTAGATAAATTAAACTATTTAATATATTAATATTTATAATACGAGAGCCACTTATTCGGCAAAAAGGAAACACAATTGTAGGCTAACTATGTGATAAGTTGAATGCCCACTTGACATCTTCAAGTGTTTGACAGATTAAATTATTTAATATTATTCTTATATAAGGAATAAATTACAATATTTAATTTAGTAAAAAAATTTAAAATTAAATCCTCATATAACTTGATAAATTTTCTCATACACATGATAATTTCTGTAACTTGCCTAATTTTTTAACAACACAAATAATCAAATTTTACATAGATAATTATCTATATATCATGGAATTATACCTCATTTGAACATATTTTAATTGCTGAAATTTATTTTTGATATATTCATCTTGAATAAAATAATATTTAGAAAATATGAGAAGTTATAATGATATTAAAGAGAATATTATATATATGTGTGTGTGGAGGAAACAAAAATTCTAAATAAAGCGGTTAGGATTGTAAAGATAATATATATTACATAAAAAAAAAAATCATATATATTGATTTATACGTTTTGAATCTAAGAGATGCAGGCGAAGAGAACGACACACACCTCTACTTATAGAAGAGATAGATTTAAAGTATTTATTTGAATATATTTCAATTTACTTTTAGGGTTATGTTTGATATATTTATTTTGAATCAAATATTGTGATCTCTATTATTTTATTCATAGCATTATATTTCATTTGAATATATTTTCATAAATTTATTTGTGATATATTTATTTTGAATAAAATATTTATATTTTATATTTAGGAGAATTGCTATAGGGAGATTACCTTTTTTTTTAGGCTAAACATCTAATATAAGATTTTTATTTGATATTTAGAAAATATGATATAAGTTATGATGATCAATTTAATCGTTTTGATTGTTACTTACTGCTATAAGAGAGCGAAGTCAGTTTCGGCCTTTCTGCCAAAAGCACAGATCCTTCTCCTGGCGCCTTTTACTGCGCATTCAAACTCCATATCTTCCTTCAGCTTCTCCCACAAGAAAAAGAAAATCTCCTCTTTCCCTCTCTCTAGGTTGTCAATTAGTGTTCAAGATTTACACATTTTTCTCGGATATTCGACTTTCATGGAGGACCGTACGTTCACCCCGTCTTTGAACTCCCCGCAGACCGAACAACACTTGGCAAGTACGGCCGACGTTAACGGGCCCTTTCTTGCCGTTGGGGTTCAGAACTCCGCCGCCAGAGGAAATTCCGAACCTTCGGGTTCGGAGGTTGGGTTGAAGAAGAAAAGAGGAAGGCCTCGAAAGAACGATGAAAACCTTCCGTCACCAAATTCGGCGCCGCCAGGATTTCCAACCTCTCCATCTTCTAAGCGAGGCAGAGGAAGGCCACGTGGCTCTGGAAAATTGCAGATGCTAGCTTCAATGGGTGAGTATTTTATACGTATCTCTTACCTTTGTCATAGTACTGATCATGTGCTTTTAAATATACTAAAATATTAAAGCTTTATAATTTTATCATGTGACAATTGAATTGCGTTGTGCCCCCTTGTGTCTTGATTGGCTAATCAATCACCATGCCTAATGTAATATTGGGTTTGAGCATCTACGCACATACACATACACATGTTGAATTTATAACATTAAAATATAATCAAGCTGGTTTAGAGAATTTAAACTTATTTCTCATTTGTGATTTTTTTTTTTTTTTTGGGGCGGAAGGAGGAATATTTTCAGCCACGGCTGGAGGAGGCTTTATCCCTCATGTACTGACTGTGAATCCTGGGGAGGTAATATCAATACTCAAGAGTAAAACCAAATGCTCATGTTTCAAATATTTCCTTGACACGATGCCTATACTTTCTGTTATGAATGGGGAATGAACAAGAATTTAGCTTGTGGTTATTGCAGGATGTTGTGAAAAGCATAACATCATTTTCTCCTAAAGGCCATCGAGCTCTTTGCATACTCTCAGCTATTGGAGCTGTGAATGTTGTCGAAATTCTGCTACCTGATTCTTGTGGTCGTCGTTGTGTGAGATATGAGGTATATTCTCATGCACATTTTATGGAAATCTTTCTGCTTTCTTAATGTTAATTTTTTATCTTTCACTTTATATCTCGACCATGATAACTGAGTTTGCTTGGTGAGAAAGACAGTCATCTCACTTAAAGGGGTTTGATCCTTTAGTAAGAAGATATCATTTATCTGTATTTCAAATTATGTTTGAAAGAGCACTTTGAGATAAAATCCTAAATGCACAATAATAATGTAACAGAATGCTCCCTAAAATAGTCTGGAAAGGAGATTTTATTTCAAGCAAACTCCGAGGAATAGGTGAAAATGAAGAAACTTAAATGGGTCACTGATATTGAAGTCTGTTAAGTATGCAATTTATTAGTGTAAGATAAGCTATTTCACTTATATTTTCTTTCCTGGTTTGTGGGTTCTTTTGATGTTCCCACGTGCAGGGTGTCTTTGAGATAATAAATTTATCTGGATCATATACCTATAGTGATAAAAATCAGACAAATCTCGCCATGAAGATTTTACTAGCTAAACCTGATGGGATGATTTTCGGAGGTACAATTGGGGGCTCACTGATAGCGGCTCGCCCTATTCAAGTAAGATTTTGTTTTAACTATCCATGTGACATTAAAATGGGCTAAATTATTTTGAAGCACAAAGTGGTGTCACAGCATTTTTATAAACCTGAATTTACGTTGTAACTTAACAGTTATAGTGTGTATGGAATGTCTTCTTGAAGGGAAGAAAATATGAAAGTTGTACTTTTATAAACTTGATTGTTTTCCATAGGACTGTTTCTAGTGATGCATTGAACTAGCTTCTTCTTTTATTTTGCCAATACTGATTTTTGGACTTTAGGAAAACAAGTGAATACTCGAGTCTGATCTGATTCTACATGTTACTAAACCACAATTAGTTACAGGCAAAAGACTTGAGTTTTTTTAAGAATTTGCTATTAGGCCTTTCAATATAACTAGTGAGCATTTTTTTCTGGTGGGGTTGAAACAAGCAACCAATACAGTGCTAACCTATGCATAATATACATTTATCTTTTCTTTTCTTTTTTCCCTTTGAAGAACTCGAAAGCAGACAATTAAAAATTGTATCTTGGGGTATCCCAAACATAATGATGCTCTACTAAAAGTAACCTAAAAGTAACTGACTTGAACTTAACACTATTTTCTTGGTTCATCAGCTAATTCTGGGAAGTTTTAAGCAAAAAATCAATAGTGATATCAGAAGGCTGCTGCCCCCTGGAGAATCTTCCGATGTTGCCAACGACGCGCCTGGCAATTCAGATGCAGCGGGGCTTTCCTTACAAATTCCTAGATTGATAGAATCTGAACATGGCTTTCCTTCACCAACATCTGGACTTATGCTAACATCTAATGGATTGGCTGATCATTCCATGCCTAGAACATCTAATGGATTTCCAAACAATGTCACTGCTACGACAACTAATGATAATGGTCTAGCAGTTTTCTTTCCTCAGAGTCAGAGCATGCCCTCGTTGAATGGCAGTAGTCTAGACTGTCATGTCTTGCAGCCCTTCGCAGATCCAATGACATTTGGAGATATTAATAATAGTGTCTCTCATATGTGATGCCGATTGAAACAGTCACTTTCAAGTTTTTATGTTTTTCGTTCTTATGCTAGGTCGTATTATGTAGGGGCTGACTTAGAACTTAGAGGTGGGTTTTTTTTTTTCCTGTCTAGTTGTTAAGGTGATGAATATTTTAGTTTTATGACTTATAATTGAAAGCTTGTGAGAGAAAAGCGAGGCCTAGTGAATCTCACTTGTGGAGGTTGTATTTCAATCTTGGCTATCTTTCATGTGACTAGAGGATTCAAATGGTTTATAAAGAACTCGTTATCTACCTTTAATAATTGTTCCTATACATAGTTCGCCATTTGCTTCTTATTCAATTTTGGGCGGAAAAAGATTTTCATCTAATATTCTTCTTAATCTTGAAATTGTTGCATCCCTTTAACACTAGGAGGTTTTATTTGACTTGAAGCTATTAAAATTTAAAATTAATCCTGTAAAATATTTCATCATTACTCTAGTGTTTTTCGAAAGGTGAAATACAAAGAACTAGTATCATACTTCAGTGAATGCAATAATAATAATCAATACTGTGAGCGGAAGGGGGAAATGAAGAAAAATAAAGTCTTGATATGAAATAATGAATTGACAAGCTTCATGGCCTTGCCTAATGTGATTAATTAAGAGATTACACATTTTTTAGATTTGATTAAGAGGGTTAAGGTACAAAATATTTTCACTCATCCCAACAAATACATTCCCTGAAAATCAAACTTAACTTGTGTTTCTTATTCTTATAGGGATGAGGTCGTTTAGCACCTCAATCAAACAATAATTAAATAAATTACAAATTAGCAAACAATCTGTAATTTTTAGCATCAAGGACTATTTGTCTGACGGCTGCAATAGCTGCTAAAGCTCCCACAGCAGAAAAAGTGACAGCAATAATGACGTTCAGCCAGAAAATTGGGCTTCTCTTAGATGGCTTAAAAGTGAGGTTGAAGAAAACGGCAGGCAATACGAAATCTAATGGAGTGAATCCAAAAGCACCAATGAGTGCGTTTATGTCCCCAAAAAATGGAAGCATGGCTGCTATCACAATTGCCAGAGCAGTGCTCAGTGACCTAGAAATCACTCTGGGGATCAAATTTCGCATCGAAAATTCTGCTCTTTTTGGATCTGCAAATGCTTGTTCCATCATTTCATTGGTTGGCTGCAAGTAAACCTGCAAACCACACAGTAGTAATAATGTTGAATTGAAACTTCATTCTGAACAAAAGGTGTTTATGATTTGTTCACTCAACTTAAAAGTTGTAACTTTAATTATAAGATTATGCAGAAGACGTAGGTTGTAGATACGTACCACCCCAACAGCTGAAAGCTGAGCTATGGTGAAAATGTTGGTCATATAAATGAACCACCTGGGAACCAAAGGTGTCCCTTTATCAACAAAGTTGTTTAAAACGAGGCTACCAACATGGTCGCCAAAAGCCCAGTAACCAGAGATTGAGACGCTGAAGAAAGTGACGGTGAGTACTAGGTAACAAACACACAATCCCTTGAACATCTTCCCTTTCACAGGGGGTGCCAATGTTGCCTGTAATATAATAAGCCCACAAACAAAAGCATATATATAACACGAACATCGAAAAGTGCGAAGTACTAACTACTAAGTATTTGTCTTGTTGTGGGGAACCTGAATTTCAGGAATGATTCCATTTCCATAAGTGGTGGCAATAATGGCAATAGCATTGAAGATTCCAAAGAGACGAGTCTGTGTATCGCCGTGCAGAGAATAATCTTTTGGTGGGCCTTTGGAGGAGTTCCCTGTAGGAATTTGAGTGAAAACGCCATGTAAACTAAGCACTACAAGCCAAGTTGGTGGTAACTTGAGAGAATGAATATAGTGAAATAGAAAGTGAGAAATACCAATATAAATGGAAGCACCAGTAGCACAAGCACTGTAGGCGAGGCAGAGAACCAAAGAAACCATATTGATATGCCTCAAAGAGTGAAAAGATGGGAGCTGAGCTAATATTAGCATCAAGCATCCGAAAATTAACACAAACTCGTACAGCTTCATGCCCCCATTTGGGTGTGCCACCTCGTAAATTGCCTTCATTTCACAATGCTCAAAAATTCACTTCAAGAATATAATACTATTATTTTCCAATTCATTGTTCAAAAATTTGGCCTAACTATAAATTACCTTCATGCATTGTCCTCCCAGAAGAGTGCAAGCCACAACGGCACCGTAGCAGACTGCGAATTGAATTGGCCCTACAAAATACCGACCCCACCCTGGCCCTGCCATTCATAAAACACACAGTAGCTTAGAATACCGGATAATTGGGCCATTTGATTGGCCCCTTTAAATTGGGCCTATAGCTTCCAAAGCCCGGTTGAAGACACGGAAAGTCGAAACTTGAACGAAATGCACTGTCTTTGATACAAGACCCCATTTATAATTTAAATTGCATTAGGAGATCTTATATTATACTCGTATTAAGGATAGAAGGTGAGATGTAAAAATAAGGGACCTAAAGTGTGGCGAGCCACGTCTCGGAATCGGAGGAGGCGGTGGCCGTTCTGAGCATGGTGTTCAAGAACAAGGGACAGTAAATTGTAGTTATAGAAAGAGACGATGGCGGCAACAACCAAGCAGATGATGCCACCTGTCCAGCCGAGGAACGTGAAGGCGTACGGAAGGCTGAGCAATGGTGGAGCTACTATGGAGGTCGTGAGGTGGTACCCACAGTGCACCCACGATCCTGCAATTAGACAATGATAGTCGTAAATATGTAATAATGGTTGATGACAACATCTAAGTAAATTATAAATAATAGTAGTAATAATAATAATAAAAAAAAGCCTCCACCACCATGTGCCTCATCCCTGAGAACAAGGAATATTGGAGGAGGAATGATTCCAGCAGAAATCACACAATAACACGGCTTCTTTGTTGTTCTTTCATAGGAAAAGGTTGGAAGAGACAGGACGTACAGAGATGAGATCGGAGGGTGTGCGTGTCTATAGATATATAGATAGTCATAAATACCAGTAGCATATGAGAATATATATATGTGTGACCTTTAGATTTAAGAACAAAGAGGGCTCCGGCATCATCGGCAACATGCTTCTGGGGAAGATCGAGGCCTAGAGAAGTTGTTGGAGGATTTTCTGCTCCGTCACTGACAACGTTAGAGGCCGGAAGCAGAGAGCTCATCTTCTTGTTCTTGTTCTTCTCGATCTCTTTCTCTATATATATCCCAACTACAAGTCCTGCAAGATAATATTATTACTATATACAGAATAGAGTCAACGTATAAATAGCTGGTTTTATTATTATATAAATGCATATTCCAAGTTTCCAACCAGTCAAATTTGTCGGGGCCCCCCGTCTGATCTAATATATAATTATATAATTATGCTATATACAGAGGCCAACTTGAAGATGATGACGATCATGATGATGTGGACGACGACATGAAAGATAATTGGAGAGAGAGTTGTTGGTAAGAAAATAAAGGAGCTTGCAAGTCCAACAAAAAGTGGGCGGTAAAGGAAGGGGAATATCGATATGTGAACGTTTGGAGATACTTTTAATTTGATAGCTAGCTAATCAATGTTTTGGAGAGGATTCCGAATCTCCTGTAGCTTCCTCCCACAAAAGATTCTCCCCAAGCCTCCGTCCAAAATTTTTTAGTTTGTGCCTAGAAAGTTAAAAGTATACATTTGGTTATTAAACTTTAGATGGTTAAGATGGTAAAATAACATTTAATTTTATCAAAATATAAAAGTAATCATAAATTATTTTTTAAAACAAAAATAATCATAAACTTTTATAATTAGGGTAAAACCATTAAATTTGACTAACTTCCATTTATTAAAATTTTAACTCAGTTGTTGAACTTTCAACTCTATTGCATACATAAATATATTAGCGCAACGATTCCGTTCTTGACACTCATGCTTGAATTTGATTATCCAGTCTGACTTCACCACTCCTTGATTCGGTTCGAGAGCATTAGGCATCCTTGTAGTTCTTGTTCACTGTTGACTTCTAATATCACTTCTTCCTAATTACATTCCACCTTTATCTTCTTAAAACCCAACTGCTGGCAGAGTTGAAGTCCTTCAAGAATTGCCCAAGCTTCTGCAACTTTGCTGCAGCATCTCTGCATCCTATAAGAGAAACTCCCTAGCCACTCACCATAATCCCCTCTTATGACTCCTCCACAACCCGAGAAGTGTGGCACTGCTGTCATTCCATCAAAATTTAACTTACACCACCCCTCCTCAGGCATCTTCCATGAAATCCATGTAGTCTCGTATGATCTTTTTTCATTTTCACCTCCATCCCACCGTTTCTTATGTAGTAGTTTTCAACACTTTGCCTGACTATGCCTCCAAGGTCCCTTGGTGGTTTGAAACTAGTGTCAAGGATGTATTGGTTTCTCCATCTCCAGTTAAACCAGCAGCCAGTCGCAAATGTCTCCGGCCATTCACAATCAACCTCCTTCGTACCTCACTTCTGCAGATTAAAGGTCAGCCATTCCTGCCCCAATAGAGTAAAGAACTTAGCAGGTTTGTGATTTGGCACTATATGCCTCCAGGTCATGTGCGCTTGAGGGCAGTCTCGAAGAGCGTGGAGCTGATCTTCACATGTGCTTGGACAGATTGTACATTCAGTATTTCAAGCATCCCATCGACTGGTGACAGCTTTGGTCGCGATCTGTAGCCTTCGTGGTTAACTTGCCACACGAACATCCGAACACGTTCTGGTTCCCTGAGTTTCCATATCGTCTTCCATAAGGAATCGACTCCACGTTCTGGTTCTCCTTTTATCCACTTGTAACTTGTAAGCACTTGCCGTGGTGAATTGTCCATCTTAAATTTACACTTCTAGAGCTCTACCAAAAAATGATTCCTTTATTAAAGATGGATAAACTTTTCATTATTATAAGTAGATATAATAAATGTAAAAGAATAACTCTGCCAAAAAGAAAAAAATAACTGCTTCAACGATAGAATAACTTTCCATAACTAGAAATACATATTTTACGCATGTAAAAGATGAGTGTACAACCGTATACTTTCCTCTGCATATCACAATGCAACACATGTAGGTAAGAAATGGAGCACAGTATTCTTTTTCTTTTCTTACCTAAGGAGCACAAAGATTCCAACCCTGCAATATTCAAATTCTGCTTTTAGACTTTACTCGTTGACATGATAGAGAGCTTCAGGTGACAAATTAAAATTTCAGGGACTGATTGTTCTATTTTAAAGATTAGTTGTCAATTAATGCCTTAATGGCAACCGATGGCATTATATTTGAGGGCTTGATTGAATGTTAAGTTGCAATGTCCTTTTTATAATAAATCTAGTTTGTAAAAAAATTTGGTTCTTATTATGAATCTGTTTAAAGAGTAATTAATGGTAGTGTTGCAAGTTTGCCTCTATTAAATGTAACCAAAAAATGAATTGATTCATGTTGGAAAAAAAGAAAGATGAAAGAGATGGTTGAGAATATTATTCATAAATAAAGATAAAATTGAGAAAATATCAATTTATGATGTATTTAACGAGTTAATTAACATTATTTATTGGTTTGTGAGAATCAGGTAAATTAGACTTTAAAAAAAAAAAAAACTAGAGCGACATTGTAATAAACATTTGGAAGGGCAACATACATGTATTATGTTGACTCTATACAAAGACTCATTCAGGATTATGATACTAACGAACTGAAACAAATGTAACATCCCTAAAATTATTTATTACTACCTCCGTATCCTAATTATAGGAGCAATTTAACCGATTTTGGGAGAATTAAGGAGAGAGTGTTAAATTAGTTAATTTTACTCATTTTCCTAAAATGTCCTTATATAAATTTAAATGACACAGTTGCTCTAATTATAAGTGTTTCTAATTTGTCTTACGTTAGATATCCATGACATATTAGTTTATATATGTATATTAGTTGCTTTTTATATAGCCATGTGTATACATATAGATCTAATTTTCTTTCCACACGTTTTCTAATTGAAATAATGGTCTTGCTATATAAAATATATGTGTGTGTCTATATGTATACATATAGATCTATCTACACACATATATATTGACACACATAAACACAAATCTACATATATATGTAAACACACATATATATATATAATGCTCCTAATAATAAGTATAAATAGGGGTATTATAGGAAAAAATTAACAAAAGTTAAAACTTGCTCTTATAATTAGGACCAAAACCAATTCCAAAATTTGCTCCTATAATTAGGGACGGAGGAGTAATAATCAAAAATTTTATCATAATATACATAATTATTTAAATTATGCCTTAACACTAGCTTAATTGTGAACAATCTATCGAATTGATCAATTATGGTTATCCCACCTAACTTTTTTTGGTATAATATCCCATAATCATACCTAATATTCCTCAAGTAATCTAAGCCCCACGCATTACTTCGACATCTCATGAAAGACTGAGGGACTAATCGCTACCAAAGATTGACCGAGAGGATCAACCTGGCGCCAGTCCCGAATCTATCTAGCCCCACGCATTACTTAATCGATCGACCGCTTCATTCAATGAAGCCCACACAGTACTTGGACTTGGAGTGGTCCCTACGAGGTATGACTTTTGTAAGATGGGCCTATGAGTATTCTTTATCTATCTGGTCCAATTTTGATTCGATTATATCTTTATCTAGGCCCAGTTTTTTTGTTTTTAAAAAAATCTTTATATAACGACTCCCTCTATTATTAAACATAAATTAGGAAGCTGTGGAAGTCATTCTGTACTGGTGAGGTCTATAGTACTGATTCTAGAAATCACAGTAGGAGTGTGGCAAAAAGCCCACGGCCAAAAAGCCCCCATTTTAAGAAGTCATGACGGCTAAAAATTATATAAATGTGTAAATAGGCCCGGGCCAAAAATTATTTTAGAATAATAAACTTAGGCTTGAATAATCAACTTCAAGATATCTTTGTAGCATTGAAAAATACATCATGATCTTGAAAAATTATTTTAGGATGTTGAAAAAATATTTTATATAAATAAAAAAATTTCAAGATGCCGATCGAGGATACTGGTGGTACTAAAAAAAAAAATATTAATGATCTTGAAAAATTATTTTAGATCTTAAATAATTTTTCAATATCATTAAGTATTTTTCGCACTGCCAATATCTCTCAAGATCTCAAGTATATTTTCCAATATCAATCATTACCCTAAAATATTTTTAACATTCTAAAATAATTTTTCAAGATCATGAAGTACTGTAGTATCTTAAAATAATTTTTCAAGATCATTAAGTATATTTTCAATATCGGTATCTCAAGTATTTTTTAAGTACCCATTCGGCAGACTCGAAATATTTTTTAACATCCTAAAATAGTTTTCAAGATCATGATTTACTTTTTGAGTACAGTGCAATATCTTTAAATATCTACAAGTATCTTGAAATATTTGTAAAAAAAAAAAAAGAGGATCTGTTTTTTTTTTTTTTTCTTGATGCATGGAAGTGAATGCTAGTGGTGGACCGAATCCAATTCCTTGATTGAAGAAGGCGAGGAGGTGTAGTTTCAGATGGATTTACAGTCGAATGTTGGAAACAGTCGGGTTGATTGGTGGCCCGCGGGCTGGCCCCAACATAACCCCAAAGAGTGGGGCTTATTTTGGGTTAGGGCCCCCTATCATATGGGGCCAAAAATATGGGGATCAAACATGGATTAATGGTCATAGTGCATAGGTCTAGAAATCATTTTGACAAAGTTTAGGCAACTATAATACCTTGGGTACCACCGCCCGACAACCGGATTAAAATTAATGTTGATGGTGCTGTCACCACTAATCCCCGAGTTTGGCTGCGGAGGGATAATTAGGAACAAAAAGGAGAGTGGATTTTGGGGTTCTCACAATATCTCGGTCACCGTGGGGTCGAAGAGGCTGAGGAATGGGCAATTTTATTGGGGCCTGCAAGTAGCTTGGGACGAAGGATTTAGAAGAATCATAGTGGAATCAGACTCAAAGGTAGTTGTTGATAGTTTGCAAAAGAGTAGGAACGATGCTACCTGTAGTATCGTATTTCTGTAAATTAGGGAACTACTTGGCAGGAATTGGAAAGTTAAATTGCAGCATATTGCTCGTGGACAAAATACCTTGGCGGATGCAATGGCTAAGGAGGGACTTTCAGAATCAGCTATTTTACATTTGTGTCCAGCGAAATTGAGGGCTATGTTTTCTTTTCAGTGTATGGGACTCGATCCCCGTTTTTCTTCTTCTATTAATATATAAGGCGTAATGCCTCTCTTTTACCAACAAAAAAAAAACATATTATTGTGGTACCCCTCGTCTTTGGGCTCAACTGGTAAAGGGGTTGAAAACTCTCACAATTGGTGGATTTAGGGGGGGCTAGAGGCCTCGCCCCCTAAAATTAAATATTTATATATTATCAAAGGACTAAAATGAAATAATTTAAAGTTTTATGAGGGGCTACAATGAAATATTGAAAACATATTATATGACAAGAACTTATTTAGCTTCCTAAATCTCTTCAAAAAAGTCAACCCGATTTTATAAGTAGGACCGGAACCTGAAGATAGTATTTTTTTTATCCCAACAATTCAAACCTCTCAGGGGAACCACGCATGCCCGTCACACCCCCTATTTTACCATTTTTGAAGTATAAAACCTTCAATTTTTTTACGAGAGAAAAGATGTGTGGTTTGGTTTAAGTTTGAATTTTGACAAGTGTATATGTATGTATGTATTTTATTTTTGTTTTTTAAAGCCGCAACCTATCTACTATTGACATTATACTACCAGTGACAACCACTATTGTTACATCACTACCAGGACAACTACTATCATGTTACTTCAAAAACGTTTTTTTTAAAGAAAAAAACAGTGATCCAAACAGTTTTATTTTTCAAAACTCACTTTTAAAACAATTTTATAAAACTGTTTTAAAATTTTTTTTAAAAAAATAGAAAACAGAATCAAACAGGCTATTTAGGTCCGTTGATGGTCAATGTTGTTCTCTGTCTATTTATTTTCTTGTAAGATATTGCGGCACTAGCCACTAGTCTTCCAAAATTGCATGCGTTCTCTCAAAAACAATTCATGTTTTCTTGGTGCCCCCAAAAGTGTCCACGTGGAAGCATTTCTAATTCCACCAAAAGTCCCGGCCGAGGAGAATCCGCTTTCCTTCGATTGTAAGTTTACCTACATTCTTCTTGGGTTCTTCATTATTCGCAATCAACATGCTTTAACAATTTTTTTTTTTACCTTTTAAAAAATTAGTTAAAATTGATTCAAAATGAGATTTGCGGGTATAATATAATGATGTTAATTTGTTGACTTTAGAAATTTATTTAAACATACATTAATATATATTTGGTATTTACCATTCTGTGTAAGCAAGATTTGTTTTTTTTCTTTTCAGTCCTACTGCATAAAGATATGTGATAACAAGTCCGTCCTTGTCTTGAGGGAAGTCGTTTATTGTTAATCTGTTTTTGTTTGCATGTGCCATCAAAGTTCATCACGCAAAGGAAAAACCAATTTATGATAATATCATAAAAGTAGGTGTTTTAATTGTTTGGCAGAAGATTAAATATAATGAAAATATTCAAGGAAATAAGAATTTAGAAATTTATTTTGTGGGTTTGTGACTTGCGTGTGAGAGAATTAAAGGAGGGTGGCCAGGTGGGGTCTTCACGATGATAAGCAATTTTTTTGAGACAAAACATGGTTTAATACAAAGTGTTGTCTGTCTTAAATTAATTGACCTGTTATGATCGCTGGAAGAAATGGTAGTGTGAGGCAGAAAACTTCAATTTCGACAAGGATTGACAGAATGGGATAGATAGATGTTGGATGTTTCATATATTTGGTTACCTTAATTTAGTGAACGTGAACGAAGCTTGTATATATATATATATGGCCTTCTTTTTATTCATTTATCATTTTTCTCCTTTAATGCAAGAATAATAGTATAAGTGGTGTGTATAAAGAATAGTACTCCCTCCAATCCTACATTATAAACTTTGTCTTATATTTAAAACGAAATATTAATTTGCAACTACCTTGATCGCAATTACTAACTAAGTCGTTGTCGGCAGTTGATTCAGTAACGTGCGTGGTCTCTGAATATATAAGATAATGAGTGAAAATCGGATTCGACTATAGAATATACTACTCTCCCTCTCTATGTAGGGGCTGACTTAGAACTTAGAGGTGGAGGGTTTTTTTCCTGTCTAGTTGTTAAGGTGATGAATATTTTAGTTTTATGACTTATAATTGAAAGCCTGTGAGAGAAAAGCGAGGCCTAGTGAATCTCACTTGTGGAGGTTGTATTTCAATCTTGGCTATCTTTCATGTGACGAGATGATTCAAATGGTTTATAAAAACTCGTTATCTACCTTTTTTCTTAGAAGATCCGATATCCTAGGAAGCCTCTACCACCCACGCACGCCGCATTCCCACGCCTCGAACTCAAGACCCATGTTATTTCTTGTGACAACCCCTTACTAGTTGACCAAAGCGTTTGATGGTATCTACCTTTAATGATTGTTCCTATACATAGTTCGCCATTTGCTTCTTATTCAATTTTGGGCGGAAAAAGATTTTCATCTAATATTCTTCTTAATCTTGAAATTGTTGCATCCCTTTAACACTAGGAGGTTTTATTTGACTTGAAGCTATTAAAATTTAAAATTAATCCTGTAAAATATTTCATTATTACTCTAGTGTTTTTCGAAAGGTGAAATACAAAGAACTAGTATCATACTTCAGTGAATGCAATAATAATAACCAATACTGTGAGCGGAAGGGGGAAATGAAGAAAAATAAAGTCTTGATATGAAATAATGAATTGACAAGCTTCATGGCCTTGCCTAATGTGATTAATTAAGAGATTACACATTTTTATATTTGATTAAGAGGGTTAAGGTACAAAATATTTTCACTCATCCCAACAAATACTTTCCCTGAAAATCAAACTTAACTTGTGTTTCTTATTCTTATAGGGATGAGGCCGTTTAGCACCTCAATCAAACAACAATTAAATAAATTACAAATTAGCAAACAATCTGTAATTTTTAGCATCAAGGACTATTTGTCTGACGGCTGCAATAGCTGCTAAAGCTCCCACAGCAGAAAAAGTGACAGCAATAATGACGTTCAGCCAGAAAATTGGGCTTCTCTTAGATGGCTTAAAAGTGAGGTTGAAGAAAACGGCAGGCAATACGAAATCTAATGGAGTGAATCCAAAAGCACCAATGAGTGCGTTTATGTCCCCAAAAAATGGAAGCATGGCTGCTATCACAATTGCCAGAGCAGTGCTCAGTGACCTAGAAATCACTCTGGGGATCAAATTTCGCATCGAAAATTCTGCTCTTTTTGGATCTGCAAATGCTTGTTCCATCATTTCATTGGTTGGCTGCAAGTAAACCTGCAAACCACACAGTAGTAATAATGTTGAATTGAAACTTCATTCTGAACAAAAGGTGTTTATGATTTGTTCACTCAACTTAAAAGTTGTAACTTTAATTATAAGATTATGCAGAAGACGTAGGTTGTAGATACGTACCACCCCAACAGCTGAAAGCTGAGCTATGGTGAAAATGTTGGTCATATAAATGAACCACTTGGGAACCAAAGGTGTCCCTTTATCAACAAAGTTGTTTAAAACGAGGCTACCAACATGGTCGCCAAAAGCCCAGTAACCAGAGATTGAGACGCTGAAGAAAGTGACGGTGAGTACTAGGTAACAAACACACAATCCCTTGAACATCTTCCCTTTCACAGGGGGTGCCAATGTTGCCTGTAATATAATAAGCCCACAAACAAAAGCATATATATAACACGAACATCGAAAAGTGCGAAGTACTAACTACTAAGTATTTGTCTTGTTGTGGGGAACCTGAATTTCAGGAATGATTCCATTTCCATAAGTGGTGGCAATAATGGCAATAGCATTGAAGATTCCAAAGAGACGAGTCTGTGTATCGCCGTGCAGAGAATAATCTTTTGGTGGGCCTTTGGAGGAGTTCCCTGTAGGAATTTGAGTGAAAACGCCATGTAAACTAAGCACTACAAGGGGTGGTAACTTGAGAGAATGAATATAGTGAAATAGAAAGTGAGAAATACCAATATAAATGGAAGCACCAGTAGCACAAGCACTGTAGGCGAGGCAGAGAACCAAAGAAACCATATTGATATGCCTCAAAGAGTGAAAAGATGGGAGCTGAGCTAATATTAGCATCAAGCATCCGAAAATTAACACAAACTCGTACAGCTTCATGCCCCCATTTGGGTGTGCCACCTCGTAAATTGCCTTCATTTCACAATGCTCAAAAAATTCACTTCAAGAATATAATACTATTATTTTCCAATTCATTGTTCAAAAATTTGGCCTAACTATAAATTACCTTCATGCATTGTCCTCCCAGAAGAGTGCAAGCCACAACGGCACCGTAGCAGACTGCGAATTGAATTGGCCCTACAAAATACCGACCCCACCCTGGCCCTGCCATTCATAAAACACACAGTAGCTTAGAATACCGGATAATTGGGCCATTTGATTGGCCCCTTTAAATTGGGCCTATAGCTTCCAAAGCCCGGTTGAAGACACGGAAAGTCGAAACTTGAACGAAATGCACTGTCTTTGATACAAGACCCCATTTATAATTTAAATTGCATTAGGAGATCTTATATTATACTCGTATTAAGGATAGAAGGTCAGATGTAAAAATAAGGGACCTAAAGTGTGGCGAGCCACGTCTCGGAATCGGAGGAGGCGGTGGCCGTTCTGAGCATGGTGTTCAAGAACAAGGGACAGTAAATTGTAGTTATAGAAAGAGACGATGGCGGCAACAACCAAGCAGATGATGCCACCTGTCCAGCCGAGGAACGTGAAGGCGTACGGAAGGCTGAGCAATGGTGGAGCTACTATGGAGGTCGTGAGGTGGTACCCACAGTGCACCCACGATCCTGCAATTAGACAATGATAGTCGTAAATATGTAATAATGGTTGATGACAACATCTAAGTAAATTATAAATAATAGTAGTAATAATAATTTAAAAAAGCCTCCACCACCATGTGCCTCATCCCTGAGAACAAGGAATATTGGAGGAGGAATGATTCCAGCAGAAATCACACAATAACACGGCTTCTTTGTTGTTCTTTCATAGGAAAAGGTTGGAAGAGACAGGACGTACAGAGATGAGATCGGAGGGTGTGCGTGTCTATAGATATATAGATAGTCATAAATACCAGTAGCATATGAGAATATATATGTGTGTGACCTTTAGATTTAAGAACAAAGAGGGCTCCGGCATCATCGGCAACATGCTTCTGGGGAAGATCGAGGCCTAGAGAAGTTGTTGGAGGATTTTCTGCTCCGTCACTGACAACGTTAGAGGCCGGAAGCAGAGAGCTCATCTTCTTGTTCTTGTTCTTCTCGATCTCTTTCTCTATATCCCAACTACAAGTCCTGCAAGATAATATTATTACTATATACAGAAGAGTCAACGTATAAATAGCTGGTTTTATTATTATATAAATGCATATTCCAAGTCCAACCAGTCAAATTTGTCGGGGCCCCCGTCTGGTCTAATATAATTATATAATTATGCTATATACAGAGGCCAACTTGAAGATGATGACGATCATGATGATGTGGACGACGACATGAAAGATAAGGAGAGAGAGTTGTTGGTAAGAAAATAAAGGAGCTTGCAAGTCCAACAAAAAGTGGGCGGTAAAGGAAGGGGAATATCGATATGTGAACGTTTGGAGATACTTTTACTTTGATAGCTAATCAATGTTTTGGAGAGGATTCCGAATCTCCTGTAGCTTCCTCCCACAAAAGATTCTCCCCAAGCCTCCGTCCAAAATTTTTAGTTTGTGCCTAGAAAGTTAAAAGTATACATTTGGTTATTAAACTTTAGATGGTTAAGATGGTAAAATAACATTTAATTTTATCAAAATATAAAAGTAATCATAAATTATTTTTTAAAACAAAAATAATCATAAACTTTTATAATTAGGGTAAAACCATTAAATTTGACTAACTTCCATTTATTAAAATTTTAACTCAGTTGTTGAACTTTCAACTCTATTGCATACATAAATATATTAGCGCAACGATTCCGTTCTTGACACTCATGCTTGAATTTGATTATCCAGTCTGACTTCACCACTCCTTGATTCGGTTCGAGAGCATTAGGCATCCTTGTAGTTCTTGTTCACTGTTGACTTCTAATATCACTTCTTCCTAATTACATTCCACCTTTATCTTCTTAAACCCAACTGCTGGCAGAGTTGAAGTCCTTCAAGAATTGCCCAAGCTTCTGCAACTTTGCTGCAGCATCTCTGCATCCAATAAGAGAAACTCCCTAGCCACTCACCATAATCCCCTCTTATGATTCCTCCACAACCCGAGAAGTGTGGCACTGCTGTCATTCCATCAAAATTTAACTTACACCACCCCTCCTCAGGCATCTTCCATGAAATCCATGTAGTCTCGTATGATCTTTTTTCATTTTCACCTCCATCCCACCGTTTCTTATGTAGTAGTTTTCAACACTTTGCCTGACTATGCCTCCAAGGTCCCTTGGTGGTTTGAAACTAGTGTCATGGATGTATTGGTTTCTCCATCTCCAGTTAAACCAGCAGCCAGTTGCAAATGTCTCCGGCCATTCACAATCAACCTCCTTCGTACCTCACTTCTGCAGATTAAAGGTCAGCCATTCCTGCCCCAATAGAGTAAAGAACTTAGCAGGTTTGTGATTTGGCACTATATGCCTCCAGGTCATGTGCGCTTGAGGGCAGTCTCGAAGAGCGTGGAGCTGATGTGCTTGGACAGATTGTACATTCAGTATTTCAAGCATCCCATCGACTGGTGACAGCTTTGTTCTGTAGCCTTCGTGGTTAACTTGCCACACGAACATCCGAACACGTTCTGGTTCCCTGAGTTTCCATATCGTCTTCCATAAGGAATCGACTCCACGTTCTGGTTCTCCTTTTATCCACTTGTAAGCACTTGCCGTGGTGAATTGTCCGTCTTAAATTTACACTTCTAGAGCTCTACCAAAAATGATTCCTTTATTAAAGATGGATAAACTTTTCATTATTATAAGTAGATATAATAATTGTAAAAGAATAACTCTGCCAAAAAAAAAATTTAACTGCTTCAACGATAGAATAACTTTCCATAACTAGAAATACATATTTTACGCATGTAAAGATGAGTGCACAACCGTATACTTTCCTCTGCATATCACAATGCAACACATGTAGGTAAGAAATGGAGCACAGTATTCTTTTTTTTTTCTTACCTAAGGAGCACAAGATTCCAACCTGCAATATTCAAATTCTGCTTTTAGACTTTACTCGTTGACATGATAGAGAGCTTCAGGTGACAAATTAAAATTTCAGGGACTGATTGTTCTATTTTAAAGATTAGTTGTCAATTAATGCCTTAATGGCAACCGATGGCATTATATTTGAGGGCTTGATTGAATGTTAAGTTGCAATGTCCTTTTTATAATAAATCTAGTTTGTAAAAAAATTTGGTTCTTATTATGAATCTGTTTAAAGAGTAATTAATGGTAGTGTTGCAAGTTTGCCTCTATTAAATGTAACCAAAAATGAATTGATTCATGTTGGAAAAAAAGAAAGATGAAAGAGATGGTTGAGAATATTATTCATAAATAAAGATAAAATTGAGAAAATATCAATTTATGATGTATTTAACGAGTTAATTAACATTATTTATTGGTTTGTGAGAATCAGGTAAATTAGACTTAAAAAAAAAACTAGAGCGACATTGTAATAAACATTTGGAAGGGCAACATACATGTATTATGTTGACTCTATACAAAGACTCATTCAGGATTATGATACTAACGAACTGAAACAAATGTAACATCCCTAAAATTATTTATTAATAATCAATAAAATTTTTATCATAATATACATAATTATTTAAATTATGCCTTAACACTAGCTTAATTGTGAACAATCTATCGAATTGATCAATTATGGTTATCCCACCTAACTTTTTTTGGTATAATATCCCACCTAACTTTCTCATACCTAATATTCCTCAAGTAATCTAAGCCCCACGCATTACTTAATCGATCGACCGCTTCATTCAATGAAGCCCACACAGTACTTGGACTTGGAGTGGTCCCTACGAGGTATGACTTTTGTAAGATGGGCCTATGAGTATTCTTTATCTGGTCCAATTTTGATTCGATTATATCTTTATCTAGGCCCAGTTTTTTTGTTTTTAAAAAAATCTTTATATAACGACTCCCTCTATTATTAAACATAAATTAGGAAGCTGTGGAAGTCATTCTGTACTGGTGAGGTCTATAGTACTAATTCTAGAAATCACAGTAGGAGTGTGGCAACTATAATACCTTGCGTACCACCGCCTGACAACTGGATTAAAATTAATGTTGATGGTGCTGTCAGCACTAATCCCCTGAGTGCTGGCCGCGGAGGGATAATTAGGAACAAAAAAGGAGAGTGGATTTTGGGGTTCTCACAATATCTAGGTCACTGTGGGGTCGAAGAGGCGGAGGAATGGGCAATTTTATTGGGGCTGCAAGTAGCTTGGGACGAAGGATTTAGAAGAATCATAGTGGAATCAGACTCAAAGGTAGTTGTTGATAGTTTGCAAAAGAGTAGGAACGATGCTACCTGTAGTATCGTATTTCTGTAAATTAGGGAACTACTTGGCAGGAATTGGAAAGTTAAGGACCCGTTTGTTACAAAAAGAAAGCTTTGGGAGGAAAGGAAGATCCCAATCTTCCCACTGATTTTCATTGTTTGCTACGTAGAAGTCAACAAGATCTTCCAGGTGAGGTCCATCTTCCCTCATTTGAGGGAAAGTGCTTTCCATCCGAAAATGGAAGGAAAATCGCCATCTTCCTAGGAAGATGGTTTTTGACATTTACCCTGAAATTCAAATTTGGCATGAAAGTTCAAATTCGGCGGGAAAGTTCAAATTTGGCGGGAAAGTTCAAATTTGGCGAAATTTTTTTCTTCAAAAGTTCGAACTTAATAATAATATATTTTTTTTAAAATATATTTTAGAAAAAAATATTTTTTTATTTTGAATTAATTTCTTTTGAGGGTAAAATAGACATTTCCTAATTTTTTACCAACTTTCCCTCTTCATTTTTTTCCTACCAAACAACTAGTGCCATCTTAAATTGCAGCATATTGCTCGTGGACAAAATACCTTGGCGGATGCAATGGCTAAGGAGGGACTTTCAGAATCAGCTATTTTACATTTGTGTCCAGCGAAATTGAGGGCTATGTTTTCTTTTCAGTGTATGGGACTCGATCCCCGTTTTTCTTCTTCTATTAATATATAAGGCGTAATGCCTCTCTTTTACCAACAAAAAAAAAACATATTATTGTGGTACCCCTCGTCTTTGGGCTCAACTGGTAAAGGGGTTGAAAACTCTCACAATTGGTGGATTTAGGGGGGGCTAGAGGTGGCCCCCCCTAAAATTAAATATTTATATATTATCAAAGGACTAAAATGAAATAATTTAAAGTTTTATGAGGGGCTACAATGAAATATTGAAAACATATGATATGATTAAGCAACTTATTTAGCTTCCTAAATCTCTTCAAAAAAGTCAACCCGATTTTATAAGTAGGACCGGAACCTGAAGATAGTATTTTTTTTATCCCAACAATTCAAACCTCTCAGGGGAACCACGCATGCCCGTCACACCCCCTATTTTACCATTTTTGAAGTATAAAACCTTCAATTTTTTTACGAGAGAAAAGATGTGTGGTTTGGTTTAAGTTTGAATTTTGACAAGTGTATATGTATGTATGTATTTTATTTTTGTTTTTTAAAGCCGCAACCTATCTACTATTGACATTATACTACCAGTGACAACCACTATTGTTACATCACTACCAGGACAACTACTATCATGTTACTTCAAAAACGTTTTTTTTAAAGAAAAAAACAGTGATCCAAACAGTTTTATTTTTCAAAACTCACTTTTAAAACAATTTTATAAAACTGTTTTAAAATTTTTTTTAAAAAAATAGAAAACAGAATCAAACAGGCTATTTAGGTCCGTTGATGGTCAATGTTGTTCTCTGTCTATTTATTTTCTTGTAAGATATTGCGGCACTAGCCACTAGTCTTCCAAAATTGCATGCGTTCTCTCAAAAACAATTCATGTTTTCTTGGTGCCCCCAAAAAGTGTCCACGTGGAAGCATTTCTAATTCCACCAAAAAGTCCCGGCCGAGGAGAATCCGCTTTCCTTCGATTGTAAGTTTACCTACATTCTTCTTGGGTTCTTCATTATTCGCAATCAACATGCTTTAACAATGTTTTTTTTTTTTTACCTTTTAAAAAATTAGTTAAAATTGATTCAAAATGAGATTTGCGGGTATAATATAATGATGTTAATTTGTTGACTTTAGAAATTTATTTAAACATACATTAATATATATTTGGTATTTACCATTCTGTGCAAGCAAGATTTGTTTTTTTATTTTCAGTCATAATACTGCATAAAGATATGTGATAACAAGTCCGTCCTTGTCTTGAGGGAAGTCGTTTATTGTTAATCTGTTTTTGTTTGCATGTGCCATCAAAGTTCATCACCTTAATTTAGTGAACGTGAACGAAGCTTGTATATATATATATATGGCCTTCTTTTTATTCATTTATCATTTTTCTCCTTTAATGCAAGAATAATAGTATAAGTGGTGTGTATAAAGAATAGTACTCCCTCCAATCCTACATTACAAATTTCGTCTTATATTTAAAACGGGATAATAGTATAAGTAATTTTCAAAGATTAATTTGCAACTGCCTTGATCGCAATTACTAACTAAGTCGTTGTCGGCAGTTGATTCAGTAACGTGCGTGGTCTCTGAATATATAAGATAATGAGTGAAAATCGGATTCGACTATAGAATATACTACTCTCCCTCTCTATGTATATATAACGTCAATTACAGGCGATGGCAAACATATACAAAACGACTTCATAAGAAAATAAAAAAGAACAAAAGGAGTTTCAAATCTTCGGTGTATATTTTTTAAATATAAAATAGTGGCAAATTGCAACCATTTCGAAATTCTCGCTAAGTGCTAAAGCGGATGTAACATCCCGATTTCCAAAAACAGTATAATTTTTTTTTTTTTCCAAAACATCTTTTCAAATCATCAGAGTAGAGCATTTGAGCGGAAGAGTAACTGATATATAATTATAAAATGCCGTAAGTTCTTGGATACAACAACGTACAATGACCGTGTGTTTCAAAAGTACATAATAACAGAAAGGAAGGCTTCCGTGGAACAACAAAAGGAAGTCTTCAGACGGGTCTACTACTCCTGCCGCTTGCTTCTTTCCTACCTCGGTCCTCCAGCCTGAAAGCTATAGCCGAGATCCAATTTACCACATTGGATCTCGTGTAACTGGTTAACCTCATGCTTATAAACAACATATGCGTAACAAATATTTCTAGAATTTCAAAGAACGATCCATATAGGAAAACAATACAGCATTATCATAACAATAACTCGTAAAACCGTAATAGTGATCCAAGTACGGTTCCTTGATCACAATGCATCTAAGTACGGCCCATAGACACGATGCATCTAAGTACTGGTTCCATAGACACGGTGCATCTATGTACGATTCCATAGACACGGTGTATCTAAGTACGGTTCCATAGACACGGAGTATCTAAGCACGATTCCTTAGACACGGAGCAAATACCACCGAACAAAATGGCTGTGTAAGTGTCTATCATGGGGGCCTCACCGACTTTACGGCGACTAATTGGCACACCCACATGGGATTAGCCTTGCCTTCGGCACCAAACCATTCACATAACATATTATCACATATATTAATTCAATAATCATCGAGCTAGTGTTACAAAGACGCGAACGTACCTTCGTTGACGACGTTAGGTACTTCCTCGCGGAAAACGTATTTTTACTTTAAAAACGTGAAACAATGAAGACGTCTGGGCAACAGAATTCAGCTGGTACTGCAGTTTCGATATCCTATAAGAGTAACATCACTTTCATTAGTGATTTGGTATTATAACCGGCATTTTAGGTAAAAATTACTATTTTGCCCTATACCCCTAATCGGCTGAATTTCGCCAAAGACTTCGTTACTTTGGCTCGACTTTCCAAAATTTTGCCGTAACTCCGACCCCACCATAATTTTTGAATTTAATACTTAAAATAAAACTAAAGATCTATCTAGCATTACTACTAAAACTATTGAAAGAATTAAAGACTAAAGACCGGAGGAAAAATTACCAGGAGCTTCGCGCAAAATTCCCTGCTCCTTCCTCCTCCAGAGCACCTCTCTCTAACTTCTCTCTAGGAAAGCTCAACTAGAGAAATGATTTTGGTGTGAAGAATGCAAAGGGAGAGCCTCCTATTTATAGGGAAAGTTGTGTGCACTATTCACACTTTGTCGCGGATTCTGATCGTCGGACGCATTTTGCCAAATGTCAAGATCCTCACCATGCCACTTGTCCAAACCATCCTCTCCCCATTAGTTGGTGGTTTGTCACATCAATTAATGTGATGTGATGCTTTTGCTTTATGAACTTGTACCGATAAAGTTCCCGATCGGTGTCCGAATCGCGTAATCCTCGGAAAAATCTCAAAAATCCGGAATCGAAACTTTGAAGACATTTTCCTACTCATTAGAAATGTCTAAGTTAAACTAATTTTGATTCCATCCAGGCTCCAAAAGTCAATCAAGTTTACGGAAAGCGTGATAGTTACGGCACTGAATTTCTAATCATCAACCTCTGGACAAAATTCACCGATTCCAAATATGTCCAGATAATTTCAAACTCATTCCTAGATGTTGAGTTAGAATTTATTTTCTTCGAGATCCAAAATGTGCCTATTCGCATCTTTCCCTATTTCGTCTTATTAGGAAAATGCTCTACCGGCCTCGGAATCAACTTCCGGAAAAGTCTAATTGAAGATAAAAATCCACTGATCAATATTTTACCTTGACTTCAGAAAACCTATTCCTGGTACTCTAGATAGGATCCGTTTCCTATAAATCTGATCACTATTCACTGTACTTATTTATAAGATTATTATATTACAAAAATCCTATCATCTTATCCTCTTAAGATTTTTCTTGTCCTTTTTATTTTTATTATTATCATTATTATTTTAATTTTCGTTTTAATTAATTATTTAATTAATTAATAATATATAAAATAATTATTTAATAATTATTTTATATAATTTTTTACAAAATTTTCCTATTGGTCCATTCTTGTATTTAGGCTTAAAATTACTTAATCTCATCAATTTCTCTTGAAAATTTTCAATTAACTAACAATATATATTTATGCTAATTCTTAGCCATTTACCACCAATTTTGGAGCTTTACATAATTATCCTTGAATTTCCTTTAGAAAATAAGATAATATAACATACTTTTTGAGACCATATATTCACCTTTTTTAAAAATAGCTATTTAATTTATCAGGGTATTACAATGAGACCTCTCCCACGGAGCATTATGGAGACAATGAAGGGCCTAAAAATTTTATATATTTGGTCCCCAAATATTTTTTTCAAGTTCCGCCACTATCTCCCAGGAAAGTTTTTTGTATTCACAAAGGTTCAAAACTGAGAGCTCTTACTTAAGAGACCAGAGCCCCTTTCACTTAGACTAACTTCCGATGGTAATCTTTGGTGTATAGTTACTGCTAGTATTATATACGGCGGATACGTCAAAGAGAGAAAAAGCCCAACAACATATAAAAGTCCTCGAATTACTAGATCTCGTATTAAATATAAGACATAGTTGTCTTTTTTTAAAAAGATTAAGGAAATTAAATAAGTTATTTAATAATATCATATATTTCATATTATTGAATTATATATCAGTTTATAAGTTAGACAAAATAATTTTTAAAAAATAGTCAATATGAATATTTTAAAATAATTTAATTAATTGTTTAAATATTTCAATTAAAAAAAATTTTTAACTGTCATACAGGAAGAAGTCACTTGAGTCAGTTGAAATGGCGGGGAAGTCAGTTTTTAGAAATTGGCGGGCGCAATCATCTCATTCTCCCTGTTTTCTGTTTTCTAATTAAAAAAAAAAAAACAGTGATATATTTATTTACTTATTTATTTTATTTTTCGGGGAAAAAACAGGGAAAGTGGCAGATGCCTGTGTGTGCAAAAGACAAACTAAAACGTCTGATACGATATGTGTCGATGATAGCGTCAATTATTGATGAAGGAATAGAGAATCATAAAGTAAAGGCGATAAAAGCAATAATGCAAATTTTGAAAATCATATATAATATAATGGAAAAACATTTCATGTTGTAAGAGAAGTGTTTTCTCACGTTCACACATAGCATATAAAATGGTAGAGACCACATATATATATATAATTAACATTATATATATGTGTGTGGGTCCCACCATTTTATATGTAGGTAGAATAATCTTCTCTCGCAACATGAGAAGTTTAAACCTCATAATAAAAATGGGTTAAGGTGCAAAAATGTATGTACTTATTTTGCGGGAGCGTCAAAGAAGAAATACTTTTTTTAGGTGCAAAAGAACTACGTGGTTACAAAATAGGAGCAAAAGTCACATTGACCGTTAAGAGGGTGGATGTTGACCAGTTAAGTTGGATGGTTTGACTTATATTAGTGACGTGGGACCGACTTGGACCCTAAATGACTAACTAATTGATGACTAGATATTACAAAACCTTACCCATTTATAATCACCGAACCCTATTATCAAAATAATAATAATAATAATAATAATCGATGAACACCCCCAAACCCGGATCGATGAACACCCCCAACCCGCATCGATGAACCCCGGACCCAGACGATGAAGCCCCCAACCCGGATCGATGAACCCCCAACCTGCATTGATGAAGCACAGAAATCTCGATGGCTTTGAGAAACACCATTCTCCATTCATCTTGATTGAGAAATCAAATTCACGAACATCGTGTGGGCTCATCAATAAAACATGAACCAGTCAATCGGATTCATTAAACAAAACTGATTAGACAAAAATCTGGAAAGAAGGAAAACCCCCAATTTGTACAGAGGAGAAATTTTTCATCGGATTAGACAAAAATCTGGAAAGAAGGAAAACCCCCATTTGTACAGAAGAGAAATTTTTCATCGGATTAGACAAAAATCTGGAAAGAAGGAAAACCCCCAATTTCTCATCAATTTCGACACCCGATCGTTTCTCATAAAAAATCTGGCGGTGGGTCGAGGCATACAATGTTCGTTTGCTGGAAGTCGAACAAGTTATTTCGCGAGGTATGACATTGGGAAGGACGAGTGGGTTGCAATGGAGGGATTACTTAGAGCTTTCGAGCCGAATGTGTTGGTTTTCTTGTTGGGAATGGGCTAGAGGACAGGGAGAGGGAGTTAAGGGTGATGGGTGGATATGGTGCTTCCGGAACCATTTATGGAATTTTTCCCGTGGATGAGTGCTGCAAGAATGCAGTGGTGATGTAATTGAAGAATGGAAGTGGCTGTGGCACGTGAAGGGAAGTTGGGAATATCTGGAGAGAAGGGGAGAGGATGAGATTTGGAAGAATTGTTGTCGTTGAGGACGAGAATGAAGATGTCGAATCAGAGGATGAGATCTGGGGCGTTTGCATCATAACCTAAACTTGCAGTGCTGTTGACCAATGGCCCTGAAAGGCGGCATTTGCTGGGATTATAGGTGAAGAGTGAAGAGGAGGAGGGTATGGCGCAAAAGAAGGCGTGGTAGATGGAGAAATTGAAGTCAAGTGTGATGTGCATAATGGTCAAAGTCTCTATTCTTGTTTATTTATCTGAAAGCAATGGCCTTGCACGCGCGCATGTGATTCTTCAAACCATCTCTCTCGTGCTATATATCGTCGGTGTTGTTTCAAAAAAAGCATATCCTTTTTTGTCTCAATTAGAGTCAAGTTTAACAAAATCAACCAACTCCAAGGGAATTATGGTTGGAATAAGAAAATTGCATGTTTGACAAACCATCAAATCACAGTTTCAAAAGTTTTTTTTTTCGTAAATCGAAATAAAAATCTTCTCACATTATATTATTTCGTAAATTGTATAAACTATTATCTAAAAACTACTTTAAACATGACTTCAATAAAAAGATTCATTTCAGAGAAGAAAAATAAAATAAAAAGATTCATGTGCCTATGAAAAAAGAAGAAGCAAGGGCCTTTCCCTCAAGTCGGGAGCACATAAGGTGTTTCTTCCTTATGTGCTCCTTACATACTCATCACTTTAATTAAAAGGATGTGATATTTTTCTTAATTTTTTTATTTAAGATTTAAATTATATGTTCCTTTTTAGAATATTTTTTGTACTCAGTATCTCAAATTAATTAGTTTCCAGAATACTGGTATTACGAGACAAACATTTCTGAATATAGGACTGTAAACTAATTAATTTGAGATACTGGATGCAACAAACATTCCAGAAAGCATCATATAATTTAAATATAAAAAAATATATAAAAAAATGTCCATAATATGAGCACCTTATGCGAACCCTCAAGTTATTGTACATTTTTCCTTTTACTCTCTTCCACCTCACTTTGAATGTCTATGAATTAATGGTAAAAGTTGGGTTCACATTAGGTGCTTTTCTCTTATGTGCTTCTTAGGTGTTTTTCTCTCTAATTAGAGGGATTAGACATTTTTTAAAAAAAATTTAAAATTTTTTATATATTCTATTTATTTAGATTAGATTATATGCCGTGAAATTTTTTTTTCACCCAATATCTCAAATTAATTAATTTTCAGTTCTGCATTCAAAAATATTTTCCTCTTACCCCAATATCCTGAAATTAATTAATTTGAGATATTGAGTCCAAAAAAAAAATTCAAGATGTAGCATATAATCTAATCTAAATAAATAGAATATATAAAAATTTAAAAAAAATGAAAAAAATTGTCTAATGCCTCTAATTAGAGAGAAAACATCTAAGAAGCACATAAGAAAAAAACACCTAATGTGAATTCGTTCTTCAATTTTTTTTTTTTTTTGATTCGTTCTTCAATCACCAACCAAGAGAAGCACCGAGTCATTTCATTCCCAAAAGTACTTGATCTCTCTTCATAACTAATTATTTTTTATCTATATCCTTGATCCTTCGCTCGTGACTTTCTCTTTTTCTCTTTTTTTTTTCTGCTTTTTTTTTTTTCTTGGGAGCCAATAATGTGCAGAGGGCTGCTTTAGATAAAGAAAACGCAAAAGCCAAGAACGTAACAGACAAATAAGGTGGGGACGGTTTTCGCTTTTCAGTTTTCAATGTCCCACACACATTATATCGTAGGTTTAGTAGATTCAGTTACATTTACACATATAAAGGTGACTCATTTTTTCCTTCTACCTGACTGAGCTAAAAAATCTTACTTTTTACAATCAATTGAATTGTTTACCCACCAAAAAAACAAAAACAACGTAGAGTCTCATAGGCTTCCCTAGTTTTTTACAATCATGTTTCTTGGAATTAACAGCAAAAAAAGAGCATATGAGATTATGGTTTTTTTTCTTTCTCTTAAATATGATTAAAGAACTAAATAGGCTATGTATATATAAAATAAAATAAAAACTAAATAGGATAGATATAATTTCTACATTTCTTATTAACATCAAATGGATGAAAACCGATGTAAATAAATATATTTTGAGGAGAAGTGTATTCTCATGTCACATACATATAAAATGATGAGACCCACACATATATATATATATAATTAGCATTATATATAGGGAAAAACACTTCTTATGTTGTAGGAGGAGAAGTGTATTCTCATGTCGCACACACATAAAATAATGGGACCCACATATATATATAATTAGCATTATATATAGAAAAAACACTTCTCATGTTGTAGGAGAAGAAGTGTATTATCATGTTACACACATATGAAATGGTGAGACCCACATATATATATAATTAGCATTATATATATATGTGGGTCCCACAATTTCATGTGTACGTAGGAATCTTCTTCTTCTCATGTAACATGAGAAGTTTAAACCCTTTATATATATGTGTGTGTGGGTCCCACCATTTAATATTTGAGTAAGAATCTTTTCATTCTCATAAACCATGAGAAGTTTAAACCTCTTTTTATTAACATCAAATGGATGAAAACCGATATAAATAAATATATTTTGAGGCTCAAGAGAAAAAGGTTTTGGCGTTTTGCTATATATGGTAAAATTAAAAGATCGAAAAATTAAGTTGCCTATCTTCCAAACGTGACAATATAATTTGTGAAGAATGATTATGTTTTTAGACAATTTCCTAACAAGTGACTAATCATAAGAATAACATCTCAAAGGAGCAGATAATTTTGACGATATGATAAACACAGCTCCTAAATCAAGGGCTTGTGAAGTGTGAAAGTGCTTAATTGTTTATTGAAATTAAATTGCCACTAATTAAAAATGAATACTAGTATGTACTAGCAGTACTAATTATTCAAGGTCACTAAATTTAATGTCCCTGATTAACAGGTCACACGATGGATTATTTTTTGCAAATTGGTAACATAATTCCTTGATTCAGGGTTCATCAAATACCAACACTGCGGATAATTATGCTTTATCGCCGTATTTTTTTTATTTTTTTATTTGGAACAAATCGAGATTTGAAACTTCTAGCTGTTCAAATAAAAAGAAGCCAAAATTTTCAGCACTAGTAGCCCTTAATCCCCATAATATAATTTTATATAGGGATGTCTAAAAAAACCGATAGTCCAAGTAGTTTAACCCAGACCAGATTGGTTTACTCAGGTTAGACCGGATTTCGGGCTCAGATCTATAACACACACATTGTTATAATAAATTCTTTATTTTAATGCTTGAAAAAACGTCTGATTCTTTATTAGGACTATTGCTCTAACGATGGTGACATTTTCCTTGTTCAAACCATAAGAAGAGTCAGAGATCATGTTTTTATTTTTATTCTATTTAAAAAAGAAGAAGAATAAAAGAAAGGAGAAGACGAGGAGAAAGCAAATGCTCATCGAAGACCCAAAAAGTTTTTTTTTATTAGAAGTCGGAGTGTGTCGTGAGTGTACACAAGGCTCTAGCCTCTAGGCTTAATCTGAACAAGCCCCATCTAATAATTTTTTTATGACTTTAAACTTCAAAATTAATTAAGGGTTAAGGTGCAATTTTACACATGAAGTTTACCTCTGAGAAGCAAGACCATGAAGTTTTAGAGCAAAAGACACACGACTTTACGTTTTGGGAGCAAAATACCACGGCCGTTAAAAACTAACGGTCAACTAATGGCCCGTGGTATTTTTGCTCCCAAAACGTAACGTCGTGTGTACTTTTGCTCCTGAAAAAACTTCTTGGTGTTGGGCGCTCCTGGAAGTAAACTTCATATGTAAAATTGCACCTTAACCCATTAATCAATTACCCTTTCCCTTTATGGGATTGACCAAAAACACCACATTTCTTGGTAAGAGTAGATAAAGTACAAATGCACAATTCCGGAATTTTGTCATGAGAGGATATATGATTTAGAAAAATATTCACAACAGACTACGGTGACTCTATTCAATTGTAAATTGTCATGATCGAATGTTTATAGGTATTTTATTAATGTTTACACTCTCAATATAGTATACTACCTAAAGGCTGATATACTTGGACAAAAACAAAAACTCTTATTATCAATATTCTATGCCTACTAGGTGATTCCCAGTTTAATAATGGTTTTTAAGATAAATGTCAATCGAAAGAATGAAAAAGTCAAACCTCTTGATTGGTTTAGACATTCAGTTAGTAAAGAATTTACTCATAAATTTATAAGACTATAAGTTTGAATTCAACTGTCAATATAAGAACCTTATTAGATTTAAGTACATGTCTTGACTTTGGTCAACCCAGGCTAAACTCATATGAGGTTTAGTTTAGTTTATATTTTTTTTTTTAAAAAGGTCAAATATCTTAATTCACTGGGCCCAAGAAAAACAGTGGAGATGAGAGAATAGCTTGTTTCATGTTATACTAATTCTAAAACCATAATTTTATAATAAAAAAAATTTATAGGCTGAGATAAAACTCTTCTCACATACTTATTTCATAAATAATAAAAGTTATTATCTAAAAACATGACTAATAGTTTAGCTTTCATGTGTTACTATTGAATAATTGTTGTGAAATGAAAAATTGGCGAGCCTAATTTTTAATTACTTATTACCGCACATTTACCCCCCGAACAAGGATCCAAAGTCCCCCGTTTGTTTTGGTATTTTGTAACTCGTGAAGACATCTGTTTTTGTATACTGAGAAATTAGAAAAACCAACAATTATGTATATATATTCCTTTGCTGCTACTCGTGATTTGACAGTGAGATAATAATTAGAGCAAAAACAAAAGAAAATCAAACACATAACATATTGTGACAGTATTGAAATGAGGGCACAAATAAGGGAAAGGGGACCTAGATAGCTTAGCATTAGGGGTGGCCTTAGCTTGAGTGCACGTGTAGGGCTTTTATCTCAATAATGAAAATGAAACAGCATTTTTAACGTGAGTCTGTGCCCTCCCACATGGGAATGACCCTACAAATTAAATATGAAACCCATACCCTCTTGTTCCTTTTTTGTCCTTCACGACAATACCTCCAATAATAACTCACTCCATCTTATCTTGCCTCATGCATCATCCTCACACACACATACAGTTTGCTTTGTCTTCCTTATTATTACTCACTCGCACCATTGGGATAACACCCCCATTCACACCCTTCATTCATGACTAACGGACCCTTGACACGTCACGCGCGTATTTGTTTCTTTTAATTAATTAGAGTGGCAAGCAGTCCAATATTACAAACATGATTAAATATGCAACATCCTATTTATAGAAGAATACATGTCACTCAGTACAGGTTACTTTTATTAGAAAAAACACTGTGAGGTATTAAGGATCATAAAAATTATTTAAAAAAAAATCATACCAAAATTTCCTGTAAAAAAGGTTCTTAAGGACTGCATTATGATTAGTTCGGAATATGAAATTATATTGTGAAATTTCATAACTTCTACATGTAGGAAAATCTAGTTGTTAAAGTAGGTTCATATAGTTGTGTAAATATGTATAAGCACTTGCCAAAATTTGATCATGCGAATGCGAATTTTGACAAGTCTTTATACTTATTTTCACAACTACATAAACCTAATTTGACAATTAGATTTTTCTACTTTAAGAAGTTATGAAATTTCACAATGGGCACAACAAAGTAATTATACATTCAGAATTAATCACGATGCAGTTTCTAAGAATCCTTTTCTTTTGATAGGGAAATTTGGTATGAGATTTTTTTTTTTATATAATTTTTTATAATCATCGATCGGGACCTCACGGGTTTTTCCATTTTTATTTGTTTTTGTAGAGGGTCAATCCTTAATAGGTAATCCTGCCACCTAAATCAAATCAAATACAGTCATATTTTGTTTGGAGGAATGTGTGTACCTCGAGGACAGGCATTACAAGCGGAGTGATGATTGCATCAATTTGGGGCTTTCACACACAGTAAGTGATCAGTCACGCCTTCCTTATTCTTACTTCCCTCCTTCGCAGAAAAGTCCACAGTCCACACTCACCTATTTCCATTTTTCTCTCTTAAAAAATATTTTCCATTTTAAGTATATCACTTCTCACTTTTTCTATGGATATAACATCGTCAAAGGTAGTCCCTACTCCCTACCTACATTTTCATACCTTTCAATAATCTGATTCATGCTTCCAATATATTCAGTTTTATATACTACTTCTCCTCCTTAATACAAATTATAATCAGGAGGCAGATGTAGGAGCGGACCCAGAAAATTACAAAAGATGCACAATTAACGAGGGGATTTGGAGTTTAAGGGCAGCGCCCCTAAATTTTTTTTTTTAAAGGAAAGTTTTAAATACATTATAAAACAAAAGAATATAAATAAGAAAAAAAATATTTATGAAATCAAGTGAATACTGATGATGTAATAAGAGAAACAATTATTTTACAAACCTATCATTTAGAAAAATAAGGTTAAGTACGGTTAGAAATAAATGTAGCTACATAAATTATAATGAAGGGTGAGTATTCAATAAGTTCAAGTACATATATTTTAATAAAAAAAGTATAAATGTCATTCTTATAGACCTTATGTTTTGGAATTTCATCATAATTGTCTTATTATCAATGCTATCAAATACATTTTTTTTCAATATAAGGCACTAAGCAATCATTCAACCATTCACCCACATCCGATTACGAAGTGCAGTCTTGATATATTAAGGGAGGACACTTAATTTAAGGGTAGATAACCATTCAAACATGCATTAAATTTTTTTTAAAAAAAATTCAAAATCCCAAATTCAAGGGGGGAACTTGCCCCCAACCTAATACGTGGGTCCGCCCATGGGGCAGGTGCATGGAAATTAACCCCCGTATGGATCTATCACTTATTAAATTAAAGTTCTCTATTGATTAGAGCCGGGAACGATGGGCTCGACCCTTTTAAATCCTGACTTTTTAAGGGCCGGTTTGAAAATTAGAGAAGCTTAATGAAATAAGTCATGTAGGGCCGGCCTTGTAGAATCTCGGGCTTAAAAGGGCTGGCCCTACAGGCCCTTTTAATTTTTTATTATTATTTTTTGGATGCATGAATTCACATATGATGATAATTTACTAATTTATATGTATTTTTTTATTTGTTATAGATTTATTTATCCACTTAAGTACAAATACACAAATAGATAATAACTATACTCTAATTTTATGATTTGATTTATTATTTGTTCTAGATAAAGATTATGGATGTGTTCATGATGCGGTAGAAGAAATTCATGATATTCTTACTCATAAACTAGAGCTTACTCAAAACGAAGCACAATCAAATATCGTTGAAATTGATGATAGTGACAAAGATGACAACAATAATAGTCATCGTACTAATGTCGCTTAGTGATATGCTTCTTATGTTTTATGTGAGTTATTTGTGAACATAGTTTGTTTTTTATTATGAATTAGTGATTGTGCTTATTTGTTAGATGATTCGTGTTGTTTTGATATTAATGTTGACAACATTTATTTGATCAATTAGAACTTTAATTGTTATAATATACCAATTATATTTTTTTGGAAAAATAATTAAAATTTGGAATAGTAACTTCCGGACCCTAAAGGGCCAGCCCTGACCTTGGTGCTCTCAAGCTGAGCTTTGAGAAACAGATATTTTTCTTACCCTGAACCCTGGAAGGCCAGCCCTGTTAGGCCCTGACCCTTCACGGGTCGACCTTATTCCCAACTTTACTATTGATATTACAAATCAAATGTATTGTCTCACTCATTTTCCTTAACGTATATAACCCCATCAGCAATTCACCATCACCACTACCCACTACATTTATTACTTCCTCTCCGATCCTAAATAAGATAAAGTTAACTTTTTTGGAGAAATTAAGGAAGATAATTAAGTTACTTTATAGTATTTATATTTTCTCCCTCTAAACTAATTATTTTGACTAATAAACTGATATATAATCTAAAAATACATAACATATGATATGATTAAGCAATTTATTTAACTTCATTAATCTCTAAAAAAAATTAACTTTATCTTATATTTAGGATCAGAAAAAATATATGGGAATATCTATAAAAATGTTCATTACATGAACATTATTACTACTCATATATTGTCTTGATGTCCAATAAACCAAAAAATGAGTAGGATCTCTCTTTACACGGACACATCACTAACGTTTAATAAACTAACATGAAGTTATATATATTGCTCGCGCCATTTAACACCAGTCGATAATATCGATTAGTGGCCGTTTTTGAGTAAATTAAAACTGTTACGAAGCTTAATGACTTGGGGGGGATTGTTAAAGAATAAGATTAATGTCATCATTGATTTTTATAATTTAATTAAATTTTAATTCTGGTTCCTATAATTTTATAAAGACTTCATCTAAGTTTAAGTATAAAGACCAAAATCAAAACTCATATAAAGAGATGATAGTCAAAATTTGACCGAAATCCAAGTACCATCAGTAGTATGAACCCTAAAGAATAATTAAGGCGCATCAAGTGAACAAAATCCATTTTATAAAAAATAAAAAGCAAAGAGGGTACTGGCCTACTGGGTACGCAAGAGTGTAGAGAATTAAACCATTATCACCCAAATCAGCATTTTCATTTATGTCCACAACTCTGCAATCTGCAATAAAAGCTCTGTAAAAAGGGAAAAAAGAGAGAGAGAGAAGGCTACAGTACTATGAAACTTCTTGATCGTCTGACACAGTTGGTTCTTCTTAATTACCTCACCAATAAACGGATTCTCTATAAATAGAAAGCACATGCCCCTCACTCCCTCAGGCTTCTTTCTGGTAAAGAGGAAGTAGAGAGAGACCAAAGTAATAAATGAGGCCCAAATAGTAGGGCTTGTATTAAACCGTTTTCTAATTAATAAGTTTCTTTGTGATCACTTTTTAGGGTTTTAAAAGAGGAGCCGATCATCTCCTTATCCTTGTTTTTTATTATTCATCATCAGCCTATCTGGGTTGTTGATTGGAAAGAAGAGAGAAAAGTCAAAGTCATATAGTAACCTTTCAGATTGATTGGACGAACATAATTTAGAGATTATGAGCAATGATAATGAGAAAAACTCAATCCTTCCAAAAGTGTTTATTTATTTAAATTAAAATAAAACTCATCTCACATACTTATCTTGTACATGGTAAATTACAATTGAAAATTTGTTTTAAAAGATTTCAATCCCTATTTCAAACAAGCATAATGGCTCTTGATCCCTCGTCAACCTCTTCTTGCCTCTTTCTTCCCTCTATTTTTTTACTTTAAATTTCACGCTTTCGTCCCCCGTTTTTTTGTTTTTGGCCCAAGCTGTTCACACTAAACCATTCATGATTTTTCTTGGGGCATAACTTCTCATATACTGACAAAATCTTCATCTAGTGATATTTTTCTAGATATTTTATTATTATCTTTCTTTTTTTAATTCAAGAGAAAATAGATCAACTTCACGAATCATGTGAAGCTCAAGATAAAAAGTCACTCAATCACTCACACTGGGCCATAGGGCCACGTGGCAACAGTTACGGAGTGAAGAGGCATCTTTTTTCAGAGCCGCAGCCCCAAGCATAATCAACATATTAATGACCCAAACTCTAATTTAATGACATAATATTCTCACATTGGACTTCTAGAAATTTTCCCTTTTCACAAAATGTACCAATTTAAGATTTTGAAGGCACCTCTCTTAGTTACCCTTTATTTATTTTTAACACAAAGAGAGCTGGAATCCTTATCTTTTATTTTTTTTATTGGAATTTAAGAAAATACTTTGCAATATTTTAAGACTAAAATATCCTTTAAAAATGATAAAATCACCTCTGCATAAAAAACTCGGAAAAGGAAAAAAACGAAGTTAATATGAGAATTTTATGACTTGAACCTTGCTAGGAGGCACGACCATTAATGAAATTTTAATCTAATAAATATGGGGAAAAAAGACATAAAAGGAAAAAAAAAAAAACTAAACACTGAAAGTTTGACTATAAATTAATCCTCTCTCACACACTGTCTATCCGCTGCCTCCTCTCACTCCCCTTCCTCTGTTATGCTCTGTCTCCGGCTCTCTGCTTCTCTCAGATAGAAAAGAGAGAGAAGAAGCACTGTGTGGCAGTGGTAGTTGTAGTAGCGTACCTTTCGTTCTGAGAAGTGTGGCCTTCATCTTCTTCTACCTTCTGCAATTTCTTCACTTTTGTCTTCTTTCTCAGACACCGCCGACCCAATTTTATCCAAAATGGTCGAAGCTGAACCCAAATTCTTCATGCCAGACTCAGTACGAAGTGTGAGTTACGACATCGCCGGACAGATTCAGCTCATATGGGAAATGGTCAAAACGCCATTAATTGTACCACTTCTGAACCTCGGAGTATACATTTGCCTGGCAATGGCTCTTATGCTCTTCATCGAGAGGCTTTACATGGGAGTCGTCATCATCCTCGTCAAGCTCTTCTGGAAAAAACCAGAACAGCGTTACAGATATGAGCCTATCCAAGACGATGTTGAATTGGGGTCCTCCAATTTCCCTGTCGTTCTCATCCAAATCCCAATGTTCAATGAAAGAGAGGTAAGAATTAATGGCATTCTGATTCTCTGTTTGTTAGACTTCTTTTTCTTGCTTTGTTCTTTTTCTCAGCAATGAGAGAGGTTAATTGAAATTAAATGAGATATCCCAATGTTCAATGTTCTGTTGTCGGCTTATTATGCTTTGGATGGTTTCTGGGTCAGGTTTACAAGGTCTCCATTGGAGCAGCTTGTGGGCTATCATGGCCTTCAGACCGTCTGGTGATCCAAGTCCTCGATGATTCTACTGACCCTGCAGTTAAGGTAACCCAAATCTTTCAGAATATTTTACCATTTCAAGATTACGGTTTCATAATTTGTATGTACGCATGGAAGAATCTCTGGAATATTTGTGGTTTGGAATTAATCACAGCAATTGGTAGAGCAAGAGTGTCTGAGATGGGCGAGCAAAGGAATAAACATAACGTATCAAATCAGAGAGAACAGAACAGGGTACAAAGCAGGGGCGCTGAAAGAAGGGCTAAAGCGAAGCTACGTGAAACACTGCGAGTACGTGGCCATTATCGACGCCGATTTCCGCCCAGAGCCGGACTTTCTCCGGCGAGCCATTCCCTTTTTGGATGGCAACCCCGACCTGGCTCTGGTTCAAGCACGCTGGAGATTCGGTAAGCTAATAAGCAAATAAAGAAAGCACAGTAAATTTTTCCTTTTTTTGCTTCACTATTGTGGCCCTTTTTTTTTTGCGCTTCATCTGCAAAATTAACCGTGTCGGTGGTGATGGAAAATGGGATTTTGTTTCGTAAAACCAAATTCGGGTAATTTTTGTACTTGTGTTTTCTCATTTGTTAGTTTTGTCCCCCTTCTCATGAGTTGATATGACTTCATGGAAGGTCCACGATAATGAAACCACCAATCACGGGTCGGCCCCACTGGCTTGCCCGCCTCGACCACGCTAATCGGGAAGCTTGTTTCCTTCGCACCTCATGGGCTCCACAGCCAAAATACTGCTATACCACTCTGGTCCTATTTATAAGTCCAGTTTGACCAAAAAATTTGGTCCTATTTATAAGTTCATTTTGACCAAATAAATGGGATTGTGACAATTTTGTCCATATTAATGATGATGAGAGAGATTGGCTAGCTATGTTGGGAAGAGAAAAAGATGAGAGAGATTTGACAATCAATTTTAAAAGATACCCAAATGATGGTAAAGTTGAAAATTTGCTCTATAATCATTGATATACCTAATTTTCATTGGTATGTGAGATTTGGTCAAACTGGACTTATAAATAGGACCAGAGTGGTACATATGTACACACACATTTACATATATAAAAATATATTTCCGGCTACCAATAGCAACGTGGAAACCCTCTCGCCATTCATTGGGTGGCGTTTATACTTTTTCTTTTTATTTTGTTTTCCTCTAATAATTTAGACGATCTTTTTTTCGTGTTTTTTTGATAAAGTAGTGCATTATTCCTCAATTCCTTTCCACAGGAGATGTTATGACATTTATTTTGAAAGGGACATTTGCACACAAACTTGGTGAAATGACTCAATTGTTCTTGTCAATGTCATGGTTTGGGTGGGTGAGAGATGGTCCATAGGCTATACCCATGTCGTTGTCGATGTGGCATTTTCCTCGGACATACTGGCAGAAATTCCTACGGGGTTGCGCGGCAGTCTTGTCATTTCACTACCCAGCGAAAGAGAAAAACCGGGTCTGCGGGGTTATCGTAGGAACCAAACAGCTTTTGCCGTGACAATGCTACCGGGGGCAAAATTGTCCTTTCCTTACTTGTCCCAAATTGCAAACTCATCCTAAAGCATTCCCACGTGCTTTCAAAATTTAGATAACATTTTGGGCTGCTCCATGTGCATACGGTGGACCTTCCCTGTTCTGCCGACACTTCTCTTTCAATTTCATCTCCATGATGACGTGTCATTTTTACAGTTTGAGTCACATAAAAACGAACAGGAGAGTAAAATTTGACTTCATATTGTCCCGTTACTTCCCATCCTAAGGTAGAACCTAGTTTGATACTAGGAACCAAGTCCTATATTTAGGACTCCAAAGAGTACTATTGATCCACACGGACATAGCAACTTCTTGTTAACATATTTATGCATGTGTTTAAATTTTATATAAAAAAATATGCCCCATTTTCGTTGAGTTTTATCTTTTCTTACTCCTTTTTAATAAATCTTGATATGAAGGAACAAAAAGGGAAAAACAGTAACAAATGTGTCGTGTTTTGGACAGTGAATGCGGATGAATGTTTATTGACAAGGATGCAAGAGATGTCTCTGGATTACCATTTCACAGTGGAGCAAGAAGTTGGGTCAGCAACTCATGCCTTCTTTGGTTTCAATGGTATATATATATATATATTTCAATTCACTTCTTCGGCATCTTCTAAAACTTGGCCTGGGGTTGCAAAAATTGAGAAGCAAGCCCAAAATTCCAGTGACAACTTTATTGGAGGAGAGAAGGGAGCAAGCTCTTGAAGGTTCTACTGATCTCCACGAGATCGTTCTAATCCCATCGACATCGAGACTTCTTGACGACGAGTTCACAGAACTGCTGGCGGAAGAAGAAGATGGCGACGAGCGAAGAAATTGGCGACGCCACCGAAAAGAAAGGATACTTCATCTTTGAGAGCAAAGCCACCGTGGCAATCGCCGGAGGAATCCCGTTCCGCTGAAGACTTGGATGTAATGGCGGTTTGAGGGTCGTTTTTGGACTGGAGTGTCTTGACGAACCAAGACATCTGAATGTAATAAAGAAGATTTAGTAAATTTATTGTTACCCAGGTCTTTGCACTCTGACAGGATGAATTTTTGATGAACTAACGGACGTTGGCCACACTTTAACGTTTTTGTGTCCATTTAACATTTTAAAATTTGGTTTCAATGGTATATATATATATATATTTCAATTCACTTGTTGGCTCTCCCTTCTCATTCATTTCTGTGACATTATGTTCATTCATAACCATTTTTAATGTTTAGCAGCAGCTGCTGCTGCTACATTCATTACATGCTTGCGTCAAAGACCATTAAAAATAAGACAATTCCTTTGTTGTGGAATATTATAAATGCAGGCACAGCAGGTATTTGGAGAATTGCCGCTATCAATGAAGCAGGAGGTTGGAAAGACAGAACAACTGTGGAGGACATGGATCTTGCTGTTCGTGCCAGCCTTCGAGGTTGGAAATTTCTCTACCTTGGTGACCTCCAGGTATTTTAACACAAATATATCATATACACATACAAAACTATATGCATATATATATATACAGTGATTGATATTAATGGTTGGCTTTGATTTTGAATCTCTGTGTAGGCCAAAAGTGAGCTTCCCAGTACTTTAAGGGCCTTCCGTTTTCAGCAACATCGCTGGTCTTGTGGTCCTGCTAATCTTTTCCGCAAAATGGTGATGGAGATTGTGAGGAACAAGGTTAGGTTTTTTCAGTAACATGATATATATGGAGAGGGAAAATGGGGGATTAAATTGAAGAAGCTTACTGATTTTCCTAATTTTTATGGTAAAATAAAACGATTTGTATTATGCAGAAAGTGAAGTTTTGGAAGAAAGTGTATGTGATATACAGCTTCTTCTTTGTACGTAAGATCATAGCCCACATGGTAACCTTCTTCTTCTACTGTGTGGTGCTTCCCCTCACAATTTTGGTCCCTGAGGTTCATGTTCCTATATGGGGAGCTGTTTACATCCCTTCCATTATCACCATCCTCAATTCAGTGGGAACTCCGAGGTCTCAATCATTATTTGCTTGAAATTATGTCTTTTAAGTTCAGTCCTTTTGTTTCAACACTTAAATTTTTGAATTCTCTGCCAGGTCCGTTCACTTATTGTTCTACTGGATCCTCTTTGAGAATGTCATGTCTCTGCATCGTACCAAGGCTACTTTTATTGGTCTGCTTGAAGCTGGAAGAGCTAATGAGTGGGTTGTCACTGCAAAACTTGGAGACTCCGTGAATAATAAGAAATCAGATTCTGCTAAGAACAAGACAAATGTCACAAAACCTATTAAAAAACCCAGACTCAAACTTGCTGAAAGGTCAGATTCTTTATAAATTTGATATCTATAGTTTTACTGTCTCATTTTCAGTCGTTTAGAAACTATTAGTGTTTTCAATATTGGCCACGTCAGTTCTAACTGTTTATATTGCTGCTTATTGCTTAACATGTAACAGATTTAATTTGATAGAGCTGGGATTTGCAGCCTTCCTGTTCTTTTGTGGATGCTATGATTTTGTAAATGGGAAGCACAACTACTTTATTTACCTCTTCCTTCAGACCATATCCTTTTCCATTGTGGGATTTGGCTATGTTGGCACCATTGTGTAAAGCTCTTTTATCAGAGTCACCGGGAGATAGTTAAAGTCTTGGATATGTGACTCTACAGATTAAAATGCACACAGGGGGTGATTTCTTTAAGAAACAAATTTATATGTACCAAACCATGAATTAATTTATAAGCTACCGGAGCCAAGAAAGAATTTCAGAAATCATAGGCTGATACTGCTGTTAGTGTTTCCAGAAAGCATTACATAGGCCTGAGGCAAGGAAGAAGGCCTTTCAAAATGTGCTTCATTAGAGTTTTATAGTTAAGTAGATGATGTTGTTTTGGTTGCATAGATATTGTTCAGTGAGAATTTGTAGTTAGTTCATGATTCCTCTATATATGCATTGGTTTGATCAATTGCAAAAACTCTTAATTATGATAGATTCAAACACCAATTACCAGAATCTTCTATCATTAGTTGCATTTTTGCATTAAATAAGTAACGTTCCGTGTGCTATGATGTCTCAATATTATGGTTCAATTATCATGTCAAATGTTATAAGTCTTGCTTTAATTATTCAATGAATTATATTCAAGAATGTCATACAAACAGAACATAAAAGGTCAACATAAAAACAAATAGAACATTTTAAAAAACTCATTTATGAGATTACAAAAAACTAAACGCCACGTTAGACATATTCTCAAATCCAAACTGTGAAACAATATTTTTTAGTAGGGTAATTGTTACCACAGAATTCAGAAAGGTCTAATGATGACTATATCATGAGCATGTTTCACGTTGCTCTTTTGATGGCAAAGTATTATTTTCTAGTTTTCGCCATTCGAAAAGAAGGAAACAAAGTACTCTTTTAGAAATGTAAAGCTCATGGGTTATATTGAATAATAATAATAGTCAGTCTATTACAAGGGCCACAGTACTTCATATATAGGCCCTGAACCAAACCAAGATAAAGATCAAGAAATCAAGATAATACTCCTAACCTATATTCTAACACCCCCCTAAAGTTGGGGGGCTATATACATCACAAGCTTCCAACTTGCATAACAAATACTCATAACAAACCCTTGCCATATGTGCGTTGTCCCACAAGAGCAGCTCTACAATTATCATCTAATGTTGAAGCAACAATTTCACTTGCACTGGCAGTTTTATCATCCACTAAAACCAATAACAGGAGCTTGAAACAATGATGAGGCATTGGCAACAATAACCTTTTGGAATATCTACTAATAGAGTAAGTGTAGATGACCGTGTCCCCTTCTCCAAAGAAGAGCCTGTATTACTATTGATTCAATAGGCCCACAGTTGCCATGCTTGACCTGAATAGTCTCAAATGTTTCATGAGGGCCTTGCAACAAAGATGAAACTTCAAATGCTATTTTTTTTTATGCAGCTCAGCACCCTACATACACCTGTTCCTGCAACTTTTCAACTATTGCATCGGCGAGATCCCTCAAAGGAAGCATGCTGTATTGAAGCCCTCTTGAAGCTCACTTAAAGAGATTCCAAGGGTTTTGGAGCATGTACGAACAACTATGTTAGCAACTGGAGAGAGCTCCATAATCCAATTCCTCCCAGCAGAGGGTGAATCCCTTATCTCCTCGAATTCTTCATCAAAATAAGTCCTCTTGCCAAGCAACCATTTAAATGATCCTGGGCCCTCAAGAAAGTTTCTTGTTTTGCCTGCAACAGCCATCTGATCTTTTCTCCTCACTATTTTTTCAACTTGTAAAAAAATGATACCGACCATGGTATTTCTGTCGCAGTTCTTGCATCCATTGACACATAAATCCACCTCTGGAACATTTCAGGAGTCACAAAATAGGGCTTAACCCTTGGTAGGCAGTGACAATGCATTAAGTATTAGCCAACAAAGAACAAGCATGTTTGGGATAAACGCCAAGATAATCAAGATCCTTCGAAACCCAGACAGAAAACAAAAGAGTGCTTCAAATTGACTAAACCCACCAATTACTCATCGAAATTCCAAATGCACGGAAAAGAATCAAAAACAAAACCACACCAAGCCCAAAAAGCTGTACTGACTACTGAGCACTACCGACGTGAGCCGCCTCAAAATGCTGACTCACAAAACAAAGGAATCTCTCACCTTTTAAGCAAACATGATGACAACTCTGACTACTACCAATTTTCACGAATCAGACCATCGATCTCGAGCGAAAAGACTTGCAAAGCGATCCTTATTGAAGAGTTACGACATTTATAGAATCACAATGACTGATGAATTATTATAGGGAAGCCAAAGGGAGGCGATGCTAAAGTATAGACATGCAAGATTAAAGATTCTGTCTTCGGAACAGATCTGGAAAGCACTAACCCATCCATGATCGAAATAAGAACCACGAAACCTGTCGATTCTTGAAACCTCCAAGTTTACAATTGGAGGTTTCGAGGAAGATAACTTTCAACTTAAGGTCCATATATCTTGGCCATAAATGTCAGATCTCAAACAGTCAAACTCATGCAAGGATTTGACCAAAAAAAACTCATGCAGGGAGATTGTCCTGTTGTTGTTTAGTTTATAAATGAAGGCATAAAAGCCTACAAGGAAATAAAGGAAATTACACATGAGGTGAATTAAATCCCAAACACTCTTGGTCAATCCAAGATCTCAAGCCTACCCGACACTCATCCATAATCATAGAACTAGAAATGCCTTTTTTTGGCCAATGCATTGGTCCGCTATCCTATTAGACACCCTATGAATAACTCTAACATCCACCTGCCACGATGAAACCAACAACTCTCTGGCTTTCAACACTAAATTACTACAAGAATTACAAGACAAGTCAAGAAGCATATTAATAACATAATCCGCATCCGACTCTATAATAATCTTCTTGTAGCCCAAATCCCAAGCCACCGCAACCCTTCAACAATAGCCCATTCCTCCGCCGTGGTGGCGTTACAAACACCAATGGACCTAGTAAACCCCACCATCCAATTGCCCAAAATCTCGAATCACACCTCCGCAACCCGCCTCGCCGAATGGAACGCACTTGCCCCATCAACATTTAACTTCAACCACCAAACGGTGGTTTCTCCCACCGAGGGCCATGATCGCACTGGCCGACCTCAAAAGACTCAAGGACCATTAACAACAACAAAACGGTCCAAAGAGAAGAAATAACCTAAATTGATTACTGTGTTTAACAAAGTTATCATCAAAAATACATTGATTCCTCCACCTGAATTTCCAAATAGCCACCCCAAAGAAAAGATCCCACTCCTTCCCATTTACTCCCAACCCGATTCTTAAGATTCGTAATTAACCACTTCTCAAGCCCAAAGAGAAAAGGAAGAGACATACCTGGCTTAATCAAAGTGACCACATACTCTTAGCATAAAACAATCTCGAAGAATATGTAAAATGTCCTCCGCCCAGAGTTGCACATGCCACAAGCCGCCGAACTACTCGACCAGAACTTCTCCGCAGATTAGTAGGTAACTTGTTCGGCGCCACCTTCCACATAAAAATCCCGATTCTCTCCGCTCCATTCCACTTCCATATAGCCTTAAATACAGATCTCGATGAGAGGGAGTTAGGTTCAATAAGGAGATAAGCACTCCTAATAGAAAATTGGCCATCCCTTAAGCACCCCAAACCAAGTGAATCAAAATCAGCCTCCGATCTAGAGGGAGAACCGCTAAGACTCTCCTCAAACCATCGATTGACTACGTAAGAGATTTTACTTACATCCCACATACCTCCTTCCACCCATTCGTGACACCACCGACTCCTCTTCTTCCACGCAAGGGCCGAAGACAACAATCAATGAGCTTAATATTGTCCCCCACCCAACAAATCATGAAAGAAATTCACGACCAAACCATTACGAACTAACCACTTTTACCCTAGGTCAACCACCTCCTTCGATCACAAATAAATTTCCATAGCTTAGAATCCCTGTGGTACGCCGATAATAGAGATTCTAATCCCTCAAGATGTAACGACACAGAGGACCTCAACCCATAAACCCTTCGCCCGAATTAACTTCCACGCAAGTTTAGCACCACAAGCTTGATTAATCGAGCTCGGCTTCTAAACCCCAAACCTCCGAACTCCTTGGGACTCGTGATTAGCTCCCAACCAACCGGATGGAAATGCTTACCCACCCCATCGTGCCCCCATATAAAGTTTCTTTGCAACCGTTCAACTTCCCTGCATATGCTCATCGGAAGATTTGCAACTAACATAGTATACATAGGAATAGTGCTAATACAGATTTAGCAAGAGTAATTCTTCCACCATAGATAAACAAGCTAGCCTTCCAAACACTCAACTTTGCTTTGACTCTCACATAACATACTGGAACTTCTCCCTAGGCCTTCTGTTTCGAGATAACGGGAAGCCAAGATATCTACCAATCTCACAAGATATATGCATATGAGTTATTGCCTTCACTTGCATTTTAGTATGTAAAGGCACTGGGGGGAAAAACACGATGACTTATCAAAGTTGACCCTCCCTCCCGAGGCTTCCATGAATTCCCGCAGACAGCTTCAACATACAAGTGGCTTGTCTCTCAGAAGCCACCCCAAATAAAAGTAAATCATCCGCAAACATTAGATGAGACACTTTAGGTCCACCTCTTGTAACATAAATAGGATCCCACCTACCATCTTCAACTGCATCACAGATCAAATGAGATAACCTATCCATACATAAACAAAAAGAAGGGGGAAAGCGGTCCCCTTGTCCAATTCCTCATAGGAGTAAAAATTTGGTTATAGCACCATTCCATAACACATTATATGAAACCGAAGAGACACGGTCCATAATAATTTCCACCAGCCTCCCTTCCGAGGCCAACATCAAGTAAGAACTGTCTCGTAAAACCCAAATGATCCTATCATACGCCTTCTCAAGGTCAATCTTCATAGCCATAAGCCCCTTCTTATTCCTATGTTTCCCCATAATATTTAGGATCTCTTGCCCCACAATAATGTTGTCTTGAATGCATCTTCCTTTGATAAAACTAGACCGGGACGGAGGAAATGATGTCATTCATGACGCTTCTCAATCTCGTAGCTAACACTTCCGTGACACATTTATAATGCACAGACACAACGAAATAGGTCTAAAATGAGACACATCTTCAACCCTATCTCTCTTAGGAATGAGAGAGATAAGCGTCTGATTAGCCTCCTGAAGCGAAACTTCCCGTTTAAACACCTTTTTGACAAACTCACATAATGCCGCTCCCACCGTAGCCCAATTAGACTTGTAAAACACCGGCGGAAAACCATCAACACCCGGCGCCTTGTAGCTCCCCATAGAGAATAACGCCGCTTTAATCTCTTCGTCCGAAGGAACAACCGAGAGATCAATTAGCCGATGCGACTCAATGACCGGAAACCTGGATCTAGTAGTTAATACTTCAACATCTTGAGGCACAGAGCAAAAAATATTTTTGAAATAACGAATTACAAGCGACTTCAGCTCCTCCTCATTACTCACCCACAACCCATGTTCATCTTTCAACATCTCAATTCTATTTCGCCTACTTCGCATCTTAGCCTTCAGATGGTAGTACTTAGTATTCCTGTCACCTTTAGAGATCCACTCACTCCTAGATTTTTGGAACCATTTGATCTCTTCCACTTCAACACCCTCTCCAAATCGATTGCAACTCAACTTCAAGATTACAAAGAAAGTCGAATGGGATAGCCGAAGCCTTTGAATACCGTTAAGTCTATTCAAAATGCTTAGTTTCCTCTGTTCAATCATACCAAATACCTCTTTATTCCGTGACTTAAGAAGAGGTTGCAAAGCTTCTAATGAAAAATTAATGTCCTCATTAGAAGGCCATGCATTATTAAGAAAATCGAGAAATTATCATGCCATATCCCCAGCATGCTCAGCTTAATTTTTGGAGTTTTAACACACTTGAATGGGCTAGGCTTCTCATGGAAAAAGTTCGCGCCCAAAGCATAAGAGAATAGCATGCTCACCTTAATATTTTAAGTTTTAACTCACTGATTGGGCTGGGCCTTGAAAAAAACCTTCGAGCCCAAACATAAAAGAATAAAATTAATGCTGGCTGTGGGGTTCGAACCCACGCGCACTTATGTGCAGAAGATCTTAAGTCTTCCCCCTTAACCTCTCGGGCAAACCAGCTAGTAGTTATAACGGCTACGTTTTCAAAATTAAAGTAACTAAAAAATTTTAAGCGTCTCAGAACTATCCAAAACTCGAAGAAAGCTTTCTTGAAAGTTGAAACAACTAGCATTAACGCGTGTAAGAATTATCTAGAACTCGGAGGAAGCTTTCTTGAAAGTGGAAACAGCTAGCATTAACGCGTCTAAGAACTATGTAGAACTCGAAGGAAGCTTTCTTGAAACAACTAGCATTAGCGCGGGGAGCAATTTTTAACGGAAGAAATAAATCTTCATTGTAAAGTACTTAACCAAAACAACCGGTATACATAAGCGAGCATACTGCTAATCAATTAAAGGGCACACCAAACTTTGGCTTTTCCGTGAAATCGAACTTCACAGACAACAATTAACCACTTCTCCTACAGAAAAAATCCTACACACCCCAAAAGCCAATATGTATAGGCAGGGTGAAGCCACAATGCTTCCCTCATATTTTCGACCCCCAAGTACCCTTGTAGTAGTGACAGAGTTAGTCAGCACTTTCTGCAAGTTTATACGAGTCTTAACATAAATCAGCATCTAAGGAAAAATAAGATATCATATTATCATTCTTATAATACGAAGAATATAATCAAATTAAGATCTTATCTTCAACTTGTTTCAGACTTTCAATACAGCATACTGTATTACTCTGCAAAAATATCAGCATAATGAATGACTATCCAATATGAACTCTAGCTTTGACAGCTAGAAGATAATTTGACAGTGCACAACAATGGTCCAAGAATTCCAAACTCATAATGAGTTCACAACCTCACAACTTTAAAAGCTAACTAATTGAGTTGCTAAAGCTAGAGTTCAGCCTTACACGGAGATCGATGCCTTAGCAGCAGATCTCACAAAGTCACCATTGCTTCTTTGTTTTAAACCTCCTCTTATCTGTTATGAGGTAGGTAGGCAATCAAGTTGACCTAATGACAGCAAAATTCAGTTTTAACATGATTAAGTAATATGCAAATGCTAAGGTTGAAGAGAGTTTCATGAGGCAGGATAATGTGGCTGCAACACAAAGCGCATTTATAACACAATGACAAAATCTTGGACAATTGTCATTCTTTTAGGACTTGAACAATTGACTGATGCAAAAAAAGCCATGTAAATGTATAAATAAATGTCATATGTGCCTCTTTCATGTATGCCTCATTTTAATATTTCAGATAGGCTTCAAAAGGGGAAAAAAAAAAGAATGCTCGAATCATGAAAGACATTATAATATGAAAGAGACTTCTCAATAATGTTATTTTTTGGAGTAAGAAGAGTTTGGTCCATATATCTGGTCAACAATAAATATTCAAGGTATCTTGCAGACATGGCTTTCAAATTAAGACAGAATGTTATGAGGCATAATGGAACTAACCTTTTTCATATCTTGTTAAACTCATATATAGACAAAATATGATGTGCCTTGCATTGAACACCCTTGATGACACTTCTCGTTATTAGATAAAGTAGTAAAGCTGAAATCAACAGATTTCAACAATGGATAACCAAGGGATAAGAGCATAAACCATATAACACAACAAATTATGAACTTTTTGTTATCAAGGTTTAGTGCTAATATATCAGTAGAATGTGGATGCACTCAGCTGCCATTTTGAAAGGAGTGGGGTCGTTTTTGTATCACCAATTGCAGATAATTCCAATAACAATTATAAACTTTTCAAAACAGATAAGTATGTTAGAAGGAAGATTGCAGATGTTCGTTGAGAAATGGCAGATATTTTTATACAAGTAAGCAGATGAATTTGGTTTCAGAAAAAACTTTGGTTTTGGCTTTTTTCAGTCTGATTTGAATACCAGTTTATGACTACCCTGACTCGAAATTTATTAAACCAATTTGGGCCAGCTTAGGTAGCATGTATTGACAAAGATAAACCTTACATTTTCTGAACACTTGTCAAAGTAGAGACCCATTTTCCAAAAAAGGGTATGCATATATTAAGGTATTGCCAAAGTTCTTGCATGCTGATAGGAAGAGATGACCATACTATAAACAAAAGCAAAATTAGTGTCCAGTCATTTTTAACTTGTCATCCATGTTTGAATGGCCCTTTTCAGAAGTTTCATTTTTTAGATAATCACAGCTTGTTTTTTAGGAAAAACATATTCCAGTAACATTTACTGATATTGCTTTGGTGCAAAACACAAAACTGGTCCGAACATCACAATTTAGCTTTGTTAAATCGAGCATGGTGCATGTCAACTTTAATAATGGCAAATTACATTGGTTAGTGCAAACATAGTTTAGTGTCTTAAAGGATGAATTCTTATTACTATCATGTTTGTCAGTCCATATTTGGCTACTTTCATATTAAAACAACACAATTTGAGCTTTATTTTTGCACTTGATATATAGTCCTTCATTTTATCTTTCTTTTAGCCTGGTCAAGGCTAGAGGGTTAAACCTTATTAGTTACTTGCCAAGCAATGGCGGATTTAGGGAGGGGCTAGGGGTGGCCCCCGCCCCCCCTAATATTTAAAAAAAAATATATATATTTATGTATGTATGTATGTATGTATTATGTAAATAAGGAGATGTCTTCCTTTGTCTGCAGTTTGTTTTAATATTTCGACTACATGCAAGAGAAACTTATTATGTATAACTTGCTTATTTTTTGATCTCAATATATAGTAGTTTCACATAATCTTACTTGTATTTGGTCCTTAACTTTTGAGTTTGAAATTGTCATACCTTGATAAAATATAAGGAGATATCTACATGTATATACAAGCTTAACAAGCTAAGCCTGTTTGATTCTATTGTCTTTTATCATTTGTATTTTAAAAATCTAGTTAATACTCTTTCGGTTTTAAATATAAGATATATTTACCTAATTTAGATAGATTAAGGAAGTTGGTTAAGTAAGTTAATTTGACATGTATTTTCTAAAATACCCTAGTCATCATCTTCCCTAATTTTTTCATTCACCATCTTCCTTGATTATTGTTAATGAATATGAAAACTATGTCTTATATCTATAAATATTTCTTATATTATGGATCGGAGGGAGTAATTTGTTGGAACCATAGTCCATTCTTGGTAGATTAGGGCGCCCAAACCCAATGCAAGTGGAGCTATTATGTGAGAAATTTCTTTTAATTTTTTATATATTAGGCCTATATTGTATTTCAAGTACTTTTATTTATGATATAACATTTTTCATTTTCGCCCCCCGTCATTGAAATTCCTGACTCCGCCCCTGTTGCCAAGTACTATTACACATTGGTCAAGGTAATCAATCCAACGAACTTGAAGTAGTCACTATGGACATGGAGTCTTTGCATTAAAAAACCTAAGATGATAATTTCCTTCATAATGTGGAGATCTTTAATAGCACACAAAGCAGAAGGATATGCACGATATTTTCCATGGCGCTATCAAGCAACCTATGTTGCATCGACACTGACACGAGACACGAGATACGGCATTCTTGTATTGGAGGATAAGGCGCACTACAATAAAATTATGAACGGAAATTAAAAACTATAGACAATTAGTACACTGATAACAAACACTTATGACATAAAATAAGATAGTATATATATTACACATGATAAAAGTAAGGGACACGTAGCACACTTTACAAAACACATGAAAATAATAACTACAAGACAAATTGTTGACACTTAACTCAAGAGAAACATATGTATCACAAAATTATCCCTGCAACAAAGACACAATGGCCTACAATAAACACAAGTGCTTAAGATCGCTTCTGGAATGATATATAAGACCATATTATGCTAAACAAAATAAAGAGGAAATTCTTTGAATAAGAATATTTATTAAATATATAGGTCTACCGAACATTGCAGATTTAGTAATAAAATGCAAAAAATGACAACGATGGAAAAATATCACTATGTATGCATCATTTTTAGGACAAACACATAAACAATGTCACTACGTATGCATCATTTTTAGTGGATCACACTTATTAGTGGTTCATATGCATCATTTTTACCTTTTACAATATATTATTTTTATAAACTTTAAAACCCTTGCAACCAGCATATTTTTTATGGAACAGAAATAGGTTGGTAGGCCAGTCAAGAGTGTTTATAAAGATTAACACATACAATAATTCGTAAATTATTATGGACCATTGCAATATTTTTTTGATTCAAGGATGACAAAAGAACAGTCACTTTAATTGTATGAATAAGTTACAGATTTCAACTGCTCGCAAAATTGAAGTTTTTTAATGCTCCCCAATCCCCATCATAGCTGGGGAATAGTCCTGTTAGAATATAAGGTGAAATTAGTTAATTAGTTAGCCTATTAGTTAGGGAGTTAGTTAGGATCCTAATCTATAAATAGGGGATCTTAACTAATATGAAAAAAGTGTGAGAATCACAATTACACTTCTTGTATGAGCATTATTGCTCTATTATCAATATACACAATTTCTCATTATCTTTTCTCCTAATTATTCTCTCCAATTAGAATAGTTAACATGGTATCAAAGCCAGGTTATTTTTCAAGAAGCCAGGCCAAATAATCAAGATTCATCAACCCTTTGTTTTCAGGAGGAGAGAAAGTAAGGCTCCAGGAAATGAGTTTACTTCTGAAGCCCAAGAGAAAAGAATACCAAACTGGCCCAGTGTTTGGATTAGTTGAAGAAAACATCAATTTTCTATTTCCCACGTGGTGCAGTCTTGAAGAAAAAAAAGGGCAGCTAACAAAGAATCAAGGCCCATTTTCAAGAATTGGCCCAAAATCCGGTTCACATTGTAGCAGATTCGACGCTACACCATCTGCAATAAACCAATCTGAAAATCAAGAAACCAAGAGAGCACACACCACAGGCAACCCGAAGACCCGCTTTAACCCACACACAAACATGTCAGAATCTTCCAACCCAGTTCGCGATTTCACCGATTTGAAGAAGAAGAAAGGCTTCCTCAAAGGATCCCGGTGAGCATCCCCACGTACTGCGCGACACCTCCAAAGAGGGGAGAGACTACGCCGGCGAAGAGGCAGAAAGACCCACGTCGGAAAGAGGGAAAAAGACCCATGTCGGAAAGATCGACGCCGGCGAAGAGGGAAAAGACTCACGGAAACGGGGTTTGGTTGCAAGATGGTTTTGGAAATTTTGTTGATCCGGGTTGGACCTGGTCGGAGAGAGGGTGAGGGGAAGACCGTAGCGTTAGGGAAGGATAGCTTGGTTGTAAAAAGATCCAGACCGAATCCAAGATGAAAAAGATCCGAATCACGTCGTGATAGCATTCGAAGAAGCAGACACAACACTCTCGCAATTGAGATCGTGCTTCCGCTGCGCAACCAGACACAAAGGAGACTGGTGATTCCTTCCATTTTGCTCATCCTCTTAAAATTCCTCAAGTATTAACTTAAGAGGCCCAAAGTAAAGAAGACGACCCCAAGAAGAAGGTAGTCTTCCAAGATCCGAAGCTCAAAAGCGCGGATCCTTAAAAAATTCGACCCAAGAAGATGACCGGTGATCCAAGAAGGCAACCGGACGGGTCACAGGATACGGGTCATTGACACCCGCCTCAGCGGATTCTGATTCACAAACGAATGAAACTCCAGAATACGAAATGCCTCTCGTTCTCCTCAGTGAGTTTCCAGATTCCGACGTTAGAATCGACAGCACAGACCTTGAGTCGCAAAGGCGTGCCACGAAATTTCTACTTCAAGAAAGAACCAGAACTTGAACCAGAGAGAGAGCAGAGAGAGGATCGAATAGAACAACAACAAAGAATCAGAAAAAAAAATGGCGAAGGCACAGGTACAAACATTCAAGAAAAAAAAACTCCTACTACGCTCAGTCCCACCTTCAAATTGGTTTGTTAAGGCACCTGAATTTGTTCCCAGATCGCCAAGGGAAAGCCAGCAAGAGGGTACACTTTGTAAGGAATGTTATCCGTGAAGTTGCAGGCTTTACACACTATGAGAAGAGGATTACTGAGCTTTTGAAGGTTGGCAAGGATAAGAGAGCATTGAAGGTTGCAAAGAGAAGGTTGGGTACCCACAGGAGAGGTAAGAAGAAGCGTGAAGAGATGTCTCACGTGCCTCGAAAGATGAGGGCTGGTGGAGCTGGTGAAAAAAAAGAAGAAGAAGAAGAAGAACAAGAAGTGAGAGCTGATCACTAGAATGTGTCAGTTCAGTTCTTATAATTTCCTTCTGGTTTTGTTTAATCCATTGTTCAGCAGGATGCTCAAAATGCCATCAATGATATGAATAGTAAGTGACTTTGAGAGACTAAGGTTTGGGTATGAAGAATGTTGATTTAAGCTCAAACGTGGTAGTGAATGGAGACAAGGCATTCAATTTGAAGCAGAGCACTTTGTAGATGTATATGCTATGTCATCTATGATTGCTGAAATGATTAATGAGAATTAGCATGTGTGGTTATGGAAGAAGAAATTGTTTTGAAGAAAAATTCTTTGTATTTTTGTTGATTGTAAAACTAATTCAATTTGATTCATCTTATCCCCTTATTTTGCTGTTCAAGTTGAACACATTTAAGATAAATAGTGTTCAACTTGAGGGGGCGTGTTAGAATATAAGGTGAAATTAGTTAATTAGTTAGCCTATTAGTTAGGGAGTTAGTTAGGATCCTAATCTATAAATAGGGGATCTTAACTAATATGAAAAAAGTGTGAGAATCACAATTACACTTCTTGTATGAGCATTATTGCTCTATTATCAATATACACAATTTCTCATTATCTTTTCTCCTAATTATTCTCTCCAATTAGAATAGTTAACAAGTCCCAATTGTTGTGCAGAGACCTTTTTATTCCCAACGTATATAATGAGAAATTAAAAACCAATATTGACATTCACAAAACCGCAAAATAATATGAGTTGCTTTAACAAGAGCAAATGTCAGCCTTACTCAAAATGATGTTCTTCCCTATTTTAGGTGATATGTAAGTTAAATGATGTTTTAAAAGTAGATACTGTATAATATTTCACCAAAAAGTCATATTATCACATCTACCCAAAAACCAAACAAAAAGGAAGCTATTTTCATTCTTGCACAGTTAAAAGCTGAAATAATATATCATCAAAATGAAATTGGTTGGGAGAAGAGAAGCACATGCAATAGAAAAGCAATGACAGAATGAGTGAAAGAGATTACCAAGTGCGTCTATTCTCCTGACCCAGATGTTTAAAATGTATCAAGTTTTTTTACTCACATCTCTTATCTCCTTACTATATTTCTACCTTCTCAAATGGACAGATGCTGAACAACGAAAGCTGCTACATTGCATTTACCATTTGTTTAATATTTTACCTTTTGTAAGCTCTTATCACCATTTAAACAATTACTCTTACATATTGATAGTTGGACCAAGAAAAACTTTGTTTCTAAACAATGTGCAGTTCATTTGAGAAGATAAAAGCACACTGCATGTCACAGGTTACGCTATCCGCCACCCTCATTTGTCAAATGTTATTGCAATTAAAAAGGAGAGATGTAAATTACTTTTACATTCCCTCCCTTTTTCCGATCATTCTTTTTTTTTTTTGGCCAACCCTTTTCCAGTCATTCAAAAGCATGAATAATACACCTTTAAAAATATAACACACATTTATTATACTGTAATTTTATAGAGCACTATTCTAGGCTGTAATCTCTCAATGTTACAGGTATAGTTTGCCCTTGGCTCTAGCCACTTTTGCTGGTTCGATCCGGTTTAGTTCAGTCCAAATAAGCAACATAATGAAATCAGATCAGACTAGAGCAAACTAACTGGTCAGGCTAGACTTGGTTCCAGACTAAGGGGCCATACCACTTGGACTGGTTTAATTTGGTCCAGGTCAATGTTTTAAAAAATATTTTTATAATTTACATGTTACTCTTTATTTAATGTTGTTAGAGTGTTTTTAAGGATTTATAATTAATTTTTATTTTTATGATGATTTTATATGATTATAAGTATTTTTATTATCTTAATTTTATTAACCATGTTTAATTTTTTTTCCAATATTTTTTTATTGTTGTTGAATGTTGTTAGATATTCTTATAGATTTAGGGTTAAATACCATTTTTGTCATAAAAGTTTAGCTTAAGGAGCACCGATCACTCAGAAGTTTTTTTTGTCTCATTTTTACCTTAGACGTTAACAAAACAGAGCAAATATGCCCCAGAAGTTTTTTTAGAGCAAATTTGTCTTGAAATTTTTTTTTATGAACAATTTTACCCTTAGAAGTTTATAAAGAATAGTAACAATTCAACGGTCAAAATAAACTGATGGGCAAGATTGATATGTTTTTAAACTTTTGAAGCATAAATGAGACAAAAAAAACTTCCGGATGACCACGGCTTCTTAAGCTAAACTTCCATAACTAAAATGACATTTAACCCATATATTTATAATGTTTTAATTTTATGTGACAGGTTTCATATTATTATAGATTTTTTTATGGTCTTCTCCACACTAAATATTGGGTTGATGTCAAACCCAATCCAGTTCAGTACATGCCGAGCTTGGAACGCAGCCCGAGGATAATTTTCTTGGGCATCTAAGCCGCACCATTGTTAGCTATGGTGATTTGTGTCTAGAGCCGAGGAAGAGCCTGGCTTGGTCGAGAGGTATTTTAGGATATATTGATAAGAAAACTCGACCCATCTCGTGGATCCTCTCCTATCTGTTTCGGCTGGTGAGACGAAGAGCTAGGGTTTCCGATGGCGGAGCACTTGGCATCCATTTTCGGTACCGAGAAAGACAGGGTGAACTGCCCTTTTTATTTTAAGATCGGTGCTTGCAGGCATGGAGATCGATGCTCGAGACTCCATACCAAGCCCAGCATAAGCCCCACTCTTTTGCTCTCCAACATGTACCAGCGTCCCGATATGATCACCCCCGGCATCGACGCCCAGGGTCAACCAATCGACCCCCGCAAGATTCAAGACCATTTCGAGGTTCCGTACCCTCTCTTTTTTCTATGCGTAGAAGTCGATTTTACCAATTTTTATTGGATCTTATATTTACATTAATCTCGTAAATCCAGGAATTCTATGAAGATTTATTTGAGGAACTAAGCAAGTATGGAGATATTGAAAGCCTCAATATTTGCGATAACCTCGCCGACCATATGGTATGCCTTTTTCAATTTTTTTTTTTTAACTTATCCTCAGGCGCTAAGTTCCTAAATGTATTTTTTGGCAGGTGGGCAATGTGTACGTTCAGTTCAGAGAGGAAGAGCATGCTGCAAACGCGCTTAAGAACCTAACCGGAAGATTTTATGCTGGTCAGTTATCTTATTTGGGTTTTTTAATTTTTTTTCCCAAGCTTTGTTCTGCTTTCCACATAATTGGCAATCTAATTTTAATGTATACCCAAATTTGATGATCATCAAATAGTAGTAGTTACTACTTACTAGGGTATATGTTCCGCCATTACCTGCGGAATAGTGAAGTGAATTGAATTGTTACCTGTTTGAACATCAATCTCTGTGTGCAGGCCGGCCAATTATTGTTGACTTCTCCCCTGTAACAGACTTTCGTGAGGCCACCTGCAGGCAGTATGAGGAGAATACCTGCAACCGTGGTGGCTATTGCAACTTTATGCACTTGAAAAGAATTAGCAGGTGAGATTTTCCTGAGTTTCATATTATGAGCAATTACAGCACTCTTTTCTTTTTGGCATCCAACTTAGAATCTCATTTTCTTTTGTAAATTTGTTATCTGCAGGGAGTTGAGGCACCAATTGTTTGGGAGGTACCATAGAAGTCACAGTAGAAGTAGAAGCAGGAGTCCTTACAGGCATCGAAGCCATGAGGAGCGATCACATCGTAGTCATAGCAGGAGGCATGATGAGAGAGACTATCATCATGAAAGTCGAAGCAGGAAACACAGGAGTGTAAGCCCTAGGCATCGGAGGGGACGAAGTCGCAGTCGAAGTCCTAGAAGGAGGAAGAATCGCAGTCCTGAGAGAGATGGCAGTGAGGAGAGACGTGCCAGGATTGAGCAATGGAACAGGGAGAAGGAAGAGCAAGAACATACAACTAAGGTTAATACTGAGGGGAACAACGGTAGCATCAATCACAATGGCCCCTCGCAAAATGGTAGTGAGCATCAGTGGCGGCAGCAATCTCCACAGGAGGGAGGATATGGATACTGATTTTTGTTTGTGTTATCCTGGTTTGTGTTCTCTCTATTTTTTTTGGTTATTTTGATGTTATTGATATTCATGTAGCCCTAGATGGAAGTTTACATTTAACTGGAGACTGTCCTCAAAACAAAACTTATTAGCCATTTTCCACTGTGCAGGTGGTGCAGGTGAACAGTTCTGTGATATGGAATGTCTTAACTCGTTTCTTTTTTTAAATCATAGCATATGGGATTTTATTTTTTGTCTCTTTTGTATAAATCATGCATGACCAGTTGCCCAAAATATAGATTTTGAGCTTGAGTCATCCAAGCCAGCTGTGTTTTTTTTCTTCGATGGGCCAACAATTGTTCTAGAAAGCAGTAGAAATTTTCAATAGTCCCATATTCCAACTCTACAATGTGCGCTTAAAAGTCATGGGAGAAAACTATTTCTTGTTTCTCCCTTCCGCTGGTCTTATAAAATTTCAAACCCCACCACTATGACTGGGCGAAAACATACCAGAGATTTCTTCCTTTAACAATTATTATTCCTTTATGCCATTCTTGCCAAATTTTTCATTGCCGTGCTTGCTGCCTCTTTTTTCCTTGTCCTTTGCCTACTGTGCGGTGATCTATGAGCATCCCAGTTTTGCAATTTATGCCTTGAAAAATTGCTTTGTTCGTGACAAAGTAGATTATTATGTGCATCTATGATCTATATTATTTTCAAGGCAATTGTTTTATTATGAATGCATTGTTTTACAGTCAGGGCCACTGATGAAGACTATTGAACGACCAAATTTCGATGATTCTGTATGGTGTTGTGATTTACATGAGATGCAATTTATACGTAATTAATTCAATAGCCATGTTATCTTACATTATTTTACCGAGTGTTGCAGGTTCAGGTATCCCTGCTTCTCAGGACTCAGGCAATGATTTAACCGCAGTTTACCATGAAATTTGTGTACAGGTTTTCGGGAGCACTCTGGCAGCATATGATTTAACGGAATCTTTCAGGTTTACTAATATGGAGATATCCTCACCACTTCCTCCGGCAAATATCTTAGGGTGTGTCGCAGTTGTCGGTGACATATCTGCTGCAACATATGGCATTTCTTATTATAGGCTAAAGTAGAACTGATGTTTCTGTTTTTAGCTTTTAGGACATTGGCTTTTGAACACAGGAACACTCGTTGGTGTAAGTGGTCATTTTAGACTTGATTTGAACATTTGGAATGTTGTTTTCTTCAGCACTTTTTTGGCATTTTAAAAAAGAAATTATAAAGCACTTGTTCAAGTGTTTTGGCGAGTTAGGTGATCTAAAATTTAACTCACTCCTTGGGTAATTAATCTCTTTTCTGAAGTGTTCATCAAAATTTGATCACTTTTGGAATTCAATACAGAACAGGAGAAAATTTCGGATTCATGGGGGGAATAACCATTAGTTAAGGATAAACATGAAAAGATAACGTTAGCTACAAATTTATAGCAAGGTTTGCAGGTTAATTTTAATTATTTCGATGAAGACACTTGTGCTGTTGTGCAGAAAATAAACAGAATCAATTGTAGATTCCTTTATTTTCCTCACAAATGTTGGAGGATTTGTAAGCTTGGTATGACTTAGAACTATTACTATAATATTTACATGTTATTCCTCTATAATTTTCCTTTTAATTAGTTTTACGTACTTTTTATTAACTATTTTTCTTGAAGTAATGAACTATACAATTGAGTTAACATTAGAAGGTCAAAATATTGTAATATCCTTAGAAATAGTTTACTGCTGAAAGCCCCACTTTAAATTTACTTCTTCAGTTTGAAGCTACGGACCGAAAGAAATGAGTCTACGTTCTTCCATGCCCCACCAGGAGGACTTCCATTTTAAAATGAAAGAACGATCTTAATGCATGTCACAGCAGAAATTTTGCAGTGAAAATGCATACTTGATTATTTGGCATCCCAATTCCCAAATCACATTCCTTCCTCGAAATTTCATATTATGTTTCGAGTTATTTAAAAATTGAAAATCCATCCACCAAATCAAAGTAAACCCAAGACAGTGCTTTTTAGGGACCTAAAACGCTCGGTTGTGCGTTAACTCCGTCTGACTTTTTACTTTGTGAAAACGGTTGTATTTCATAAATTTCTATTGACACAATAGATTTCGAGAAATTGAAACGTCGCATTATCATTTGAGATTAAATTTAGAAGATGTGGTTAGGCATTCATGTTTTAATATTACGATTTGATAGGTATAAAACTAAAGTTCCCTAGAAGCTTCACTTTCCCTCAATAACCTAATTGTAGTGCTAATTTAAATTCAGGTTTTATAAACATAAAATATTTAGGGGCTCAGTAATGTCATCCGACAGTCAAACAAGTCTAGAAACCTCGTACGTACCAATGCCTATGTTTACTCACAGACCAAAATAGCAAGGATACTAACCAAAAGCCCCTCACCACACACTCATGGTAACGCCTAATTCCCTAACGAAAAAATATCACTTGTAGCTGCTAATGCTTTGCATCACTGACCCCCATGCTTAGCCTTTGAATGTTGTTGCAGACCCCCTTCTGAGTTAAAAGTCCTACATAACAAATAACAAAAGAGGAAAGATTAGACCATTAAGAAAATCCAACAAAACTATACCTTTTTGATTTGTCAAGGTCAAAAACATACTTGCTACAAGATTTGCACGTAAACTGACCCCCGGATTTGGGAGTTTGGTCGCCTTTAGGAACCTTTCCATCCTTCTTATGTGGATAAGGAGTTGCTACATGGACACCTTTCTTACCATCTACAACATAAACTCAAACAGAAGATATTAACCATCTACATATACTCCATATTCAAACAGATGCAAACAAGCTATCAACACCACTCATAACGGAACACAATAAAGTTTCACCAATTTAAACCAGGATACCAGCATGAGCTCTGATAATTGCAAGGCATATCAAAAAAAGGTCTAAAAACAGGATATAATGAGACGGGGTGGGCTCCAAGCCTATTCCTGCCAAACGGTAATAACCACATTTTTCATGTGATGGAGGGAAAGCTCCATCTATTATAAAATTCCACTCCATCTGTGGACCCATAAAAGCCTTCCACATCGTTTTATCAGTTGATGTATATTAACCACACAAGACAATATTTTAAATTTCCACGCTCTATTTGTATATTGTTTTCCTCTTTATTCCCAAATTGCTACACTTGAGAGAACGCTTTAATTTCACCTGTCACCTAAAGGAACTATATAGGACTAGTGTCATAAGGGTGTCTTTCAGCTTTGGCTACCTTGCTCCCCTCCCCTTCTTGAAACTCACAAGTCAACCCAAACAAAAGACCACAACCCTGTGGATGAGAAAAAGAATTAGGTCGGAAAGAATACTACAAGGGAAAACTCCCAAAAAATAATATATATTTTTACCATTTTTGGAAGTTTTCCTTATATTTCCCTTCCCCCATTTTCTCATTACTTCTCTCTCCATCCAAACATAGCCCAAGAATTTAAAGATTCGGGTTGTCATAGTACAAACTCAATACACATCCAACCCAGATAACCTCCATCGCTCTCCTAATGTAATCAGATTTAAACACATCCAACCCAGATAACCTCCATCACTCTCCTAATGTAATCAGATTTAAACACATCCAACCCAGATAGCCTCCATAGCCTCCTTTTTCGTATGCATACAAAAAATCAACAAAGTTCAATAAGATTTATCAAGAAGCCACCAAGCATACTAATAAAGCCTTACCGGTCTTTTGAGGGGTAGCAGATTTTACTTTTTTCGCAGGAACAGGAGTTTTCAGGGCAGATTCATTAGGTCTCTTCTTAGCATGATCAACCTTCAAGACAAATTACTGAGGTCATTAATTACAGACCAAATAACCAAAGATAATATGAATGCCCAACTCTTACCTTCTTAGGAGGGGTTTCTTCATCATCTTCACTACTCTCATCACTACTATCACCAACACCACCCAACATAACCTACAACATCAATTGTGCAAGGATAAAAACAATAGTACAATACTACACATAGGCATGCTATAAGCATGCTGCATACTGAGAAAATCCCCCTTTCTTTGGGGGGAAACGGCAAATAAAGCCAAACTTTCTAGTCTTTGAGCCTCAGAACAAAACTTAACAGTAACTAGAGTAAAACTCACAAAAGCACTTTCAAAACACTATTGTTTCACCAGTTTCTGCATATCAGACAGATCAAACTACCCACTTACACCTATCAATTCGAACTGCCTTTCATTCATTGGAAAGGATTCCGTCCATGAGAATAATCTATATCTACTGTGAAGTATGAAAATATCATAACTACTGAAGTACCTCATCAGGACTGTCATCTTCATCATCTGATTCATCATCCTCTTCATCATCTGATGAGTCATCCTCTTCTTCTTCCATTGGATCCACAACCTTGACTTGCTTTTTTGAATCAGAAGGCTTGTCATCTTTACTTTTAGAAGCAGAAGTCTTTCCTACTTCAAGCTTTATATCAGGTTTTGCTAAACAAAGACATGTATTAGTCACCCTCATACCCTACAACAATCTTGTTTAGGCAATATATTTGCTAACAAGAATTTAAGATTCAAGAAGTAATAATACCATTATCTTTGATCGTCAATGGTATAGCCTCCTCATCCTCACTGTCTGGTCAAGTGACAGAAAAGGCAAGATGAACAACTAACAACTATCATATTCCAAGACCAAGAAAAAATTCAAGAAATAAGTTTTAAGCCTCACCAGATATGTCCTCATCCATCTCCGTGATACCAGCAATCAATCAAATGTTAAGGGAAAATTAAAATTGAAGAACATGTTTAATATAAAGCAATTATGATTCTTTAAATCTGCTTGTTTCGATGGTAACAGCAATCAATCAAATGTTAAGGGAAAATTAAAGTTGAAGAACATGTTTAATATAAAGCAATTATGATTCTTCAAATCTGCTTGTTTCGATGGTAACAGCAATCAATCAAATGTTAAGGGAAAATTAAAGTTGAAGAACATGTTTAATATAAAGCAATTATGATTCTTTAAATTTGCTTGTTTTGGCCTCAGCATAAAATCACCATCACGATGGGGAGAAAATTCTAACGACAAAAATTAGTTGGCCACAAATCGTTACGAGTGCAAAGGATATCTTGGTATTTCCGCCTTGTAACCACAGAAAAAAACACTTCCACTTTTCCAATTGTGAGAGAGCTCAAACTTTTTCTCTAGAACCAAATCAAAAGATAGTTGAGGGAATTTCTCCTGGGAAAGGGTTCCTAAAACAAGCTTCTGGTCATCAATCTTCAGATAAAGGATCACAGGTTCACTTGCTTTACTCTTTGCCTCGCCAAGAGCAGCCTGTAAAGAGATATATTAGAGGTTTTGCAGCAGAAGTAAAAACAAGAAATTAGTACAAATGACAAATAAAATATCAAGAAATAAAAAATTCTCACCTGAGACAGGTGTATGCATTTATCAAACTCTTCCGGGTCTACCTCAACAGGTGCCCCAGCCTTGACCTCAACGCCTATTTCCAAAAAGAATATTGTATTAGCTAACATTGCAATCTCCAAACAATGTCAACACCGGAAGGGGCCCTCCATTTCTTTCCTAACTAGACATGCAAACACAGAACCCAATCTATTGGCTTCACCTCTTCCCTCTCCATTCCTTCAACCATTATCTAATAAATGACACCTCCACTCCACTCTCCATGAAACACAGCCTAAAGGAAACACTTAACACCGCGTCGGCTAAGCAAAGCTTATCAAGGAAAAGAGCCAAAATCGGAAAGAATGCATCAAACAAGCTAACACAGTAGAAAACACATTTGCGAAAAATACGAAGCGAAAAGATGATCACGAATATCGAGAGAAGAATGGTTCGACCGGGTATGGATACCATACGTCGGGCAACGCAAGAGCAGAAGAATCCCACTTCGCACCAAGGATAATCAGTAATGAATGGATAAGAGACAAAAATAAACAGAGGAAACCAAAAAAAAATGGGGACAAGGAATACTGGAACATTTCCACATAAACATTTCCACATAAACATTTCCGAATAAATAAACGAGGATGAAGGTGAATCTCACCCCAGAACTCCATTGCAGTAACAAGGAAATTCGAAGACGAATAGGGTTTTCAGACAGACCCCAGCAAGGTGCAGACGCGACATACGATTAGCTGATTCAAAGGTTTTTATAATGGTATTGCCGCCTTCTAGGGTTTTTTTTTCTTCTTTTTTTTTCCCTTTCTCTTTTATGCTTGTTTGTTCTTTAAAAATAATATTCACAGTAATTCCGAGGACTGATTTTGTAAAAAGACTGGGAAAGCTTCAAAATGAAAAAAATATAAAGTTATAAGGACTATAAGTGAAAATTTTTATCGTGAATGCTCATGGGAAAATTACCTCTAATTTGGTCTAATAATACTGAAAATCTGAAATATACTACAGTCAGAGACAGATGGTCATATAAAAAAAAAAATGAAAATTTATATATATTTGCAATAATTATTTTAGGGTTAGGATGTAATTTTACTAACAAAATATTTTTTTAAGAGGCGTTCAGTAAAAATAAGTTTTAGAAAGGATAAAAAATTCAATAAACAGTTCAAAATAATGCAAATTCACAAAACTGTCAAAATTGCACCTTAAGACTTAAAAAAAAAAATGCAAATACTCCCTCCGGTCCTAGTTATAAGACAATGTTTGTGAGTTTATTTTTGTCTTAATTATAAGAAAACATTGTAATTTTTGTCAATTTCTTCCTAAAATACCCCTATTGATATAAATGAGGAATTATGTAAAATGAACAAGGTAATTGAAATGCAAAATTTATATAAGGGTATTTTAGAAAAATGAGTAAAATTAACTAATTTAACTCATATCTTTAATTCTTCTAAATCTGGTTCTATAATTAGAACTAGAGGTAGTTGTTCTGGTGTAGAACACAGATTGTCTAGCCCTGAGGGGCTAGGGTGTTGATGTTGGTTGGGACTTGACCTAGGAGCGATTCCTAGGGGCCTACGTACCCTGAAGAGGGATCAAAGTCCACGTAGTTCGAAGATTAATGGAGGCGCCTGTTAGGTTAACCATCTATATATAGAGGCTTCCTTAGGTTTAGGGTTTGAACTGTGGGCTTCTATGCCTCAAAGCCCAAGTGATGTGGCGTCATATCTGTGCCATGTGGATTGCCCCTTGTTGGGCCATATATAGAATATGACCCTTATATAAATCCGTAACAGTTGCCCCCCAGCCCGGTAGTTCAAGGTTTTGGACTGCCGGGGTGTATGATGTCCTGGATAAGTCATCCGAGGTGTTGCCCATCTCCTGACGTCTGCGTCGGGCTAGGACTTGTTGAACTCATTTCCCGGGTACGTGGTAACGTTGCAATGTCCGATGAGCCGGGGCGGCGTCCTGCGTCTCGTGAAGTGTCATGATGACGACCGACGGCTTGAGAAATACCGTGGTGATTACCGACGGCCGAAGGGAGACCGAGGTAATGAACTCCAGCCCTAGGAAGGCCGTCGTGAGAACCAACGTCCTAAGTGTCCGAGGTGGTAGACAACTGTCGTGATCGAATGATATTGCCGGGATTGTATTCCCACGGCCTGAGGATCCGGATTACTAACCGCGGGCCTCAAGTTAATTGGTATGACTGAAAGTGCCGGGGTGAGGACCGTGGTTCATGGATCTGCCGGGGTGAAAACCGCGGCTCATGGATCCGAGATGGTCCGTTGTGGCCCTGCGTAATTTCAGGCGGACCAAGGTACCGGGGTTGTAGCCCGGTGTCTGACGATCCGGGGTGGTTGATGTGACTACCGCGTGACTCTTGGGGAGTACCCTCTGATTCTGCCATGATTGCGTGTGACACCTGGCTTTCGTGGATTGGATTTCGTCCATCCAGCTTAATTTGCTTTCGTATGGCAATTTATTCGGGCTAATTGTCTGGTCTATATTCCCGCATTTAATAACATGTAAGCAAATCACAACAAAAGGACGACATCTACTCAAACATTTTGACCTGATCAGGGTCCGACATGACTGTTCGCCTTCTTATCTCGGTGTCAACTTTGATGCATCAAAATATACACCACGGCTGATAACCGCAGCCTTGCGTGGTTTGTAGAGATAACCGGGCTTGTGCGCCTCGGTGTCGCTCTACTTACTTAGTGAAATTGCCAAGCATTATGCGGCGTATGTCGCGAGATTTCTGTTGCGACTAGGTCTAGCTATAATAGACCCTTAGCTTGTCGGTGTTCCACATCCTCTTGATAGGTTTCCTTGCCAGAGTCTCGAGAACATAGGCTGCTTTCTCTAGCTTTTCCTTGACTCAGTACGGTCCCTCCCAATTTGCGGCCAGCTTGCCGTCTTTTTCATTTTTGTTGCCGACGTCAGCCCTTTGCAGGACTAGGTCGCCCCGGTCGAATGTCCTGGGCCTGACCTTTCTGTTGTACTTGGCCGCAATGAGTTGTTTGGCCACCATGTCCCGACAGCGGCCTCGCGTAGTTTAAGGACCCGGCTCGTCGGCCCGGTGTTAATACAAGGGCGATGACGGCGGCCTCGTGTAGTTTGAATACCCGGGCTCGTTGGCCACAGTGCTGGCTTTGTGCCCTAAGGTCGAAGTGTGACTTGGGTTGAGTAACTTGAGTCTTTATCCATTCCCTTGTCGGTACGTAGCACGTCGTTAACTGTCCAAAATATTTGCAAGGGATGATAACAACGGCCTTGCATAATTTGGAAGCAACCGAGTTGCGAAAGCTTACGTGACGGCTTCGCTTGACCGAAAGCCGGGTTTGATGGCCCTCGGCGTCCTTTGTTCAATGTATTCGGGTTCCAACTAGGGAACACCGCCGGTTTATCTGAGTTCCGAACTAACCATGGAAAGACGGATTTAACTGTTCTTTCAGTGTTACCGAGTTCCGAATTGGTTATGGAAGCGTGGATTTAATCATATAACTTTATCTGGCAAAACTCTACGCGGAGCCCGGATCTTAACCTGATTTGGTGTAGCCGGGGTCCTCCTTCAAAACTTTTTACGGAGCCAGGATCTTAACCAGGTTCGGTGTAACCGGGGTCCGCCTTCAAGACTTTACATGGAGCCCGGATTTTTTCTAGATTCAGTGTAACCAGGGTCCGTCTTTTGTTTCCGTCAAGACTTTACACGGAGCCCGGGTTCTATTTTTGGAGGTGGATTCCTTCTGGTTTACTACGGCACCCTTGCGCCCAGTGATGGGAGGGCACCAATAGCTCGAAAGAAACACAGGTGATATGTGGATTTGAAGAAATATGCAATGAACAATCACATATAAAGAAACAAGATTTAAAAGAAAAAGGTACCTGACCTCCACGAATAATATCTTGTACCCCGCAATTTGAGCAAACTTTAGAATTGACGATGACAGTTGTCATATCGAAACAATCCAAGTTGATGCAGTTATTAAGAGTAGCCGAGGTCCGTTCTGGGTGTCGTGACCCGGAATTTGTTTCTCTAGTTGTGGGTGTCGTAACCCTTAACTTGTTTGTCCATTATGGGCGTCGTAACCCTAGATTTTTTATCCATTATGGGTGTCGTAACCCTTGATTCCTTTTACGATCCGAGGTCCACTTAAGGAGCGCGGATTTAACTGCATGAAATAGATTTGGCGGCATTGCCGTCTCAACACGGAGCCCGAGTGCCGGGGTGCGCCTTCATCCCCTTCGTAGGGACAAAACTCCACAGTTTATCCAGGGTCCAATTAAGGAGCGCGGATTTTCTGTATAAAATAGACTTGACATAATTTTCGAAGATGGGTTTCATTACCCTGAATTCATACCTGTTTAGCTCAGATTCCTGCATGTTTAGCTTCGACATGATCTTCAAAGACTGGTTTCTTTACCATGACTTCATACATGTTTGACTCGAACTTGATTTCCGGAAACGAGTTTATGCACCTCAGATTCCTACATGTTTAAGGACTTGGAGGCCGTAGAATCGTTATACGGATCCCATTTTAACCAGTTCGGTGTAACCGGGGTCCGCTTTCAACTTTTACACGGAGCCGGGATTTTGACTAGATTTACTTTAATCGGTATGTCAATCCGGCTTTCGGTGTGCCTGATTCAAGCCCACTTTGAATTGATATAGCTTCTAAAATGCTTTAAATTGTCACGGGTTTGCTCTGAATCGGGAAGAAGTACTATGCAATTGAATTGCTCCGTGCGACTCCATGTACGAAACCTTTTGATAGGCCCCTGTACGAAACCTTTTGAGATTATCGTTTAGGTCCCTATGCAATTGAATTGCTCCGTGCGACTCCATGTACGAAACCTTTTGATAGGCCCCTGTACGAAACCTTTTGAGATTATCGTTTAGGTCCCTGTACGAAACCTTTGGAGATTTTCGCTTAGGTCCCTGTACGAAACCTTTTGAGATTTTCACTTAGGTCCCTGTATGAAACCTTTCTGATATTTCGTTTAGGTCCCTGCGCGAAACCTTTGGAGATTTTCGCTTAGGTCCCTGTACATGGGGCCCGGATTTTAACCAGATTCGGTGTAATCGGGGTCCACCTTCAAATTTACACGGGGCCGGATTTTAACCGATTCGGTGTAATTGGGGTCCACCTTCAAATTTACACTGAGTAGGGATTTTAACCGGATTCGGTTTAACCTAGGTCCTCTTCCGGGGTCCAATTAAGGAGCGCAGATTTTAAAATAGACTTGCGATCTTGTCGCCTTTACACGAAGCCCAGATTTTAACTAGATTCAATTAAACTGGGGTCCGCCTTCAAAAATTTACACGGAGTCCGAATTTTAACCAGATTCGGTTTAATCGAGGTCCGCCTTCAAATTTACACGGAGCCGGGGTCTTAACCAGATTTGGTTTAACCGGGGTCCGCCTTCAAATTTACACGGAGCCGGAGTTTTAACCAGATTCGGTATAACCGGGGTCCGCTTTCTATGTTTTCTGGACTTCACAATTAAGAAATGCCATCCATTAGCATCTTTCTCTCAGCTATACAGTTGAATGACGATTAGGACTACCAGATACTCCCATATATTTTTGAGAGGTGACGCCTTTCCTCCTTTTTGAGGTAAGTTGAACACTTTTTGGAGGTAGTTTATGAAGCAAATTTGATTGCGGCCTTCGGCGTGCTTGACGAAAATATGAACATTTTGGTAAAATGTCATTCATAACACTTAGTGGCTTGTCTTGATCAACGAAATCAGATGCTTTCGTAGGTGGCTTTATTACTTCCCACCACGTGCTTTTCCATCAAACTTCTAGGCAAATGCCAACACTAATTCCATGCAATCTAGAATCAAAACTTGTAATTGAACCTTGGTCAAAGCTATGGCAAATTCCATGTAGCAAGGTTTAGAAAGCAACGAAGAAGGAGTTTTGAGTGGATCAGCAGCTGAAGCTCAAATCAATTCAAATTGGCATCGCTTCCTCCAACTTCATTACCCAAGCCTAAATTGGCTTGTTATTGTCGCCTTACAAACTCTGCGCATAAGTTTCAATATATCCTCTGCGTCTTTGTGCTTAGACATGGGTCAAGGTAACACTTAAGTATAGAGACATGGGCCAAGGTAACTTATCCCAGCATAGAGACATGGGCCGAGATAGCACTTATCCCCTGACTTTGAATCAGTTGCTTTTGGTTTCTGATCAATTATAACTCAATACAATATGACCAAAGGAAACTCATTTTACCAATGACATAAGCAATTTGGCTATCAATCAGAGTGCAATTTCTCGGTAATGAACAAAGAAGAGAGCCAGCAATCATGATAACCAGAAAGAACGAAAAAGGTTGAAGCATGTAACTAATACATATAAAAACATCAAAGCCACATACTCAATGTAACCCAAAACGCATGAATGTTACTGCTTAACCAACCTCCTTTTCCAGGCTGGAAATTAAATCTGGAGAATGCCTGTTCTGGTCTCGTGAAGTCGGATCTTCCCGAATGCTTTCACCAGATGCATTACACTCCCACTGTTCGATTTGCAAAGTTTTAATTTGCCCATGAATTGAAGAACCGGTCTACAGCTTAGTTCAACATGGAACACTTGCTCAGAGTCTTCATGGTTTGCACCCCCAAAGTCGGAACAACTGGGAACCCATGATTTCCGCTTCGCATGCCGAGAAACATTCGAACTTCAAGAAGAAACAGCAGTCCACGCTTTCCGACATTTAATCTCGGCACTCCAAGTTCTGCTATCTCGGCTTTTTGGTGCCTATCTCGGTTATCTCGGCAGTTGATCTCGGGGTAGTCCGGCAGCGGATAGAGGCAGGTACCCCGGTCACACATAAACACAAGGAACTTCAGCATTGGATCCTGGGTATCCTGGCTTCTCCGGCATTGTGTAGATGCAGGTATCCCGGTCAGGTGGCTCTTTCTGGATTCTTACACGAACTTCGAGAACAAGTCGATGCGAACTGGAGCTCTTGGGCGGACTCGGTTTATGTTCAACGGTGTGCTTTGACCAAGTTTGAATGGTCATTTTAATCAAAAACCCCGGCCTCACAATGATACATCCTGCACTGACCCCTCTAAGTTCCCATCGCTGAAGAATACGTACAAATCCCGATGGACCTAGGCTTCTCTTTTCGACTCTCGATCCCGGCCTCCCAGAACCTCGGCATCCTAATCGTCTTGGTCCCCTCGTTTATCTCGGCTCTGTTACGTAGCTTCTAGGTGCTGACGAAAGTGTGGTTATGGACCTGGGCAAGTTTCACGTACCTCGCCATGCATAATCCAGTGTCAAAAAACAGCGTCTTCTGATTGTGCTTCGTAATCTAAATGATAGTACATGAACATGAATTCATCTTCTGATTGTCCTCCTGATTATTATCTGTCTTGTTCTTAGTTACAGGTGGTGGTACTCGGCAGCCGACCTTGGTAAAATTGTTTTTCCTTGAGGCCACTCAGCAACCACCCTTTGTTTAAGGGTGCCAATTGTTGTTGACGATGAATAAGTACTATGGGCTATATCTTACTCATTCTCGATGTCGCTAATTCAAAAACCCACGATTTCGGCGTTCTCTGAATCTTGGCGTCTAACCATCTCGGTATGACTTGAACCTTCAGCCACTTCAATATCGGTACTGTGTACATCTTGGCAACGTAAATCTGCATTTCGGCACCATGTACATCTTGTTCCAACAGAGTTGCTTTATTTACGCACGATCCAAATCTGGTTTGGGTCTTACTGTTTATGCCGACTTCATGCATCTCGGCATCTCAGGATCATACAATATATACCTCAGCATGTCGACACCTCACATTCTTGGCATTCCAACACATGCTACAACGAAAATTAACTGTTGCATCCCTCGGCACTCAGCGTCGGATCCTGAAGCCTTTCGGAACTACAAGAGAGACGTTAGCGGGGGGTCTCTGGCGGTGGCCATTTACCAGGTAAGCAGTGATGAAGATAGGTTCTATGATGAGAACTCATCACAGAGGCAGTCCACGTGGTCTGCTTTTGTGCCTAGCAAATAAACATCCACGATGAACCTTTAAACTTGCATCAGAATTAACCACCGCCTGGATCCACCTGCATTGAAATTAAACATCTCAAAGCAATCCATGTTTATGGCTTTTTTGATTTTGCCTTATGGAGATCAGATTACTAATCTTTCGGAGGTGACCACAAAATTCATTTCTCCACATCTTCTTGATTCTTGCATACTTGGGTTCTACACCACTATGTTTCCCAGCTTTGTCTGACCTCTTTAGAATCAGGACACCAGGATGCCAAGCCATGCGTAGTCTTTAACCAATCAAATCCAGAGTGATTGAAGACAAAAGGCGAAATTACCCATGAAACTCTTTAGAATCAAGACTAGGCAGCGCATAATCAAAGTCCCGAAGGAATTTGATTGGTTAGAGAGTCAGGATAATTAATCGAAGAATTCCAAGCAAATGTGAGGAACAACATGCTTCTGCGATGTTTAAATATCTCTGAGATATATACTGAAGGCACTAAGATGTAAATATCAGTGAGATATATACTGTTATGTCTCTGCGATGTTTGAAAACAGTGAAGAATCTCGGCATTCAACCTCCTTCATCACCTCGGATTCCTACAGCGTTTCGGCCTCTCAGGACAGTGACCTCGGCAAAAACTCATCTCGGCAATCTCAAGCAACTTGGATATCTCTGGCATCAAGAATCAGGAAGAGAAGCGAGAGTCCGTAAGCATCCCGGCCTTTGCTAATGACTTCGGCATACATACCGTTTTAGCACCGTTCCTACCTCGACCTTCATGCAGCCTCGACCTGCAATCCTGGTACCTCCAATCTCATCGACTACTTCAATAAAAGGTGGGTGCTCATTTGCAGACGCATCTCCAGCGTTTTGGCATCTCAGGGCTTCAAATGCAATCCTGGATTTCATATTCTGGCACCGTATCTCGACCTCTCATGACACTATCGGACGTGCACCCGGTGTAATATACCTTGGCATGCACCTCGGGTGGGGAGCCAATATACATCTCGGCAATACCCCGAACTCAACATGGAAATGTCTGAATCTGCGCTACAAGATGTCGTGACCCACCTCGGTGTCTAGGATGGTTATCCCATCAGCCACCAGAGTTGGAGTCTTCGCCACTGAGTTAACATAGCCCGCACGACTTGTCGAGAAAAACTGCGGCCATTAGTGTTGCTCACATCTCTGTTCGATACCTGGGCGGGGAACGTTGATATCCCAACGTTAAGTTTGATTCCGGCTTCACGCTCTTAGTTTTTTCCCGGTATAGGATCTCGTTCGTACACATACCTTGGAAATCGGATGGGGTTAATCAATAATAGCCACAATGCACCGTGACAAATTCACACAGCCAGGTTCGATGCCAGCTGCGAATTGCTTGAACCGGCTTTGTGGTGGCGATGCCCGAGGCCGGCTTTCTCAATGAGAAGCCTTTTGATACACACATTCTTATTGCATGATGTCTGCTTCTGTTCTTTCTTTGACTGCGAGAGGTTGTTGACCAAGGTTCACGTGCTTTACCCTCCCTGACTTTGAATCTACGAACCAATCAATCTGATCTTTTTGCGGATCAAGTAATGGAAAGTTGTCCCTGATGTTAATCTCGACATCCTGAAAATGACACCTCGGCATCATTCCACCTCGGCACAGTAATCTCCGCCTTCATCAGAACATGAGTTTCGAGTGGAATCTTCCGAAAGGATATGGCGAAGCTCCTGGAGATTACGAGGCCACGGATTCTCGGCACAGGTTGAGTTGGTGCTTTACAGAACCGGCAAAGATGGGAAGTAGAAACGAAGGAAGGTCACCGCGAGAAATTATTCATCGTCGCCTTAGGTCCCAACGTTGTTCCTCAACTATGGATGAATTTGCCAACTATCAAATATTGTTTTGATTTCAACAGGAGAATGGTGCCTTGGAGGGAAGAAGACGACAATTGCCTTCGTTTAACCCCATAAACCCTAACTGCAAACTTCACCCTTGGTCGATTGTTGGGTGGTTGGGAATTAAAATTATTTACTCATCGCTACTGCTTCACCACACCTCCAGTGAATCAGAGAAGAAAATTAACCTCGCAAACCCTAACTGTAAATCCCCAAGAATTGCTCGATTGGCAGTTAGGAATTGGAATTGTTGACCATCTTTGGTCACGGGAATCGAAATTTACGGTTCCCCACGGTCGGCGCCACTGTTCTGGTGTAGAACACAGATTGTCTAGCCCTGAGGGGCTAGGGTGTTGATGTTGGTTGGGACTTGACCTAGGAGCGATTCCTAGGGGCCTACGTACCCTGAAGAGGGATCAAAGTCCACGTAGTTCGAAGATTAATAGAGCGTTTAGCCTAAGGGGGTGGTCGTATGCTCTGTGACGGATTTGTATGTGATTAGCCGGAGCGTAGACCGTGTAGAAGATGATGATGATACGACTGTTAGGTTAACCATCTATATATAGAGGCTTCCTTAGGTTTAGGGTTTGGACTGTGGGCTTCTATGCCTCAAAGCCCAAGTGATGTGGCGTCATATCTGTGCCATGTGGATTGCCCCTTGTTGGGCCATATATAGAATATGGCCCTTATGTAAGTAACAGTAGTATATACTATATAGGAAGTAAAACATGAAAATCTGGTACAAATATGTTTGTGGATGTAAAGTAAAAATCATATAAATATTTATAAACAATTTAATATCGTGAATTCGTGATCATGCTATTTTAATAAAAACGATATTTTTATAATGTTTAAATTACACGATCGTATAAATTTACATAAACTATTGGGAAAATAGCATAAAAATTAAATTAAATATGGAAAAATAAATACTATTGTTGCCAATTTATCAAATCCCATGTGAGGTAGAAATTTGAGATTTCCAATTCAAACCAAATGATCAAATTGTCCTGAGTTAGGTTATGAAACGTGAAAGTAAAGTCGTGAATGTAAATTTTTTATAGTTATAGATATATATATATTATTATCAACCCTTGAAACTTGTTGATTTCAAAATCAATCCTAGGCATGTGTTAGTTTTTAGGATATGAATTTGTAAAACATAAAAGTGAAGTCGTTAATGTAAAATTTTATGTTAATATAGATTGAGATGTTATTATAAACCTTTGAAACTTGTTTCCTCAGTTCATGACAATTTGGCCAGAATTGAAAATCTCAGATTCTTACTTTAATTCTCATTTAAGATTTGATAAATTGACATAACCAATTTATCTTTTCCAATTTTTAATTATATTTTTCTGGATTTTCCCTAAATTATTCCCCATTTATAATCAACATTTTCTTTAACATGTTTGGGCTTGGATTCAGTTACGTTCTATTTGGTTCCAAAGAAAACATGATTGGGCCTTCCGGGTTAGTGAGGGGAAATAATTTAAACATTATACCGGAGGGGGACGAGAGATAAAAATTATCTCATGGTTTAAAAAAAAAAAAAAAAAATTCATACAAATGAATGAACAATGTTCAATTTATTTATTTTTTTATAAATTAAAATCTTAGGAAAGAGGTTGGACTCACCTAAGATTCAAGGACAAGGCGAAATCTTTTTTCCTTTTAAGTGATACCAAAATTAGGGAATTGGCTTACGTCCTATGCGGATGGCATCCACTGCCATCCGTTGCTCCAAACACAGTCGTTTTGGATCAAAATCACACACATGGTCCCTCTTTTTTTAAAAAAAAAAATTATTAAAGGACATTGTCGGGTATTAAAAAGATAATTTAGGATACTGAATCGTAATAAAAAAATTCTTCATGAGCTTAAAAAATTATTTAGGATCTTAGAAAAATATTTCAGGATACTAATTAGTACTAAAAGGATATTTCAGGATACTGACTAGTACTGACAAAATAACTCATGATCTTAAAAAAAATTAGGTACTTTAGGATATTTTTTTCAAGATCCTAAAATAATTTTTTAAGATCATGAGTTATTTTTTCAGTACGAGTAAGTATCCAGAAGTATCTTTTTAGTACCTGTCAGTAGCTTGAAATATTTATTTAAGATCCTAAATAATTTATCAAGATCATAAAAACTTTTTTATATTACGATTCAATATCCTAAATGATCTTTTTAATACCCGACAATACTCTTAAATATTACAAAAAAAAAGGGACCATGTGTGTGATTTTGATCCAAAACGACTGTGTTTTTGGAGCAGCGGATGCCATCCGCATAGGACGTAAGCCAATTCCCAAAATTAGAATGGTTCCTTAGCATGCATCTTGACCAACTCTATGATCTAACCCCTTCCGTTTTGGTGAGAGTGTTCAATCCTTTGCTTGAACTAAGGACGAGGGGTTGTTCAAATTGTGTTCGTTGTTTCCTCGTTGTGGTCTCCTACCGCCCTCACCGTCAAGTATTCCTCGTGGCAAGAACTGAAACCAGCTCAGACCACAGCAGAGAAGGAAGAAAGTTATCGAGTGTAACACGAACTCCTACTTGTCGTATAAACCCTTTTCTTGCTATCTAACTATGAAATTTTAGCTCGTTAAAAAATAATGAAAATTATTGAAATTGAATTTCATACACTCACTGCAGGATAATAAAAATAGCACAGAAACTTCTATTTACCCTAAGAACAAAGACAGAGAGTGTGCAAGATGGACATTGGCTAAACATGTTACTTGTGTACCTTACAGATAACAAGACAAAGGCTTGTTATTATTGTTGTGTGTATATGAAATAATGGGTGAGTTACACAAGCTTGTGGCTGTGATATACTTGGACCTTGTGACACTGAGGAGGAGGAATGCCATAATTTGTGGTGAAGACCGTGCCAAGCAACTCAATTATTGTGTTTGGTTTGACGAACTCAGAGCCTGGCACAACCTTTGGAATCCTCAAGATTCTTTCAGCTTCAGGAAATTTCCACGGTTTTCTTTCAATAATTGCAACTAGCACCAAAACAAAAGTTTGGAATTGATCAGATTGGCCGTTTTCAACGTGGTAAGATAAAGATATGGTGCTTGCGTTGCGTTGCTGTACTATCAAGACATACTAATAAAAGCCTGTCACAGTTGATTAGATGGATCCCTTAAACATGATATCTTGGATTCAAACAGGTTATGTGTATGAAAAAAACCCACTTTAATAATCGAAGGATATTTAGTCTCAAGCGTTTGGATTCTATAAATAAAAAAACGCTAAGTTGTCCCTCAAAAGAATATTAACATGTAGAGCCTGAGAACACGCAATGAATTTGCATTATTGTGCTCTTGAATGATAGTGAAACCAATTAAGAAGATAATTAAAACCAACGTGTTTTGAATGATTTTTTCTGTATGATAAAGGCAATAGAGGTCATTGGCAGTATTCAATTTGGAAGGCGTCAAGATGAAAGATAAAGGTCACCCAATCCGCGTGGAATTTGATCAAAAGACGATCGAGACGATGTTTCCAGTATACCTTCCCCTTCTAATTGTGCTGCTCACACCTCATTTCTAATTAAATTAAAAGGTAGGCACTAACCAATTCCCACTGAGGTCACTACAAAGTACAAAGGCAAGGCGATTGGAGAATTAAACCACTTTACTTTAACTCCCTCATCTTCGTCCTTTAAATTCGGTGATAAAGGAATACAAGGTAGACTCATCGATCAAGTTGCATCAACTGGAATCAATTTTTTTTACAAGGAGGCATATTAGAGACATAGGATTAAAAAAAAAAATCACATGCAGTATAATAGCTATTTGCATGTTCACAGCAACACAGCTTTATATGGGACCCCTATGTGTACAGTGAAATTGTCGCCAACCCAATTAACACGCTTTGGTGGCTGGGCATAACGAATCAATTACTTTCTCACACCAAGAAATTCAAGAACTTGAGCCAAGCAAACCCACTCTGCTTGCCAACTTTCTCCGCTTCCTTCGAACACGGTCCTAACACGGTCCTCGACATGCTTCCGCCTTCCCCGCTGCCACCCTCCGCCGTGTCTGGCGTCGCCGCCTTTCTCGGGCACAGCAAAAAATTCCTTGACCCCAGCTCCATCACCTTCTCCCCTCTATCCACACCTGCACCCACACGCCACGTATCAGAACCAAATATAACTAATTTGAACAGATATTTAAATATAGAAAAGTTAATATACATCAAAATATTTCAAGTACGTCAACGAGATTTCATAGAATTGATAAATTTTTAATACATTCTTTTCCTATGAAGCATGGGAATGATCTTCAATATGAGATTTTGAATTACTGAAACCAGAAGAAATAACGATTCAAAAACTGAATGAGAGAGAGGGAGAGATTCTTATCGTAAGACTCACTTTCTAGGCTGAACTGCGAATAATGGAGATCAAAGGCGGAGGGGTCGGTGATGGGCAAGATTGGCCGGCGACCTTCTTTCAGGTACTGTCGGACCGACGCCGCCACCAGATCACTCACTTTTGATTCCTGCGTCATCACGACCTTAACCGGTCCCAGACTCCCCAGAAAAGTCACGTGAAGCAGCAGCTTTGGCGGTTGCCGGGGCAGTCCTCCATCCGGCGGTGACCCGGCGTGGTTTCTATGTGAGATGAGGTCCGGCACAGTCTTTGGTCGGCGAAGTTGAGAGGACATCGCCGCCGTCGCCGAGCTCTGGCCGCCGTGAAACGAAGACGATTTACTGCCTAATAACTTCCCTCTCCGGTGAGACTCAATCTGGGCGGAGCGGTTGTTTTTGGGGTTAGGCATTGAAAATTCACAGTAGCCAATGAAAAGAGGCTGGGTTGAGAATAGAGAGAGAAACCGCGGGATGGTTCGGATCACCTCAATCGGCGGTAACGAACAAGTCGGAGGCGAGGGAAGCCGACGGGACAAGAAGAGCTTGGGCTCAGAATTTGACGGCGCCCGGAAGCTGTCATAACCAGAAGGAAACAATCGTCATCAATGGCACAAGGAACGAGATGAAGGGTTGCTCTGAGGGGAAGATTTGCAGCGGCACTGGTATGTTCTGGTGTGTGAAGTTGGAGATGAGTTTTATAAGGTACAAGAAGAGGGGGCGGATGAGAGTGGATGGGAGAAACCAATGAAAGAGAGACGCGTGTACAGAGTGGGATTGGTTATGGAGGCGAAACGGAGGTGCTTTTGTGAAGGGATGAGATTTGTAGTATTGCCTAGAAACGGTGGAACCTGGGGCACTTAATAACTGCCCCAGCGTGTTCGTCTTATCAATTATTGATATTACTTTTTAATTAACCTTGTCCTTTTGGGTCAAAATAATAGAATAATTGTATTCCAAAAATTAACACTCTAGTAGTCCTTAGTCCTTACTATAAAATAACTGAACGACTTAAAATTTGAATCCGTTCCAGCCAAAACGGACGATTTACTGAACGGACAAAATAACCGTGTATCTAATCCATTTTAAATAGGGAAAATTATAATAAATAACTTAAAGAAAAATAATATTTATTAAAAATAACCATAATAATAATAATTATTTTGAAGGACTAACAATTATAACATTAAAATAGAAAGACTAAATTGTTCTTAGCCATATTTCTTATATTCTCTTTAACTGAATTAAAATCTGGAGTAATTGATGATAATAATAAATAGAGACCAATTTAAATAATCTCATTCTTTTTCAATTACATAAACAGTAGAAAACATTTGAAGACCCTTCACAAAGCTAGTGAGCTTCAATTCAATTGGTTCGTTTCTCATTCTCTTACACAGTATCTTCCTCCGATGTCTTCTTTTCTCCTTCATCTGATTCCATTTCTTCGATGTCTCCTTTTCTCCTCAGCCGCTTCCTCCTACTTAGCATCTATCCTTCTAATTCAAAAAAAAAAAAAAAAAAAAAAAAAAAAAGAAGATGGTTTTGGCTGTTGTAATTTTTGAGGAAAATAAAATTCAAATTACTTTTAAAATAGGATGTGAGAGAGATTGAATGAGAGAATGTAGGAAGTTTAATCAAGCGTAATTTAGTATTTTAAAATTTAAATTTGAGTTATTAGTCTCTTAAATAATTACAACTTTTACGGTCATTCTCAATAAATATTATCTGTCATTGGTCCTTGATTCTAATTTTTCCTTTTAAATAATCAATATTCCATCAAGTTCTTATTATAAAGTGCTAACTAACAATACTTACAACCAATAAAAACAGTTAAAATTATTAAATTTGTCCTAAAATTTAAATAATTTTCAATGTTACCCCTAATAATTGTATTAGACTCTAATATGATATTAATTATTACTCTCATCTACCACCTTTATTGAAAAAAAAAAAAAAATCTTAGTATAAGGAAGCGAAAGCATGGGTCTAACGAGGATTAATTTATCATGCGCACGAGTACGCTATAAAAGTTATCAAGAATTGGCTTAGAATATCAAGATAATTGAAATTAAAGAAAGAGATACTCTCTTCTGTCTTTTTTTTTTTTTTGATAAAACTCTCTTCTGTCTTAAATATAAGGTATAATTAATTTTTTTTAGAGATATTAAAAAATATAATTAAATTATTTTATAATATTTATATTTATAGTTTTTTCTCTAAACTATTTTGTTTAACTCATAAACTTATATATAATCTAACAATACACAACATATAATATAATTAAGTAATTTTTTTTTAATCTCTAAAAAATTCAACTATAATTTATATTAGTATATATAGAAATGTTTTTTTTTTTTTGCTCGAAGTATACCACTCTGGTCCTATTTATAAGTCCCCTTTGGTCAAAAAATTTGGTCCTATTTATAAGAGTGGTATATAGAAATGTTAGTGTAGGGGTGTTTGATAATTGGGAAGTCACCATGAGGAAGAGACAAAACTGCAGCAGGAGGATGTGTGGTAAGAAGATAAGTGAGCTACGCATGGGTAACTTATTGGAAGCGTCCGCGAGCGTGATGTGATATACTCTCTCATATTCTAATTTAAATATAAGATACAGTTAATTTTAAAAAAATATTAAAAAAACTAAATAAATTATTTAATCATTTTATATGTTGTGTATCATTGAATTATATATCAGTTTATAAGTTAAACAAAATAGTTTAGAGAAAAATGATAAAAATAAATATTTTAAAATAATTTAATTAGTTTTATTAATATACTCAAAAAAAGTTATATCTTATATTTATAATCCGAGGGAGTAGTAGCTTGCATTACTGACTCTCTCTTTCTCTATACATCTGAATTTGGAAAATAAAAAATAAAACAGAAAGATCAGCCAGTATTTTTTTAAAAACAAGATAGAATTTGAATTTTTTTAAATAAGTCATCAACCAAATAGGATTAAACTGATATGAGTTGATATATTTTCATTGGATAAAATTTAGATGATATGATCATCATAAAGTAGGTAAGTATTCCTCGTTATATATATAAAATAATGAAAGTTGATATCATGATGACAACAAATTCAATTTACTTAATTTTAAGGAGACTAACAATGACTGATCCACGGGAATAGATAACTAAAAAAAAGTGCTCCTAGGATTCTAAAAGGAGACGGAATCTTAATTACCAAATAGTATATATATCAATATGCATGGGTCGGTGATTAATATTTAACCATAAATTGTCGTCCCATCCACCTCTTGGGCATCTAATTAGGGAAATAAAGCACAATATAATTGAGTATATTGCAGGTCTTCAATATAAGATATGATTTATAGTACAATTTACACTATAAATTATATTCTATATTCAAAACTGGATAAGTAATATGTTTGATTATTGTTGGGGAGAAAGAGGCGTTTTTTTTTAATAAGAAAATTTTAGGAGAGGGATTGGGTTTACGCACAGTCCAAGGGTAGGGCGCTATGACTTTACTCCCCAAGGCTTACAGGACTGAGAGTACACATGTCTTCACCTCAACTTACATTTCCACAAGTTCACATCATCTATAATGCCTCCTCCAACGCCTTAACCAACTTTAGGATCGAACTCCCTTCCTTTATTGAAAATATCCGACTTTTTTACTAGTTGAACCCAAAACAAAGGGTAAGAGGCGTAATTGATAAGGAAGGAAAAAGAGAAAATGTTTGACCAAACAAAAAAACGAAGAAATAAGAGAGGCTTGGTGGGTAGCAGGGAAGGCGTTAACTAGAAAAGTGGGTGGCGGCGGCTCTGTCCAAATCAATTATTTCTCTCTTCATTGTTGATTTCATCATCTCCATGACTCCCTCGCTTCGTTCATATCCCATTATAAATATATTACTCTCTTTAAAATATCTTGTATCCTAGTAATCATTGTTATTAAATTTATGAGTTGACTCTTCAAACTTATGGATTTTACATTGTACTTAAATTGATGATAGCTATAAACTTGATTAAACTTACAAATTTACATACTGAATTTATCAATTTTACATGTTTATCTTAAAAAGTTGTATCAACTTACTCTTAAAATCATATCAGTTTGTTCGTTTTGATCATATTCAATGGCTTTATATGTAAACTTCGTAAAAATTTTTTTTTTACAAGAAAAATTATAAATTTTGATGGATTTAATTTCAATTATTCATATTTAAACTATATTTAAATTAAATTATTTTTCATCTATATATTTATTATTTTATTATATACTTCTAACACATATTTATTAATAAAAGTAAACTTTTACAAGTTTACGATTCAAGTTTACTTAAACTTGTAAGTTTGACAACCTTATTTGCAAGAATATTGAAGCTTCTCTATTAATACACAATCTGAGTTTGATCACATTTGTAATAACATTAGTGTATCTGTGTATGTCATTCTAATTTTTATTTTAAAAAAAATATTACTAATACTATTTAATGTCTTATTTATAAAAACCCGACCCATCAATCGTTAATTCAAGACTTCTTACAAAATTTTACGTAACATTTGTGCCTCACTTAAAAAAAAAAAAAAAACTATTGTATCTGTGTTTTTTTTCCCCATTCCTCCTCCCTTCCCCCTTGATGAACTATGCCAATTAAAAAAAAAAAGTAAGTTTGGAAAATTGTAAAAATTTGTAACATTTAACCAACTCTACTTGCCATTTCTTAATCAATTAACAACATCTTATAATTAAAAGGGACATTATGAAAAAGCATATATAACAATGGATGTGATGGTACTTGAGGAATGCGTCCGTTTCCCTCCCTTCCATTTTCTGTCCATCCTTCCCTATCCTTCATCTTGACCGTCAAAATCTTGATCCAATGAACCAGATTTGTTTTTAAAAAATCCGCGCGCGGTTTTATCAAAAAACATTCTAATCTCTTGGATCAAAATTTTAATGGTTAGGATGAAAGATGGGAAGGGATAGACAGAAAATGGACAATAAGAGTATCTCCTTCTCTTGAGGAATAGAGTCGCTCACACATTGGGGTTGCTGCACACCGTTTTTTATTATTAATGAGTCGTGTCCCTTTTTGCAGGCAGCGGTATGACTTGTCACTTTTTTTTTTTTTTTGGTTTTGGTTAATTGTCTTATATATGGGATCTGGCTTTAGGTCCGCTTGGGGCAGATTTACACATCCTGATCCCTTAAAAAAAAAAAAAATCAGGCATTGCCTTATAGTAAAAAGATAATTCAAAGTATTGAATGGTACTGAAAAAATTATTCATGATTTTCAAAAATTATTTTATGATCATGAAAATTGTTTTTGGGTACTGAAAAAAAAATATTTGAGAGTACTGACTGGAACTAAAAAGATACTGAAAAAATAAGTCATAATTTTGAAAAAAATATTTTAGGATCGTGAAAAAATATTTCAGGGTATCCACTGGTACTAAAAAAAATACTTCAGGATATTAATTAGTACCGAAAAAATAATTCACGATCTTCAAAAATTATTTTAGTATCTTGAAGAAATACCCTAAAACGTATTTTTAGTAGCAGTTATTACCTTAATTACTTTTTCAAGATCCAAAAATATTTTTTTTAAATATCATAAATTATTTTTTCAGTATCCTTTTAATACCATTTAGTCCCTCAACTATTTTTTTCAAGATCATGAATAATTGTTTTAGTGCTATTTAATGTCCTGAATCATTTTTTTACTCTTGGCAAAGCTTGATATTTATTTATGTATTTTTAAAAAAATGGATTAGGATGTTGTGAAACTGCACGAAAACGACGCAGTTTCTAAGCCAGATCCTTAATTATATATGGGTGTTGTGTTGCACTGTTGTGCATGTAATTCGGTTTTCTTGTCTTCAACCTTGTCAGAGATTAATTACCCTCGCCCATTCACGCTCCTCTCTTCCTTCTTAGTTCATTATTGATGTAACTTAATTTTCTTTTATTTTTGTTATTAGAATGAAAAAAAAAAAAGGAATTTCGAAAATCCTTACACACTACATGTGGTCCAAAGCACTGTAAAACACGACATAGACAGGTTTGGCTATAGCCTATAGACCAACTAACATTATACTGCCCAGGTTATTTCCTTCTTCCGTGCCTAATTTCAAGAGTTTGGCACATTATATTTGGTTTCTTTTATCCATTCTATATTTGTAAACGCTTTGTGGCCACAGAGAAATATATATATATATATATTCTATTTTTCTAGTTATAAAAAAAAAATATGTATATGAACCTCTCAGTATCAAACTCCCACACGCATTTAACATCTATTCAAACATAGCCATAATTTATAGGGAAAATATGTTAAAAAGAACTTCAAGGTTATGAAAAGACAACAACCTAATCCAAACATGCGTATTTATAAAGAGGTGTTAGGGTGTGAACCATCTTTTTCAAAATTAAAAGAAAATGACATGAATGCCCTTAAATATTTTATCCTTCCTTCTTCATCGCTAAAAAACATCCTCCACATGATCCATTTCTTTTTCTTTCATTCACTGTCCAAACCATAATGAATCAAAACCATCTCCCTCCAATTCATCGAAACAAGCGAAATCCGAATCCGAATCAAATTCCTCCACACCGACTTCACGAAGGGGTGAAGATCTAGAGTGTATCTGAATCTAAATATGAAATGGACGGCGTTGTCGGGGTTGAGATCTACAGTGTACTTGTCGTTGGCGCCGTTGAAGGAGCCAATGTTGAGTCCTGTGCAAATCTAAATTTTCCGAATCTGAAAGGGACAACATCATTGGGGTCGAGATCTAGACTGTACCTGCCGTCGGTGCCGTTGAAGGAGCCGGTGTTGTGTTCTCTGCAGATTTAGCTTTTCCCGGGCCCTGAAAAAAGAAACAACAGCGATGGCATTCTTTCACCCTTCAAGCTCCCTCTCGCCAGCCAAGACCTTTACGGCTCTCTCTTTCTCTGGTTTCATCTCTAGTCATCGTCACTCGTTGGCCTCTTCAATCTACATTGATGGCTTTTCCTTCATTCTCTTTGATAAATTCCTCTTCATCTTCGTTTGTGGCTTCTTCTCGTCATTCTCTGATGACAGCTCCTTGTGGAGATCCAGTTGCTCACAAATCTGCCTCCTTCAATGTTCTCTTGTCTTTTTTTTTTTTTGGATTCATTTGTTTGTGGTGAAATATATGCAGTGTTGATATGATTTTCTTTTTATTTATTGCTGGCTTGCTTATGAAAAGTGGATATTTTGGAAAATTCATGTGACTGTTAAACCCTTATCAAGTGTAGAAATCAACACATATTTTTTGACTTGTCATTGTCACAAGTGATTAGTTTTAAATACGAATTGAAGTTGTGAAATTCGTATATGAACTTATTAAAATCTTATCAGAACTTTATAAACAAAAGTTGTTAAAACATAATCAAACTTCTTAAATTCTTTAACAAAACTTATGAAAATCTTGATAGTGTAGATTTATTACTTAGTAAACGAGAGTTATTAAAATCAAATCAAATGGTGTGAATTCCTTAACAAATTTTGTGAAAAATCTCACAGTTTAGATTTGATATACTTGGCAAACGAAAGTTGTTAAAACTTGATAAAATGTTGTGAATAATTTAATAAATCTTATTACTTTGCCAATAATTATTCTCCCTAGAGCATTGACATCGACAACCAGCCTCTCAGGAAAAAAAAATTCACATAATCTACCCAGTCACAAGTTTTGAGAAAACAAAAGTTGTTAACACCTAATGAAATGTCATGAATTTCTTAGCAAAACTTGTAAATGACATGATGAATTTTTACTTGGTAAACGAAAGTTGTTAAAACCTAATGAAAAGTTATGAATTTCTTAAAAAAACTGATGAAAAAGCTTGGGTTAAAGATCAAAAGTTAACACACACACATATTTATTGTTGCATATTATATATTAAAAGTCATTGTAGCTCAATAGCTACAAACCTTTTGGGCAAACCAAGTGATACCCGACCACTTTAGGAATGTTAATTCCCAACGGAATATTCCAACAAAATATTCTAACCAGAGCTACTACGCCCGCCCGCACAAAGAAGCTCCGCCTACTGGCAGGGTAATATACTCTCTTTAAGAAAAAATATGTAAAGGTAATTTGGTCATTTCTTTTTTTTTTTTTTTTTTTTGTTTCAGTGATTATGAATATTCAAAATTCTCTTTTTTCTTTTAAGATTTTTAAAGTTCTATATCTAAGAATTTCCCTAGTTTATATATGACCAGCAGACCAGATAAAAACAAAAACAAACAACAAAATATATATAAACTTTCGTCAGGTTTTGAATACCCAGAATTTCTTTGCTGCCACTATCACCATTTAAATTGTTAAGTATATCTTAGAAATAGTTATTTCTCTTTGCAAAATATCTGGACTTCTTCTAAATTTATTATTAAACGCATATACGACTTTTCTTATCGAAAAATATATACTGGTAGATAAGTTGAAAATTCTTATTTTGTGGGCTCGTGTTAATTTTAATTTCATTCTTTTATTTGTTTCCCAAAAAAAAAAATTTATCGTGTGCTCCATTGAAATACTTCAATCCCAAAATTAAATTATGTGATCAAAGATATATTTAATCTATTATAGTCTGGGACGGATCTAGCAATTGTAAGTAGGAGGGGCAAAAATTATAGAAATGAACCCAGAGTTTCAGGAAACCTCATTTTAACTTCATAATTTTTTTAATATTTTCACTTTAGCCCCTTTAAGAAACTATTAGGGGGTTAAAGTGAAAATTATAAAATTTTTATGAGACTGAAATATAATTTCCTAAAATTTTGCGTTTTTTCTATAATTTTCGGGGACAGGGCCACCCCTAACTCTCTAATTTCATCCCTGATTATAGTGAATAGTTAAAGTAGGTCATTAAGTTTTGCTAAAACTCGCAGAGTCGCAGTAGAAGGGCTTAAAAAATCATGGACACAATTTTAAATATGTTCAATCACATGTTTGATTAAGGACCAGAAATAGTATTATTCAATAATTAGATGTTGCATTACATTATCTGAAAATCTTTAAAAAAATACTGCTTGAATTTTAAAATATCAAATTAGTGATTTATCAATAAAATGGGTTGTTAATTGTTTTACGGTTCTTGTTAATCTTATTATAATTATTGTTAATAGGATTTTAAAGTTCAAGTAGTATTTTACTGTCATTTTTCATTATATTATTTGGTTCATGATAATCGATATGAATAACTTTTCCTCGACACTCCTTAACAAACTCCCAAAACTAGAACTTTGTAAATGATTCATATGTCCATTTTCAGAAATCTTAAAAAAAAAAAAAAAGTAAAAATGTGGATACTTGGTTAGATCCTCACGAAACATCATGCAGATTTCGGATTTAGTAATAAAGAAGCAAACCAGATTCCTTGAGTAATAAAGAAGCAAACATCAAAGTTTTGAAATTTTATTGGACAAGCTATGATTGGAGGAGATATGTGTTTGGCAAAAGTAAGGTTCGAAATTTCTTGATGGCTGCGGAAAACGAACAAGCATCCTAACATCCTTAAAATAGATGATTATAAAAGACCCTACGAAAGGAGAACGTGTCGCCGTTGGAAGCAAATTTAAGTGAGATGGTCCCTCAAGTAATTGAAAATCATAAGTATACTCCTAACATCGATATTTGAATGATCAATGGACGACGGAAGCTAGGTAGAAACAAGTAGGATTACGTCTTATTCAAGAGGTTCAGGTAATGAACACTTCATCAATGAGACAATATGGCAGGGACCCCCACCCATCAAATCGTTTATCAAACCCTCCCCTCCTAAATATTATAAGATATGCTCACTCCCTAAGATATTTTCTTTTGTTCTTATTATAAAATATCTCCTAATAATTATATTTGATCTTTTTTTATAGAGTACTTATTTATTCCCAAGACATATTAATTTTTTTTATGTATGCCCATAATTAATAAGAATAGTGGGTGAGTGTAATAATTAATATAGTATTAGAGTTTAATGCAATTAGTAAAGGTAATATTGGAAGTTACTGAAATTTTAAAATAACTTTATTCACTTTAATTGTTTTTATTAGTTTGTAAAAATTGTTAATTGGTGTCTTATAATAAGGACCAAAGGGAGTATCTTTTAACCCTTTCTTCTCTCTTTACTTTCATCAGTAATATTAATATGGACAAAATTGTTACAATCTCATTTAGTACATGAAAGATGATTTATAAATAGGACCAAATTTTTTTTGGTCAGAAAGAACTTATAAATAACACAAGAGTGATACTCCCTCTAGTTCTTATTATAAGGTACCAACTAATAAGTGTATTTGGTCATTTTTATAAGGCACTTGCTTGTTTCCAAAGAACATTATTTTTTTTTCATGTATTCCCATAATTAATAAGGGTAATGGGTGAGAGTAATAATTAATATGATATTAGAGTTTAGTGGAATTACTAGTGATAATATTAAAAATTACTTAAATTTTAAAACAAATTTAATGACTTCAACTGTTTTTACTGGTTAGTGAGAATTGTTAGTTAATGCCTTTTAATAAGAACAAGAGAGAATATTCACCTAATTTGATTATATTAGTGAAGTTAGTTAATATGACTATGACAAGCATTTTTTAAAACACCATAGTCATTTTTGTTAATTATTTCCTCCTCCGCTGATTATTATTGAGGGAGCATTAATAAAGAAAAATAGGAAAACGATTGACAAATATAAAAAAAAAAAAAAAATCTTATGTTGAGGACTAAGATAAATTGCTTAAATATTTCCTATATTAAGGATCAGTGGGGATAGTTGATTAAGGACTTAATAAAAGGGTTAAGGTGCATCCAGTGCCTTCAAGTATTTTGCAGTGCATATAACTCCCTAAAGTATTTTTGAATGTTTTCAACATCTTAAAGTATTTTTTGTGCATTGGTATTGGTTGCACCAAAAAAAATATTTTGAATGCACCTAAGAAAACAACTCAAGGTGTTGGATGCTCTAAAAAAACATTTTACACTACGAGACACACACAACAATATTTTAGAGGGTTCAATGCACTTAAGAAAATATTTTAAGATAGAGGATGCACATAAACCCATAAGAAAATTAGTTAAGTTAATTATTTATCATTATTATGCAAAAAAATGTATGTAACTTTTTGTAATGTCACTTTTTAATGAAAATATCAAAAGTGAGAGAAGAGAGAATGACAAAAATTGCGCAACTAATAAAGGTAATGTGGGAAAAAAAAAACTCCTCCGTCCTAAATATAGGACATAGTTTATAGTGTAAGTCACATTAAAAATTAAGATTTATATTTAGAATAAGAGGTAGTATTAAATGAGGGAGATAAAATGGATGAAGGTTCTGGCCATATTTAGAGCTAAAACATATCCATCAATTAGGTCATATATACTTTAGAGTAGTCACATAATATAAAATAATGACACTATTTTATTCCGTGTGTCTAATAAATTATTAGGATAAAGATATAATGTGATGCCCACTTTAATTTCTTGGCTTTACTCTCTTAAGATCAAACAACGGGGCACTGCAGATTCCTTATTTTTCAATCATATATGTCAATGGTGACTTGTGATCAGACCACTCTTTTGCTCCATCATGCTTTTTTTTTTTTAAAAAATTAATATTCGCTAAATATCTTATTTAATCGCAGCCACTGCCTGAAAAATGTTCCCTTGCGTCACGGTTTGCGATTGCTCATCTCCAACCAGGAAGTAGGCATAGGATAATGAAGTCAATCTTTTAATGATGTAATGCAAAGCATTATTGGGAGTGAGGACAAGATAAGGTGGGCAACCCAAGAGTGATCCTTTTTTTTTAAAAAAATTATAACCACTCCCTTCGATATTTTCTTATAACAACTGCAACAACAGTACAAATCAAATGGCAATGAGAATGGATACAGTTGGCTAAGACGTCGGCTTTCATCCCAAAACGGAGGAGGTTCGATATCCGCTGGTTGATGTGAGGATCTCATTGATGGGCGAACTATAAGTACCTCTGTAAGCGCTCTCTTAGCCTAAAGGCATGCCCTGACCCTGGTGGGGTACCGGTGTCTACCCCACCTAAACTTTTTTATATAAAAAAAACAGTATAAATCAAATTTTTGTTTAACATTAGTTAAAAGTGTAATTTTATTTTTAAATATGTCTTTATTTATGAAGATAGAGTGAGAGAGAGAGGGCTTTTGGAAAAACGATGAGAGAGAATATAGGAGAAAAAAGATATATATATAATTAATTGAGGGTAAAAATAAAAAAGTATATTAAATTTTTAAACAAACATAAATTGTTTTTAATATATAGGCAAACCTTATGGTGAAAAAATGGTAGTTATAAAAAGCCACTCGCTGATGTCTTTGATAAATTCGATTAGGAGAAAAACCTCCTTTATTATCTCATACGTAATCCAGTAGGCTGGCATAAAAATTCTATCATATTTTTTTTCCAACATTTAGAAAAATATAATTAAAGTTAGGTTCATTGTTAATAATAAAAATCACAAATAAAAGATTTGTAGGGAAATTAGACCTAATAGATTTAAATAAAGAGACCTAAGTTTTGTCCTCCAAATACTAACATGTTATGGGATTCTTTTTGTGACTTTTTTTAGCTTTGGATCACTGAAAGAGGTCGTTTAAGTCGCTGTTGAACAGAAAATTAGATGCGTTGAATCAAAAGCAAAACTCCCAAAAGATGGGATAATAAGGTCGGAGTAATGCCATAATTGACCTTGACAAGCCATTAATTTGGCCTTTTGGGGACCAGTGGACCTTTCTTTCAGACCTTCCTCTTTACCGACAGTTATGAAGCTCTTCAAGCTACTTGCAAGTTGCAACATCAACGATGTTAACGAGTAATCAAGTATCTCTTCTATGCTGGCGGCTTTGAAAATGCTCTAATAATGCCTATCAGAATCATTCACAAAAACTCCAAGGAATGAACAAAAAACAAGAACAACCATTGATTCAACTTTCATTTATGTTTAACTACTACAGTTAAGATTATGGTTTATTGTCTATTGATATGAAATTGAATAAAGTGAAACATTGGTGAAAATGACATGCTAACATTATCCGAACAATTCTAATGGAGAATTCCCTTTCGGACGGCGAGTGACATAAATACACACAAAAGTTCTCATCTTTGACAAAAATAAGGCAGGGTCAAAAAAATTGAATAATCCCTCTCGTTCCTTTTTTTCATGTTCGTCTTTCTTCTCCCAGTTGATTCAACTGAAAATGAAGATACTTGGACTTACACTTGGCTTATTTGGATCCAAAGAATCCCATTCGCCAATACACTGTCTCTCTATATGCTTCAAATTATGCGCTGGTGTGTGCAAAGACAATACACTGTCTAAATCCCTCTCCGGTGCTGTATGCAACCACATGGCACCATTCGTTCTGGGCTCTTCTAACTTGTTTCTAAAACCTGAAGAATCCAAGGAATGGCATTGTGTCCGAGACGACGAATGCACCTTCAAACATTTCTTATCTGAATGGCTTTTTACCTTGATTCTCCCAAGTGTTTGGCCAATAGCTTTCAAGCTTCTCTTCTGGCCAATTACTGAACGAAAACTAACTGAATCAAATGTTCTTACATTACTGAAGCCGTCAATGGACAATGGAGGAGCCGACTGCGATTTTGATTTACCCATTTTCAACAGGGAAAAGGGACTTTGAATCCTGAATGGAACCTGCAAGGTCAACAGAGTTAAGGCCCAAGATTTCAGAAAAGCAGCATTACTCAAGAATGGCTTAATTGAATCAGACACGTTTCCAGAGAAGCATGCATCAGATGAATAGTAGAGAATAATAACTCACCCCTGAAACAACACTACTGGATGCGAAAAAAAGTGAAGATGTAGAAAACGGTGATTTCCCAGGTCGGCTACCCTTCTGGCTATCTCTTGACCGATCTTGTTCTATGGAACCGAAGCTTGATTGTGCAACATCATCCTCGTCCTCACCTTCATCTCCATCTCCATCTCCATCTTCTTCCTTTTCCTCTTTCACTTCCCCCCCTTCTATGCGAACTTCTCCACCTTGATTGGTTTCAGCAGTCCCTTCTTCTTCTGGCAAACCCATTTCTGCCTTTTTATCCTCCTCTTCCTCTCTTCTTCTCAACAACTTATCCAACTCTGCAACCGCCTCTTCCATAGACAACTCAGCTTCTACCAGTTCAAGTTCTTTCTCCAATGCCTTCTTTTTTATTTCACTCTTTTTCTTCTGCTCTTCAGTCCATTTCTCCAGATTATTAAATAATGGCTTCAAAGCATTTTCCACTGCTAGTACAACACGCATCAATATGCTATCACTTCCATCCTTTTTCTCTCGTCCAAAAAACTCATCATAACCAAGGGAAAGGAAGTGGGCCTTCTCTGGGTCCACATCCTCATCCCTGTTTAAGGGTGGTTGCCAAAATAAACGTATTCCATTTTCTTCATCCTCGACATAATTAATTATGTGTCCAGTTGGTGTGTGGAGGATGAGAGGATCCTCAGTTTGTACGAGCTTTGATGGATCTTCAGGATCAGGTTCTGGTTCTTTGTTAATGAGGATAAATTCAGGAGTCTCATGATACTCGTCTGATCAAGAAATTAAACGATGAATTAAAGGAAATGTTTCTTGTTGGCAGAGAATAAGATAAAAATTATAGGGAAGAAAAACTAGCTAGAGAACGGGGCATCAACAAAGGAAAATGGAAAAAAATTGTCATATATGCATACTACACACTTGTTTGCGCACACAGAAAGAATCATCACCTTTTGACCACCAGTATTCGAGTTCAGCAGGCATGGGTATCCTAAGTGGAGCCTTATAGAAACTGTTCAACCACATTTCCCTTTCCTGATCTACTTCATGCACATATGTTTTCCAATAATCAGGGACCTGCCATAGAATCACATCTATGTCTCTTTTCATGCATAAAATGTAAAAACACAATGCAAAGAAGATTGAATCCTGCCACTGAATCTTACTTCATAGAACTGGTTGATGAAGCCTGGTGCCATCCACACATCTTCTTCTTCATAGAAGTAGGCGTGTTGAGGATCACTATATGGACCTCTCTCTTCTCTAACCACTGAGTGGACAAAATTTGAATGATAAGTAACAAATATTAAGCCAAAGTGCTGTCAAAAAAAGCAGATACAAAATTTGAACCACGTCAAGATAATCAGAAAATGGAAATTTTTGTTTTAATGAAAAAGGAAAAGAAAAGAAATTTCATTACGAGATAGCACATATAATTCACAGCAATTACTAATCTGTTGTGCGAGTTCCAAATGATCAGCTGATCCATTTTATCAGTCAAGCCAGAAATTAGAAAATGATGAGCATATACCAAACTTCCTGGGAGAGCATGGTCCAAGTTACTGTGGGCATTGTAAATCAAATACAAGCTTTCTAAAGCCAAGTGATATTCTTTCAGTGGGCCAATCAGCTTATGCTAGGGAAGCATGAATTCTCAAAGAGGTAAGAACGCTAGTGTTATCCTCTACTAAGGTAACGAATGAATACTATGTTAATTCCTTATGTTCAAGCTTGAGCGGATGACATGAAAAACTTTTCGATGAACACAGTATTGAAATCCAGAAGAAACCACAAAGGAAAAAACAAAGATCTTGTGAATGTTGGAACCAAAATAAGTTCTATGAAGCTCAGGACAACAATACAAATATATGAGTGTGAGCGTGCATGTGTGTAAGGCGTTCAATATGAGAGAAGTTAAGGGATTTCAGGCATACTTCCATCAGGCTTGTTGACAAACATCCGAGCCTTTGCAGCAGCTACTTCTGCTATACCAGCATGCAGCTGAAAGTACAGCATGTGGGAGAGTTAGTAGTTAAAAGGTCAGTACATTTTCCTTGCTGACTTGAAAGAAATTAAACGGCGGCAGGTTTCTGCATACCGCAGAAGTTTCGTCATCACAGCCCTCAGAATCATCTAGCATTTCCCCAAAGTAAAATCTTCCCTGCATGCACATGGATTAAGTGACTAGCAAGTTAAGAGGAAAAAATGAAGCAACAAGCCTCAGGAAACTAGAAAATTCTCCAAAAAGCACATTATCTGCACTTATTTTGCAACTGAAAATTTCAAATATCCCTCCTCATGGCCAAAACAAAATGAAAGAACAAGAGATAGACTGGACTTAGTAATTTGAGTACATATGTTGTATACATTAGGCACCTACATAAACCGTCTGCTCATTAACTTCATATACACCACATCCATGCATTCTCCCATGCTTCCATTGACCAGCATACCGATAACGACCTTTCTCCCTGGCATAAAAGATAAAAATTTCATAAACCAGCACGCACAAGTGTGATACTTAGTGATAACTTACAACAACACCCTTTCTAAAAGCTGTAAGGGAAAGTAATGCTTCATAACAACAGGCAAAAAAGAGAAAACTAATAAAACTTACGGTTTTCTTCCAAATTGTTCGACCCACTCATCATTCTCATAAAAAGGAATTTCGTAGGTCCCATCAGCAAGATTATAACTATCTTCAATATCCATCTCGAGCCATTCTCTGTCTTCAGGGGACATATAATCCCTTGCTATAATCTTCCCTTCAGCACGCATTTTTGCTTCAAGCCTAAGGACATGAGTAAAATCAGCCAATGGTGTTAACTGGAGAAAATGCTCTAGTTGTTGAGAAACAGCAATGCTAGAAGAAAAGCTCAAAGTTGGAAATGCCTAGCTAGGGGGAAATGTTGTTGATTACATGTTATTATACATATATTTTAATTAACCAGTTTTCTCTTATTGTTTTTTAATTAACACATATTGTTAGCTATTCTTTAAATCTTTGAATGATGCTTCCGTGGATTTAGGATTAGCTTAAGTATTCTGTTTTGATTAGGATAAGACTAGTTTTAAGTTTTCAATTTTGATATGACAGAGTTATCCTATTTTAAGAGCAAAGTCTTTTAGATTAAGTAGGACTTCGCTCTCCCTTTATTGTTGAGTACGAGTCTTCTCTCCACTTCATTTTTATAAATTTAATGTTGCTCCCATCTAATAAAATAAGTTCAGAAGATTGATAAGCCCTGAATTTCCATACTGATATTCAATCTGTAATGCACTCTGAAACTTATTCACAAGTATAGATACTAGTTTCATACTTGGAACCAGGCGCAGGTTCAATATCAGGTATATCAACTTCAATGACGCCATGACCCTCCATGTCATTTTGGAGCCATTCACCTTCATACCTATGAATGGAAAACAAATTGTGAAATGTCAACAACATGTAGAGGCAGAAGATATTTGGATAGATTAATGGATATCAATACATGGTGAAGCAAACACAAGTGGAATGTATTGGCAAATAGCCTCACACTATGGACGATAAAATATGAAAGAAAGATAAGATATATGTTCAGGAAAGATAAATACTTGTTGCATCTTGCTATGTATAATAACTTCATAAAATCGGTTATAGCCAACAAGAACAACAGCTATAAACTATGTTTTCCACAGTAATCCGGGAGATTGAAAGCACTCTTGCCAGGAGGATGGTTAAATGCTTCTCACTACATAAGCACACATAATTTTGTTTGCCACTGACCTCAAAATCTAGTCTGTTAACATACAAAATGGGTCCATAGACATAATGAAGTAAAGACAAACCTGACTAGCCCCTCTGGAGAAACATAAACACCTTTTCCATGAGCATTGTCATCCCAAACGGTGCCTTCATACCTTGATGAAAAAGAATATTCTGAGTTAAAAAATATGGAAGTTAAGAAAGGGGAAGTATCAAAATAGCAACAGAGGTAATGATGTGACCCATGAATTTGAGAAGCATTAATTGACACAACTCTCACATTACGAACAAGTTCAATTAGAAATTCATGGAAAGAGACCGAAAAGGATGACGAGTTTGTTAAATGTAATAAAATAAAAAGTAGAAAGAGCCAAACGTCATGTGGTAATACTAACGTCACATAAGCAAAATAACTCAACCACTAAGAAAGTTTGTCAAATCAGAAGACTCTGACAGTATCTTACTAATAACAGTAACCCAAATAGAGAAAAATTCAATCGATAGTACTAGCTTATGAATATGAACACATTCAACGTCCCTACAAACGTCTTTAGCTTACAGTTTAAACAGATGTAAAACAAAAACAGAAATTCAGCAATATGACTTAGCACGCAAGTATATTATTACTGCTCCATGATGATAATTGGCTTTCTCAGTAATAAATTCATCATAAAACAAGAGGGAGACGTAAAAGCTACCACTCTAATTTCATAAATAACTGAAGTTCCCAACTATATGAAGCTTGCAAGTTACAACTTTAAAATGCGATGGAACCAACCGATTACTCCATGTCAGCTTTTCAGTTAAACATTCAGTTGATCACTTCCTGACCTGATGCACTAAACCTTCCAACACATGCTCAGTAAATGATAAATTAAAAAGTGAAAATTATACATACGAGCTGCCATCAGGGAAAATGTAGCTGACCCATTGGAGGAATTCCTCAATCCTATCCAATTCTTCAATTACGGCCTTGGGGGAAGATATGTCGAAATGGTTACTGGGTATGGCAGGATTAAACTTCCGGAATGGCACATAAAATGGAGCAATGGGTGGTTTCCTTCCAGCAGCAAGTTCCTTCCGCACGTATTCCCAATCATTTTCATCGGCCCAAACCGGGTCCCAACCCGTTCCGCCAATTTCCAATGGACCATCCGCCCAATACTCCCCCAAATCTTCTTCCCTCCAATTCTCTGGGTCTTTCGGAAAATCAAAAGGTTCAGACTGTACCAAAATATCATCGTCCTCCTCTTCGCGCAACATCTTCACTTGCTCGCTGTCGAGAACTTCCGAGAACAGCTCGAAGTTCGCCTCAGGAGTATTCTCCAATTGGGCCATTTCCTCGCGGTATCGCCGGTATGCCACAGCGTGGCGAGAAGCTTCATCTCCTTCCTGGTACTCTCCGTCGTCAAAAGAGTCATACGAGGAGTCCGACTCGGCGTCGGAATCATTGTCAGAGTCTTCAGGAGAGGATAAGGGCGCATTTGAGTCTTGTTGCCGGTCAGTTCTCTTGGCATCTTCTCGTTGTGACTCGGTGGCATTATTAGCAGAGCCTCCTTTTGCCATGTCCCGCCAGTGGGAGAAGCTGCGGAAGAAAAAGATAAGGTGAGTGAAACCACGAGTCAGCGACGCTTCCGAAGTGAAGGACCGGATCCTAGATTGGGAGGGTTTTTGTTTTTTGAACTTGTGTTTCTGACTCAGCTCGGTGTTAAACGACACTTGAACGTGTTTCGGCTCCTGGAATTGAACGGCACTTCATCAACTGTCGTTGAAACTCTGCCCTCCAACATCAGGCGATTAGCTCACCCTGTTCATTATAATTTGATACTCCTTCTAAAGAACTAGTTAATTTTTTTAAAGAGATTAATGAAGTTAATTAAGTTACTTTAGAGTATTTTTATTTTTATTTTTTTCTTCAAACTATTTAGTTTGACTAATAAACTAATATATAATCTAAGAATACACAACATATGAAATGATTAAGTAGCTTATTTAATTTCCTTAATCTCTCCAAAAAAAAGTCAATTAGGTCTTATAATTAGGACCGGAGGTAGTATATTAAACAGATATTTTGATAATTAGATGTGAATTAGTGGCCTAAACATTAACAGATTAAACATGCTCGCAACAGGAAAGTTTTATTCATTAGGATCTGAGCATGCAACATGCTCCTCCATTGATTAATATGTCATATTGTTAATGGAGATTAATTGGGGTAGATTAGAAAAAGATTAATCCTCCAGTCCTAAATACAAGGCACAGATAACTTTTTTTAGAGGGAAATTAATTAAATTACTTCAAAATATTTATATTTATCGTTTTTTTTTCCAAATTAATTTATTTGACTTATAAACTAATAGATTATTTAATCATATATAACATATGATATGATTAAGTAATTTAATTAACTTTTTTAATCTCTTTAAAAAAGTTAACTAGGTCTTATATTTAAGACCGGAGGTAATATAAAAAATGCGTCTTATATTTAGGATCAATATCAAATTTCTAAGTATATCTTATAGTTAAATTAGTTAATTTGACATATCTAAGGTAATAAAATATCCAGAGTACAATGTTTTTGTCTTGTTTACGTCCTTTTCTTTGTTATTAAAAACATTGCCTGAGCTCTGAATAATAATACCCCTTTGTTCTTCGTCATTTAATAGTAATAATGTAAAATTCAAATATTGAAATTGTATGACATGACATCAATATAAATAATCAAAATATATGACCCGATATAGTAGTCAAATTTATTCACAGGATCATTCTATGTAAAAGTGATAAATAAAGTACTCCCTCTTATCCTTATTATAAGGTACCAATTAACAATTCTCACAAACCAATAAAAATAATTAAAGTCAATAAAGTTGTTTTACAATTTAAATAACTTTTAATATTACCTCTATAAATTGCACTAAACTCTAATATTATATTAATTATTATTCTCACCCACTACCCTTATTAATTATGGGCATATATGGAAATAAAAAATTAACGTGGTTTAGAAACAAGTAAATACCTTATAAAAAATACCAAATATAATTACTAATTGGTGTCTTATAATAAATACCAGAACGGATAACTCAATTCAAAAAATCTCTGTTAACATAAACAGTTAGTACTGGCTTCATTCAAATGACAAGAATATCACTAAGGACCTGTTTGTTACAAAGAAAGTTTGGGGAGGGAAATGGAAGATCTCAATCTTCCCATGGATTTTGGTTGTTTGTTACACAGAAAGTCCAACAAGATCTTCCAGTGAGGTCCATCTTCCTCATTTGAGGGAAAGTGCTTTCCATCCGAAAATGGAAGGAGCCGCCATCTTCCTGAAGATGGTTTTTTGATGATTTACCCCGAAATTCAAATTTGGCGGAAGTTCGAACTTCATGAAAGTTTAAATTTTGGCGGGAAAGTTCAAATTTGGCGAAATTTTTTCTTCAAAAGTTCGAACTTAACAATAATATATTTTTTAAAAATATATTTTAGAAAAAAAAATATTTTTTTATTATTTTGAATTAATTTCTTTTGAGGGTAAAATAGACATTTCCTAATTTTTTACCAACTTTCCCTCTTCATTTTCTTCCTATCAAACAACTCAAGCCATCTTCCATCATCTTTCAAATCTTCCTTTCCTTTCCTTTCCCTCCTCCAAAGTTCATTTCCCTCCCCAAACTTTCTTTATAACAAACGGGTCCTAATATCTCAAAATAATGAATGAGTTTGAATACTAGAGTTGATAGTAATGAGTTTGGGGGTGAGGCCGTTATTGCTTCAATCAATAACTTACAATTTATTCTCTCGATTTTGAAGAACAATGTCCTCCTACTAGAAATTATTATGTAAAAAATCTGTGGCTTTTTCTTAAAAACACTGATATCATTACATGTTTCAAATTTAATGTCTAGAAATAAAAATATCTTAATAAATAGGGGTATTATGAGGAAAATTTTAATATATAAGAACAAAAAAAGTAGGACATTGTATTTAGAACTAATACAAAACCCTTAGAATAAACCTTAAATTTAGCATGGAAGGGAGTACAAAAAGATTATCTAAACCAACGAGGTGTCTTGTTATTTGGTAATAAAAAAAAAAAAAAACAGTGAAGGCGTATATTTTAGAGTTGCCACTATAGCATTTCAAACTTAAAACTGAAGCTCAGGAACAATCATAAAACACATAATTACTGTACTAAATATAATTCAACAAACGATAAAGTAGATGTGCGAGAACATGAAGCTAACAGATCAAGGGACTATCATACCAAGCAAGAGCCTTCCACTGAGTTTGAACCAGTTAATGCAAAAACCAGACTCTCTCAACATACAAGTGTATGTACTATGGAGTACTAACCAATCAGTGTCTCAAACAGATGATGTTCCTGGTTTCATTTAAGAGAGTGATGGCATGAGCCTTCAGTCGTATTCATCCTCTATAACTACCACCTACCAAGTCTGGAGTCTTCTCTTAAAGCATTCGCAGCCTTTATGAATGGAATCTAATTCATTTCCTTTGTTCCCTGTAAACGCATTAAAATAGAAACACATAAACATACATTCATATCTTCTCCATTCCTCGGTTGCATCAACGTCAGCTTCACAATATAATTCTACGCCTAACCAATCTATGTCTACCTACTATAGATTGCCATTTCAACTCAAATACCTTAACCCAGACGCCACGCCGTTTCATGTTATCGCCGTTCACGACGACCCAATGAGTCGTTTCTTCGGAGCTCGACTTGCGGTGCCCGAGCGTCTCAATGGCTCCACCACCGAGTCTCTGAACCTAAACGGCAACGTCTGGCTCCTCCCTCTCTTCGACCTCACCACAGGCGACCTGTCGTTTACTTCGTTACATAAATCCACAACCACCCATCTCTGCTCCGCCGGATCTTCTCTGTTCCTCCTCCGACTTCTCAACCCGGAAACCGGTCCCCTCTCTCCATTCGGATCCTCAAACACTAATTTAGCGGCTTCAATAAGCAAGTCCAAGCAGTTATCATAACTCGCCCTTGTTGTGCTTGTATCCCCTTCAAACGGCACCGTCTCACGCCCTTCCTCCTCGGATTCTTTCACCTCTCGATCCTCGTCGATCTGATCTTTGAATCTCGTCTCCTTCCCACCGGAGACTCCCACACTGACGTTTCCGCCGGTGGTTCCTTCGACGCCGGAGTAATCGCTCGCAGAGCATCGGAATTCTGCGTTATCTAATGGTGAGCGAAAATCGAGATTGAAATCGACATCAATCGATTCGGTGGTCGGAGAAGAGTCGGAGAGATCGTGACTTGGAGTGCGGCGAGGTTGTTGTTGCTGCTGCTGCTGCTGATGAGAGGGAGGGACGGATGAAATCACGCGCAGAATCTTGAAGAAGCACATTTGAGCCTTGGAGCAAGAATTGCGTGGCGGGAAGGAATCCATGCTTGATTGAAGCATTAAGAAGGAAATGCTTCGTTCGCCGGCGTTACGGGCTTCGTTCTACGGGACTGGACCCATCGGAGCAGGCGAGGATGAAGGCAAGTTCAGAGTGAGTGAGAGAGGTAGCGAAAGCAGATGGACAACCCAGAGCTATAAGACTTGACCACCCACCATGACTCGTAGATTAACCTTAGGGCCTTTTCCAACCAAGTCCCTTTCTGGCTTTCTCTTTCTTTTGAACCACCTTTTCTCTTGTATTCTTTTGGCTTGGAAGATGGATGACGTGGCGTAAAAGTTGCCCACGTCATAGGATACGTGTCCATATGTAAAAATTGTTGCTTTTTTGACCAACCAATAAAAATGCTCGCTCGCTCGCTCTTGTTTTTATGGTTGTGTGCCAAGGGTGGGGCTTGAAGTTAAGTTTGCAATACGAGTGAGTGCTCATAAGTGGAAGAAATAAAAGTCTCTGGTCGCGCCGCATAAAAGTGTTGTATTTTTTTTTCTCATTCGAACTTTGTGATTAATTCGGATCCAACCCGCGTCGCGCACCTGGTTATGGTGGGAGAGTCTCCCAGTAGGACTTTTCTGCATTCACGAGGCTTAAACTCGAAACTTTACTTAAGTGACATAAGCCGTTTATTACTTATGTCAGTAGTGTTATAAATTTTTAGTATACAAGTGAATGAGAATGTCATGTGTATATTCTACTTTCGGAAGTCATCCAATGATGTGGCCTTAAGCTAACTTCGGTTGTAAATCAAAGAGATAATTCATTGACTTATAATGATTAAGAAGATTAGGTAAATCAGTTATTTTTCCTGAAAGACCAATTATTTTAATTATTTACATACAAAATACGATGGTTGTTCAATTTTGTAATACAATGATCTAACCATAGAGCTAGCTTGGAAGGGGCAAAAAAGGAAAAATAGTGACAGTCATAACAGGATAGATACTAGTAATATGGTAAGGTTGCTCTGTGTTGGGTTGAGGTGCGGTGGAGAAAAGCCCATTATGGAAGTGTCAGAGCCCAGAAAGTAATTAATTCTTTTCTTTTTTAAAACACAGCTTTGAAAATACTTCAAACACTTTACAGTTTATGAGATGCAGTACTCGTCATGTTTCTTTTCACAAAATGGATTATTGGGCGTGCATGTTTCTTATATCACCTGTGTTCTCAGTCAGATCATTGTCCCATTCTCTTCACTTACTAATTACTTTGTTTAACTGCTGAATCCTACATCAAATAAAGGATTTGGTGATCTCTCTCTCTCTCTCTTCTATGCTTTTTCTCCTATATATGTTCACTCGGTCACTCCTATAAACAATTTCACAGGACCTTTGAAAGGCGAACACACACATATATTCGACAGGTACGTACATTAAGTGTGTGTGTGTATTTTTTTTTTTTTTGCAAAAACAATAAGTGTATACTCCCTTTGGTTCTTATTGTAAGGCATCAATTAGAAAATTTATTTAGTCATTTTTACAAAACACTTGCTTGTTCTGATCAAGGAACATTAATTATTATTATTTTCATATATGCCCCTAATTAATAAGAACAGTGGATGAGAGTAATAATCAATATTATTTTAGATTTTAGTACAATTAGTAGGGGTAATATTGAAAATTACTTAAATTTTAGAACAACTTTATTGACTTTAACTGTTTTTATTGGTTTATGAGAATTGTTAGTTGGTGCTTTATAATAAAGACCAGAAGGAGTATATAATAGTACTGAATTAAGATGACACTAATGAAGCCACTTTTAGCTATGTGACTAACTTGGCTTATTAATGAAGCTGATCCAAATCAACAGGGTACACGTACGGGTCTCTTAAGCTTCATCAATCTCAGGGCTTATGGTGCGGAGCAGGCGCGGAGGCACACTAGTGCCTATGTCGGCAAGTGCAAACATAAACATTTTTAAAAATATGTATTTTGTAAAGGACTTTTGTTACAAGTTAACTGGTTGGAGTAAGTGGTTATAACCTTCCACATTCATGTACAAGGTCCCGGTTCGAACGCTGGTTTATCCTTTTGGGGTTTTTTTTTTTTCTCAATCTCACTTCTCAGTTCTCACTCACCCCTGATCCCCCTCTTTTCAATCTCATTCTCCCAAACCTCCATCGTCGGCGTCAACTCACCACTCTCACCCACGGTGCTCTCGGCTCCCAAACCTCTGTCGTCGGCGTCTTCCAGCTCCTCCGAGGTAATTTTTGAAACTCCATTGTTCTCAGTTCTCACTCACTGACCCCCCTCTTTTCAATTTCATTAAGGTTCTCTGAATCTGATTCAATTACCTCGTCGTCTTCTCACTCCATTGTCGGAATTTCTGTTGGCGTCAACTCACCGCTCTCACCCACGGTGCTCTCGGCTCCCAAACCTCCGTCGTCGGCGTCTTCTAGCTCCTCCGAGGTAATTTGTGAAATCATAATCATCTTGAAACTTCCCATTGTATCGCGAAGGAGTGGTTAATTATGAAGATAATATGTTCCTGTTGGTAATGAATTAGTATTATTTGTTTTCTTAAGGTTGTTGTGTTTTTTGGATGATGATGATATTTAGGGTTGCATCGCTGTGGGAAAATCTATTGTTTGAGATGGTTAAATGATCTGAAGCCTCATATTAAAAGAGGAGACTTCGGAGAAGATGAAGAGGACTTCATCATCAGGCTTCATGCTCTTCTTGGCAACCGATGATAATTCATTCTACATATTCCCCCTTCTTTTATTTATTTAATTTCCCATTAATTCCTTTTTTCTTTACAATCTATGATTTTTTTTTTTGTCTGGGTAATTGGATTCTGATATTAAACTTTAGGCAGTATGAGCGAGGAACCTTCATTTTAGGTAGTGTGTTTTTCCAGTTCTTATTTGTTTTGTTGTTGAACTTTAAGCAGCTTCTGCAAACGGGCAGTGGCAAGACGCATACCATGATGGGTGAGATAAAAGAGGAAGAAGGGCACCTAACTGAAGACAGTAGTGGGATAACACCAAGAGTATTTGATTATTTATTCATGGGAATTAACCTGGTGAGATGTTTAGAATGCACACGTTTCTGCATTTCTCATGAGAGAAGAAGGTTCTTCATGCCATAGATAAAAGATTCAAGGCAAATTTGTCACAATTTTAACATATAGTTTTGCTGTTTCCTGGGAGGAAAATCTGTAGAATTCTCTGCTTACTTTTTATTCCCTTTTACACCCTTGCACGGGTTGCCTGTTATTCAAGCATTGGCTGCAGAAGTTAAGGCAGATCACCCAATCTATTCTTTCTCAACTTCTTCAAAAACTTCGATCTAATATTCAGGTTATGTGTAACTTCATTTAGTTGAGCATGCTTATGGATTATTTGGTTTTAATGGATTACATATATACCTCTAAGTAATTGTGGGTCATCCTGATGTCTTGGGTTTGTGGGGCTTTGTTCCAGAAAATGTCAACGATACAATCTTAATGCATTTAAAACTTTCCTTTAAAAAAAAAATCGGAGGCAGCACCCCCAAACCCCCCACTAATTGTACACCCACAAACTCTGAAACTTGGCTCCGCTACTGGTGCGGGGTGTAGATGTAGTCCAAGTGGGCTTCCATAGTCATCCTTCTCTTGAAGTATTCTTCTTCATCTCCATTACTGCAATCCTCCATCCTCGGCAACTTCTACAACAACATTAACACAACACACAAATGATTGCGAAGAAGAAATGATGATGATTATATATAGTACTACTTTATTACAAGACCTTATTATATTAAGGATAGGAGGTAATAGTTGCTTACTGCTATAGGATCAGTGACTTCTAACACCGACACAGTTTTCCCCGGACACTTTAATCGGCTTTATGTTCAGCCCTGCAAAAACCATGTTCACGATATACTTTTCAAAAATTACATTTCAAGAGGTGTATATATATAAATGGATAATTAACTAAAAGTGGAAAAAAAATGCACTGCTTTGGTATTACCCCGTTGGGTAGCTGATAAACGAACAGAGAAACTTGAGGAGGAGGATGTAAGGAAGAGAATGAAGGGTGAAAACTTGACCTCATGTTTTCTTCTTCAACTCTCTGTGTCTGTGCCCCAGAGAGAGAGAGAGAGTTGTGAAGATGAAGTCAAAAGGGTAGCTAGGGGGAGTGAAGACATGAATACTTTCTGTTAAGGAGAAAGAGTAGAAAAGAAAAACGAGAGCGAAAATATTCAAAAGCAATTAATGATTATGTGGGTAAAATCTGAGATTCGAGGGGTGGGTTTTTCTCTTAATCTTTTTCTCATTATCTTTCATCATCTTTAAATCATATCCGTCCAATCAATTACAGTACTACTTTAACATCCCTCTCCTCTTCTCAATCAACGATCCAAATGGGCTGATAAAGGAAAAGGAGAAAAATGATGATGAGAAGATCCTCTCACGAGATTCGATGTGAGTCATATGAAGAATTAGGCACGTGGATCCGCTATTTATCGTTTGGTCGTAATTAAATTAGTTAAATTAAAAATGGGTGGGATATGCATATAAAAGTAGGAATCATGCATATATATGATTTCAATAAGTTTTGGGATATAGTATTTGGATTATGGCGACCGAAATAAAAGTGAAGTTAGAATAAGAAAGCCTTAATTTTAAGCCTTTTACTTCTTCGGGAAGTACCAACTAACAATTTATACAAATCAATAAAAACAATTAAAGTCATATACCCAAAAAAAAACAATTAAAGTCAATAATTTTTTTGTAAAATTTAAGTAATTTCCAATATTACCTCTAGTAATTGCACTAAACTCTAATATTATATTATTATTACTCTCTCCCACTACCAATACTTCTTAGAAACAAGTAAGTGCCCTATAAAAAGATCAAATACGCTTGTTAGTTGGTACCTAATAATAAGGACCAGAAAGAGTAGGTATTTCAGTGAAAAGAGAATGATGTTGGACTTGGATGGTGTAAACCAGTAAAAGGCAAGGGAAAACAATCAAACGTATTACTTCTGGGTTTGCCTGAAGACACTCACTAGTGTGTGTCATCTTTACTTAGAGAATGCCCTATGTATTTAAGGGTGTGGTTGAATCAAGAGTGTTTGGGAAGTGTTTCCCCAGTTGTTTAAGTTTTTACTTTGTTGTAATTTCTTTTTCAATGGCTTTTTAGCCTTCTTCTATATCAAAAAAAAAAATATCTAAATGATTTTTTAGATTGAATTATCATTTAGGGCCTGTTTGGATGGGCTTTTAAAAAAAGTGTTTTTTTTGTAGTGCTTATTTTTTAAGCTCTAAATTGGAGCTTTTAAAAAAAGCAGCATTTTGGCTTTTTTTTTTGTGACTTTTACTTTTTTTAAAAAAAATATCATCTAAACACATAAATTAATTTTTAAAAAAATTCTTTTTGCATTAAAAAAGCGTTTTTTTATAAAAAAAGTCCATCCAAACGGGCTCAGTTGTAACGTCCTTCCATTTTACTTAACGTAATGACTAATTAAGGGTTGATTGACCACTAAGTAATGCTTCATCAATTACCAAATTATACAAATTAAATAAGAGTATGCAGAATGAGCCCTAACATGACAATATACAATCATCCAACATATACCAAAAAGACGGAAGAACTACTTTTAGCAAAAGTAGCCTAAGCTTCTGAGGTCTTCCTTGATGGACTCGTACAGTAACTATCACCTGAAAAATGTGGGTAACCATCAATCCAACTCATTATATATACTAATATGTGCTTGTGAGGTGCCAGGTGGAACAGTAAATATAACATAGTATTAAAAATATAATTCACCAATATACACGTCATAAATTTTCATGTCATGAATTCTGTATCAAAATTATGTACTACAGTGTTCATTAACACAATTCCCAAGATGCCTCCCACCAATCCAGCCGAACCGCCTTATTTCCTCCGACTAGACCCATGGGCTAAGTTACATCCATGTTACTGGTTACTCCAAAAGCTCACTGGTCATGGGATGAGATTTAGCCAAAATCTTCAGAGCACATGTCCCAGACCATGGGTCTTTTCCCCTCATTGAACTAGTGGGATGTCGTAAGCCCTCATTGAACAAGTGGGCAAGTCCCTCATTGAACAGGTGGGACAATAACAAGCCAACCATCGTGCACCAATGGAGGCCTCACCACGTGGTGGAATAAATTACTCCATCTCTTCCCAATTCAACCCTTTCCATAATTATCATAATAAATAATTCAACAGGAATTTTTCCAAGATTCATAAATAAATATATGTATATATTTCACAATTCAAATCATAAGGTTCCACAAGGCAATTTCTATTAAGATATTAATAATCATTTCACAAAATACTCACAGACAACATACTAATATACATAATAAGTGGAAAGTGGTTACTTCTCGTCGAAGCTAACTATTATCACACTGCTCCTAATCCAAGAGCTCAAACACACGCCAAAAAAATCAATCTACCACAACCAATTTACTAACCATTAATAACTCATCTAAAACTCTACATAAAATTATAACTTAAAATTCATAAAATTTTAAAAAATATATATACAAATTATAATAATAAATTTGGAATGCTTGAAGTAGGCAAATTATAACGAGACTGAAAAAATTAGGGGGACCATTGTAACTATAAATTTTCCTTTCGATTGATTATTATTTAATAACTCCATTTTCTATTTATTATTAATTACTAATTCCCTCTATTATTTATTCTCTTTTTACTAATAATAATTACAATATCTATTTATTATTTATTTATTACTAATCAATAACCCCCTTCGTTAATTATATATGAGTGAAATAATATAAGAATTAGTTAGATTTGATCCTATTATATAGGAGTTTATAAATATCAATCAACATATAAATATTATGATTTAATGTATCACGTTTATATATTCATACTCTTTAGATATCAATAATATCATATATATACTACTCCTTGGATATTCATAATATAGTATCCTATTATTTTAAATACATATGATTTAGCATATTTATATATATCTATATATATTTGGTGTTATATCTATAACAATATCTACATATATGAATGTAAAAAATATGCATCAGCATGATTTCCTCTCTTCCCTTCCCTAGATCATCGACACACACACATATCTCAACAGTAAAAATCAGGTTTCCTTCACTCTTTTATTTTCTCAATTAGTCAAAAATATATGTATTTATTGTTTGGATATCTAACCATTGAAAAACCATATATATGCATAAATATAATTAATTTCTTCCTTGCTTTTCCTATATGCAGCGTTATTTATGCCCACCTACACAATGTTAATATATCTGTTACGGACATAGATAAGGCCCAATCACATGAAGGCCCAACCAAGGGTAGGCACATCAGATCCGTCATATCCGTAACCCTGGAATATCTCAACTACCCCGGGTATCTAGGAACACATCCGCATAAGGATAGGCAGTTCGATAATAGGCCCGGAATCACGCCAAAGCCGCTCCTGTAGGTCCTATAAATACCCAAGCAAATACCTTAAGGTACACACGCTCTAAACCTAGACTAATCTACATACCGTCACACCGAGCACACACCCCACTCCATCGGCCAAGCGCCTGTGTTGTGTTCGTGATCCTCTCTCGTCTCGTGTGCTATCACATTGGTACCTGCATCGAGACCCTAGATCCTATATCAAATCACCACCCCATACACGCGGCCGGACATCCGTGTTCTACACTGCAACGCTGGCGCCGACCGTGGGGAACGATAAATTTCGATTCCTTGACCAATGAGGGTTAACACCCGCAAGATAAGCCGTAAGCAAATGGAGATGGTTCGAACAACCGAGAGCAACGTCAACCACCCCGCAACCACAAAGACACCGAGCAAGCCGACCAACCCTATCGGTGGCAATGAGCGTGACAATGAAGACCGGTTATCACAAATGTAAGAGCGCCTTGAGGAACCTCGTGGCCCGAATCAAGATCAACCCGAAAAGGGGAACGAGTCCGAGACGGTTCATCTGCAGCCGCGGGACATCGCCGTGAGCCACGAGATCCAATCCAGCTTGTAAGTCAGAGACCCTGGCCCGTAATCCGACTTCCTTACACTCCATAACGGACAGCTCGCCATGATGAAACGCATCGAGAATATGGACAAACGTTATACTCTACAATTTCATCGCATCGACGAGCGGAACCTGAGAAGGGAACCTAAAAGCACCCACTATGATCAGATGACAAAACGTGGGAACCCGACCAGAAGGTCATAGTTCCCGTCGGCGTAAGACAATAGACAATACTAAAAGGGCGGCCTCCTCAACCAAAGAATCACAAAGGGGGAAGTCCTCCCGAAGTGAAGGGTCAACCCGACATCCCCCACACGATTCTCGTCAAGGAAGATATGCCGAGGCTAAAGCAGCATGCCCCTTTTCACCCAAGATCCTCGTGAGCACGGTTCCTCAGAAAGCCGAACCTCACCGAGTTCAAGCAAATACGACGGTTCGCAGGATCCCACAACTCATGTGGACGACTTTCGATGATCATGATGTGCCGAGGCCTCTGAGAACCAATCATAAGTAGGGTTTTCGCCACAACACTAAAGGGACCAGCCCTAAAGTGGTTACTAACCCCGCCTCCGTGTTCGATAACTAAATTTGATGACTTGGCAAAGGTTTTCGAGTTACAATTCGCAACTAGTAAGAAACACCAAGTCTCAATATACCTTATCCAAAATCGTGCAATGCCTGGCGAATTACTCCAAAGCTATTTGGATCGCTTTAATCATGCGGCCCCGCAAGTCCGTAAATTAAAGGAGGAAGTGCACGCCCACCTCCCGGCCGATGGCTCGGACAGCTCGAGCCGACTCGCCGAATCATTTTTCAAAGAGCCGCTAAGAGCTTAAAGGACTTCATGACACGGTCGAAGAAATATCTTGAGGTGGAACAAATGCGCCAAGCGAATGCGCGAAGGGACCCTGACAAGAACACCCCGCCAAGGGATAAAATCCATCCGACTGGCCGCAAGCAAGACCGCCGCGGAAAGGAACCGATAATAAGCAATATAAACCAAGGACAGACTTGAAGAATAAATTTGACTATTATACCCCCTCAATGTTCCCTGGTCCCGCCTATGGAGGGAAGTAGCGTCGACCGAGATGCGAAGGTCGAAAACCTCATCCCTCAGAAACGGTCCAACACGGACCAGCCCCGTTATTGTTCTTTTCACGATTGTAAAGGGCATACCACGGATCAATGCTATGAACTTCGCGAAGCCATCGAGAAATTCGCTCGAGAAGGAAAATTGCGTCAATACGTAATAAAAACACAGGACGCACAAAAGAAAAGCGAAAGCGTAATGACCGATCAAACAACCCGACCCGAGAATAGAAGAGAGGGCAAGAGGAAGAAGCCGCATCCGAAGACAATGGATTTCCCGACACGGAGTTCGATTGCAACGTTATTAGCTGAGCCTTCTGAGGAGGAGGAGATACGCCGAGCCAACGGAGAAAATATCTAAGGGAAGTTCTTTCAATAAGGGACCGACCAAAGTTTAAAGAAGAATCACACATGACCGACAAAATTGAACGACCTCAGCATGTTCACAAAAGAGGACTTGGCCGACGTACTCCCGCCATCAAGACGGCCTCGTAATCACCGGAACCCCGGTCAACCGCCGAGTCAAGAGGATATTTATAGACTCGTGGAGCTCGCAGACATCATCATACGGGATGCCTTCAAGAGAATGAATCTCGACCAGAGGACTCGAAGCCATGCCAAACCACTCTCGTAGGATTTAATGGCGAATTATCCCCTCCAAAGGGATATATGGACCTCCGACTCACCCTTGGAACGAAGGAAGGTTTCAAATCCGAGCGAGTAAGATTTATTGTGGCCGATTTCCCTCCCCTTACAACATCATCCCGGGAAGACCAACGATCCACAATTGGGACATGCCGGTGTCTACTAAGCATCGAAGATAAAAATGATAGGCAATAGCAACCAAGTCGTTACCGTCAAGGGTGATCGAAAGAGTCCAGCAAAGGTTACAACGAGACAATCAACGTAAAAGCAAGATCCGAACAACGGATCCAGAGCACAAAAAGATCCAAGAACCGATCAATATGATCGAATTAGACCTACGAGAAGAAAAGGGGACACCTCGCCGTAACTGTAAGGAGAGGTAGAAGACTTCGTACTTGGAAACAATCCAAACCATAGTACGAAAGTAGGCGTGGCCTTGACCCCGACCGCGATTGAGGATAGAAGAGTTTTTGGCCAACAATCGAGACGTTTTTGCATGGAGCGCGCCGACGACGGCATAGACCCCAATTTCGCGTCATAAATTGGCCATACGGCCGGGTCAACCCCGAGCCCGTAAGAAAAGAGCGAGGGCCCCGATAGGCAGGTGTAGCGCCGAACCAACACGTGGACGAACTATTGGAGGCCGGTTTCGTCGTGGAGATACAATATACCACGTGGCTTTCCAACGTGGTGATGGTTTCAAAGCCAAATGGCAAATGGAGAGTATGCACCGACTATACCGACCGAACAAAGCATGCCCTAAAGACGCCTATCCAATGCCGAACATTGATCACCGTAGATAACTCATCCGGCTATCAACTTCGTCGCTCATGGACGCGTATTCGGTTACAACCAGATCGCCATGCACCCCGATGACCAAGAAGCCACTTCCTTCATAACGGAGAAGGGAAATTACCGCTACAACGTCATGCCGTTCGCTTGAAAATGCCGGGCAACCTACCGTAGGATGATGAATAAGGTTTTCGAGAACCGATAGGCCATAACATCGAGGTCTATATCGACGACATGATTGTCAAATCATGTGATCCCAATGATCACATCCGAGATCTTGAGCAAACATTTAGCAAGTTAAGGGCGCATCGATTCTACCGAACCCCGCAAATGTGCGTTCGAGTACCGGCAGAAAATTCCTGCTTCTTGCTTACCGCCCGAGGAATCGAGGCGAACCCCGATAAGTGTAAGGCCGTATTAGACATGCAGCCCCCAGAACAAGAAGGAGGTCCAAGAGCTGACAGCCGTTTGGTCGCAAGTAACCGATTTTCGCCCAAATCGCGTAAAGCGCCTTGCCTTTCTTCAAATTACTTAAAAAGGACACGACAGAAATTGGACCCTGAGTGTGACGCCGCATTCTCAAAGATTAAGCAATGCTTGGCCACTCCGCCGCCTTATCGAAACCACACTCGGCGAAACCCTCTTCCTCTACTTATCACTGGGAAAGAAGCAGTGAGCTCTGCCTCGGTTCGCGAAGGAAAGAATGGCCAAGAACCAATATACTTCGTCAAGAAAGCTTTGCAAAGCTCTGAGCTAAGATATCGAAGTTGGAGAAATTGGCTTTCGCCATAATAATGACGGCACGCAGATCGCGCCCGTACTTCCAAGCTCACAAGATAACTGTTCGAACCACCCAACCCATTCGACAGTACTCCATGTTTGACTGGCAGCCGAATGATCACTGGGCTATTGAGTTATCCGAATTCGACATCACATACGAAGCACGACATGCTATTAAGTCACAAGCTCGCGGATTTCCTCGAGAACTAACTCCAATTAATGAAGACCCCGCAACATCGACCTCTGGAAAGTATATGTCGACGGCTCGTCCCACTCGAAAGGAAGCTGAGCCGAATAATCATAGAGAGCCCCGAAGGAGCGACGATCGAACACTCCCTACAACTAGATTTCCGACGTCAAACAATCAGCCGAATATGAGGCGCTCCCGGCCTGACTCCAACAGTCAAGGAGCTCTACGCACAAAGAGTCTCTTGCCTTCACCGACTCACAACTCGCCGCCGCCCGCATAGATGGGACATATCAAAGCAAAGGGCCTCTAATGGCTAAGTATCTTAGCAAAGTCAAGAATATCCAGCCGAGTTCGAAGAAGTAAAGGTTACCCATATACCAAGAGGGGAAAATGTCCGAGCGACATACTCTCCAAACCGGCTAGCACTAAAGGGACGACCAACCACGTAACCGTCATACAACAAAAGGTGGAAGAGCCGACCGCGTAATGGTCATATCCGATGCCACCGATTGGAGGAAGCCGCCGAGGACTACATTGAGAGGGGAATTATTCCCTGGAACGGCGAATGCTCAAAACCGATACGGAAGCCGCGGTATACACAATGATAGACGATCGCCTTTACCGAAAAGGCTTGCATACACCGATGTTAAGGTGCCCGGGCACTCACGAAAGTAGATATGTCCTCGCCGAGACCCATGGAGGAATTAACGGCAACACATGGGTGCAAAAGCATTAGCAAGAAAGGCACTTAGGGCCGGTACTACCGGCCCACCATGCAAAGTGACGCAAGCGAATTTGTGAAGGCATGTGATAGTTGCCGAAACACGCCAAAATCATTTGGTCCCCTCCATCGACATGGAATATATCTCTCGCCCCACGGCCCTTCTTTAAATGGGGAATGGATCTACTCTGACCGCTTAAGCCGCCCCTGACAACTTCGATGGCTAATCGTGGCGCGGACTACTTTACCAAGTGGATTGAGGCCGAACCGCCGCCACCATCACATCGGCTAGTGGTCCTGCGCTTCATCCAACAGAGTATTTTCTCCCGCTTCGAATCCCGCCGAGATAGTGACAGACAATGGCACTCGCTCACTGGACAGAACTTCCAGATATGATGGTGGACCTCGCATCACACATCATTTTGCATCGCCGAACACCCACAATCAAACGGACAAAGTGTAAGCGGCAAACAAGGTAATCCTCGATGGACTTCGGAAAAAGATGCAAGAGGCCGGCACCTGCTGGGTCGAACAGCTTTTATAACGTCTTATGGGAGTTCGCACAACTATCCAATCGCCTACCCAAGAGACGCCTTTCCGCATGACATATGGATGCGAAGCCATGATCCCTGGCCGAAGTTGGTCACCATCTTGGAGAAGGCTCGTAACCCCGGAGGAAGGAGAACCGTCGAATTCAAGGGCGTTGGCAACCGAGATGGAGCCGGTAGATGAAGTCGAACCACGGCCCATTGCCGAGACATAGCAGCCAAGCAACCGATGGCGGCGAAACACAATAGAAAGGTCAAACCTGTGGCATTTGACCGGGCGACTGGTCCTAAGAAGGGCCGACATCGGTAACAAGAACGCCCAAGCACGGCAAGCTCGCCGCAAATTGGGAAGGACCGTACCGAGTCAAGGAGAAGTTGGAAAAAGGAGCGTATGTTCTTGAAACACTGACAAGAAAATCCGTCAAGAGGACATGGAATGGCGACAAATTAAGGGCCTACTATAGTTAGGGCCTGGGCCACAAACAGATGCCTCAACGGACACCCAAGGTCCGAGTTAAGTTTTTGATTTATTATTTCAAGCTTATTTTGGTTTCGCCATTTCCTTCGCAAACTTTCCTTTCATTGTCGCCTTTATAAAGCTAATCATCTCTTGAATAAATAAATGGTTTGTTGACCAAATGTTCAATTTTAAGAGGGTCAAAATGATTCGTTAAATAAGGCATGCACACCGAGGTCTATACACCCGTAAATATTTTGATGCATCGAAATTGACACCTAAGTAAGAAGGTGAATAGTCATAACGGACCCCGATCAGTCCACATGGTCAAAGTGTGTCCCAACGACGACCACGGATGAGCATGTGACCATTCACCCTTACCCCGGTTAAAAATCCCTAATACGACTCCGAACCTCGTAGCGCGGTATATATAGACACCCCTACTCATGCACCCGGTTTCGACACCGTAAGAGTACTAAGCGGACTCTAATCCTTTAAAGACCCCGGCCCGGCCTAAAACTATCCCATGTGCACCGTACGCATGAAGGTAAGAGTATGTAACGAGCTATTTAATTGAATATTCATTCATAAAGTTAAAAGTTCTGAGGTACAATATACCATCGGCATCAAAAGCCGAAAACAAAGAAAGCAAAAAGAAAAAGACAACAAAAGCTAAGGGGCCCTCGCCCGCAGCGGCCTCGTCGCCATTAGGTCCCCCCTGATGCAGCCTCTTCGCGCTTGCTCACCGCCGCTCACTTCGGCATCCGAAGCCGACCTATCTTCGTGAGATAAAGGCGGAGGAATAAGAACACCATCTTGGAAGCGGAGCGACATCCATACCCACCACGTTCGCTTTTACCCCGGGTTTAAGTACTCAACTGGGCTAGGGCCATCTCGAAGCAATCCGACGCGGTTTTCCTTACCGCCGCCACCGCCTTCTCATGGGCGGTCTTCTCCTCCGCCAGTTGCCTCTGACTTGCCGCAACCGCGTACATAACTCGCTACGTTGCCGCGTAAGCCGTTTGACCGCATCCATAGACATAGAGCGGGAGGACTTCGGCCCGCGATTAGCGTCGGCTTCGACTGACGAGAGTTGGCATCGCCAATTTAGCTGTTTCACTTTTTCCTCAGCCGACTCTAAATTTTGCTTCAGAGCTCGAGATTCCGCAGAAGCTCGAGCATAATAACCATGGAGATGCGGCCAGCCCGAGATAATCCAAGAGCCCCGCCAAGATGACCTGACACATTCGGAGTTCATGAAGGTCCTCGTCCGAAAGAGGCCGAGGAGACAAAAGCCGACGTGGCGGAAAGAAGGCCATGCCGATCCTCGTAAACGTCCCCACTCTGTGCCCGGCTCCGCTTGAAGCCACTTGGTCGAGGAACAGAGCCGATGGGCGCAAAGGAGAAATGTAATCGAGACGAGAACCCGTTTCGCCTTTTCCAAGGATGGAGGAGATGGGTCGGAACGTGGAGATGTTCCTACAGCAGAGAGACCGGCGTAGAAGAAGGCACTACCTCCGCCGCGGCTATCAATGACGGAGAAGAAGAAGGTAACACTTGGGAGCAGCCGAAGCGGTAGCGGCCGAATCCCCGACCTTGGCCCTCTTCGACGCGTAAGGCTTTGGGACCATAGAAGCCGCGGAGCTCGCTTCTTAGAAGGCTCCTGCACCGGACGTTTCCCGGGAGCTTTCTCGGCTCCCAATGCCGGCAAGGTATACTCAAGATAACTGGGTTCGATTCATAGCAACTTGACTCGTTATGTAAGCATAAATCTAAAGTCGAAGCTAGTTAGATAACAAAAGGCAAAGCGTAAAAAGAATTCACAAAGAATAAAGCCATACTGGAGGCCGAGCCAGACGGCGCACCCGCCTTCTTAATATAGAAGGCCGCTCTTTGGACACCATGTTCGGCAACGTAAGACGCCAGCCGAGCGGCATACTCTCTCTCGTCTTCAGAGAGGTCTTTGACCGAGAATTGATAGGTGGAAGAGGAGAAGTGATGGTGCTCTGAGGACCAATAAAGGGGGAAGCGCCATTCAACGCCCTGACCTCGCCGGCTTTCGTAAACCTGTGGCACTTCCTGTGGATTGCAACAACTTTAAAGAAAGCATTTTTGAAATGCTTAAAGGAGTCCGAGAAAGAATTCATGAGTTTCCTGGCCCGCCTCAAGACGAAGAGAAGTTAGCCCTTTCGAGAGGGCGGTTCCCTACCCGACCGAGGGGTGAAAGGGGAGAAAAATGAAGGAATAAGGCGGCAGACACGGAATAGCGGGTTTCATTGTCCCGCATAGATAGGCGAACGCCGCAGATAAGCCCACCCGTTCGGGTGAAGCCGAGAAGGAGCCGATGAAGGTAGTGTAGACTGACATTTGGAACCCTAAACGGAAAGCGAATACCGAGCCGGTCATATAATCCCGATAGAAAAGAAAGAAATTAGGAGAGCCTCGGTTCCCGAATGGCGCAGATCGGCTCATCCTCCTGGGGGAAAGACGACATCCCGATGACCCTGAGACCCTACTTTATCCATATCCGCCTTGGTCATCGCCGAACGTATGGTTAGCATTTCGCTAGTCACCCAGTGGATACTTGGAACGCAGGCCGTGAAGGACTATCTGAGTCCGCCTCCGGCTCTAAGCTAAAAGACGAGGGGAAGACGTAGACTCCATTTACCTACAACAAAATGAAATAAAACTAAAGTCGAACTAGGCGTAATACCCGATGACGACAAACTGAGAAAGGAAGACCCTTGAAGTCCGGCATGTGCTCGCCTAACGAATTATGCCGACATGAGCCCAGGATGACTTCGCCATACTGGCCTTGCCCACTCGCAATAAGGGAAGAGCTCTCGCAACACAATCCCAACAGGACCGTGATAGCCACCGGTAATGACCCCGACTCTGACGGACGATGCGTTTGGTAGCGCTATCGGCTCGGCTAAAAGAGGCTCGATATCGATAAACTATGAAAATCTGGCCTAATAAGGCCAGTTCGATTGACCGGGTCCAGAACCACAGCCGGGCCTCCCAGCGCTCGCGCACCCGACCGACCACTGAGGCTAAAGACCGTTTCTCCTCCTGCTAAGGAGGTCCCTAGCGCCCAATAACTAAAAAGGGATAACGCTCACGAAGCACCTCATCGTCGTTAGATCTAAAGGCCGATGTGAAGACGAAGAATGTTTTCCCTATCCATCAAGAGCTCAAACCTATACAACCAACATAAGGGTAAGAAGGAGGGGGAAACAACTAAGAACAGACACTCAAAAGGACAAGACCTATGGGTTCGATAGCTCAACTCACAAACACTCCACCCGTAAAACCCGTAATACAGGGCACACCAAAGAAAGAAAAGGGGAAGAGGGAGAACTAAAATGCTAGAACAATATAAAAAGATAAAATACCCGAATACGCGAAGATTGCGTAAAATCGACACAAATAAAGTAGATGAAAAATTCGAACAAGAAAGAAGCTTTGATTCTTCGTAGTATTCTCGAGACACCGGAAGTTAAGAATGCACTCGACTTTGCGTAAGAATTCCCGTGTGGGGGAGAGTGAGCGAATTGAAAAAGTGGGCAAAAAGAGAAATGCCAAAGAAGTTATATCGAGAGGAAAGAAGGAGGGAAATTCAAAACAAAAGAAACCCAACCGACGAGGGTAACCACGACTTTTCACCCCCAAAGGCCGAGAAGACGTGTAACGTACCACCGAGCATTAAATGCGCACGAAATTCTGGGGCGGCGACACGAGGATCAAAGCACCTCCCCAATCTCGTGAAGACAGTGTCATAGGCAATCATGGCAAAGATCGAGGAGGTTTCCCAAGAGTCACACCGTGGAAGTAACAACGGCCCTGAGCTTCAATGACGAGCCTTGGTGCCGTATCTTGCCTGGCCGATTGAGTGCCGTGTTTGATTCGCACCATCTCACGCTTGTAGCTCTGGCGGTCCAAACCACGGCACTCTCCTGATGTCGGCCACGCCAACCGCCCGCAAACCACAAGGCGCCAAAGACGACATCGCATGAGAGATTGAGGGACACCCCGCTCATCGACCTCGAACCGCTACCACGCACCTGGGAAATGAACTCAACAAATCCTAGCCCGACGCAGACGTCAGAAATGGGTAACACCTCTGATGACATTTATAAAAACAAGATATACCCCTGCAAATCCAAAACCTTGAACTACCGGCCGGGGGCAATCGTTACTTTGACCTAGATAAGGCCCAATCACATGAAGGCCCAACCAAGGGTAGGCACATCGATCCGTCATATCCGTAACCCCGGAATATCTCAACTACCCCGGTATCTAGGAACACATCCGCATAAGGATAGGCGCTCGGATAATAGGCCCGGAATCACGCCAAAGCCGCTCCTGTAGGTCCTATAAATACCCAAGCAATGTACCTAAGGTACACACGCTCTAAACCTAGACTAATCTACATACCGTCACACCGAGCACACACCCCACTCCATCGGCCAAGCGCCTGTGTTGTGTTCAGTGATCCTCTCTCGTCTCGTGTGCTATCACATTGGTACCTGCATCGAGACCCTAGATCCTATATCAAATCACCACCCCATACACGCGGCCGACATCCGTGTTCTACATTTGCTGCCTCTGTTTTAGAACCGCTGGACAGAGGAAGGAGACTACAGCAAGCGCTCTCCCTCTCACGTTCTCGTCTCTCTTTCTTTCACTCTCAGACTCGGCCTTCCTTCTCTCTCTCGCCCCTCTCTTCCTCGATCACAAACGCACACGGCTGGAACAAGGTGAAGGAGTGTGGCTTATATAGAGTTTCGAAGGTCCGGCTGGAGGAAGGGGAAGGATGGACTGAAGAAGAAGGACCTTTGGTTAAGCAACGTTGTGAGGATCGAGAGGTATGGGTTGTGTTTGCAGATGACGCGAGAATCTGATCCTTCTGCGTTTTATGTTTACGCTGATCTCATGCTGCAGCTCTAAATGCTTATAGATTATCCACAAATTTGGTGCTTACACAGGTGAAATTTGAAATTATAGTTCTGTGATTATGAATCAATCATATTACCAACATGATCAATCAATCTTTGCTGGTTGAGCCTCTTTCTTTCTATTTATCTCTTTTTGGTCCCCCTGACTTTCCCTTGTTCACATGATGCTCATATCACCCACGTTCAAAAAATAAATATACTTGACTTTTGTTTCCTCACATTGTCAGGGACCACTATGTTTTACTTCCTCTAGTCGTAAATATAGAATAAGTCATGCCCATATTTGCCAATCTGATAAATGCCAAAAAAATATCATATTTGAAAATATGGGCATGAATTATAAGGTTATGCATTAATTAATATCATATTGTGGTTTGTACAAGTTTGTTTCTGTTTCACGCTGACATCATCACATGGAAGTTTAATATATTAATTACATTTCCTTATCAATTAATTAAGGAGTGGCTTATATGTTGACATAGTGACGACTTTTCAATTTCAAGAGGTTTGTTGGCAACCACCTAACCTCCGGTGCTCAGCAGGTGAGATGAGAAGCATCAAACTCATCAATGAAAACACACTATTTCCTCTATTTCACACTTGACCAAACCCCATTGGCTCATAATCCAGCACGGTGATTTATAATAATATGAATATTCATAATAATATTTTCTTCAACTCATGATAAAATTTATTGGCAAGTGGTGCTAATTGATGATGTGGTTGATGAGTCCAAGTAATAAAAAGTGTGTCGGTCTTATGTCCTGTTAACCAATTATCAATGTAAATGGTAGAGAAAAAATGTCAAGTAATTAAAACAATAATGAAATAGAATAAAAGGAAGGGAAAGATGAAGGAATGAGAAGTGAGAACAGATAAAGACGAAGAAACAATGCGTTTTATTGATGAACATCATACTTAAGGTGTGTTTAAGTGGGCGTTAGAAAAACACGTTTACGTAAATCAAAATAAAACTTCTCTTATAAAGGGACTGTTTGGAATGGCAGCAAACAAGGAAAAAAGGCCATGGGAAAAATGATGTAGTTTTGGGTATTTGGGATTGATTTTGTCTTAAAAGAGCTCATTTAAAAAAAAAAAGACTTTTAATATAAGTTTTTTTTAAAAAAACTTTTGACGTGACTTTTAAGACCAACTTGTTGTGAATATGTGATCTAATAAGAAATGTACTACTAAATATACATTTGTATGTATTATAATTTATATACCATTTTATCCATTAAATATATTTAATTAAGCACTTTAGTGTTTTTAAATTTTTTAATAATAATTTAACTTTTTATCAAATTTAAATTTTATCTTTTATCTACAATTATCACAATATATACAAATAATATATGTGTGTGTAGTATTCAATAAGATTTATATCATTTTTCATCTCAATTTACTTTTCAAATAATTATCTAAATAAGAACCCATTTAGAAAAAAGTTAATTCTCACACCGTTATTCTAAACACAAATCACATTTATAATCTAATTTTTATCCTATCTTATATTTTCAAAAGTAAAATTGAAAATAAGTCATTTCTATCTCAGTTATCCTACACAGACAGGGGCGGAGCCAGGAATTTTAACGACGGGGGGCGAAAATAAAAAATACTATATTATAAATGAAAGTACTTGAAATATAATATAGACCTAATATACAAAAAAATGAAAGAAATTCATTACAGAAATTAAGATTATTTCACTTGATTCTTAATCTGCGTATTTTCATATTGTTAAACTCATCTATAATTGAATCAGTATTAAAACTCGAAACAGTTTATTTTTCAATGTATGTAATCAAAGAATCATCAAGAAATTAGTCTTTCATTTTATTTCGAAGCACGTTCTTGATTTTCTTCATAGCAAAGAAAGATATTTAATTTCAGTAGTTACTATAGAAATTGGAAGAATGGGTACAAATCTAATCACTCTATCAATAAAAGAGTAAGTGATGAACTTTTCAGTTTTTCCTAGCCCTTGACATAATTCAGATGTAATTGATAAATTAATCAAATAATCTGAATGTGTAGAAATGTCAAGTTTAAAATGTTGTAACTCTATCTTCAAAAATGTAATTTGTCCTTTTTGTGAAATCTCTAGAATAAAATTTATCAACAATTTTGTAAATATTGTCACTGTTAATAGCTCTTCTTATATGACATTTTTCATTCATAATTTTTTTTCTTAAAAAACCCTAGTTTTAGTGGAGCATTTGAATTTAACAAGTCAGAAACAACAATAGTAATAGTGTTTTGGGGAAAAAAGGAAGGAAGGGGAGGAGCAAGCTGTGGGAAAATCTACGGCGGGAAAATATATTGTTTTATAATGTTAACTTCTCATTTCGTCCTTCAAGCGCCAACTTCAACTATGGTCATTGTTTGGTTTTCACTCTCTCCACCACAGCCCCTCGGTTTATACTTCTCTCATTATTCCTCTCCGTTGGTTTTTTTTTTCCTTCTCTAATTCATTTTCGCTCCCTCATTTCTCATTTTTTTGTTAAATTTCAGGGGGTAGGGGCCCACCCTAACCCCTCCCTGATTCCGCCATTGTACACAGACATAAACTTATCGCACATATATCATAAATTACGTTAAAAAAAAAAATAGTTTCTCCCGTTAAAACATTTATTCTCATAACCTGCGGAGCACTGAAACTGGACCCCACCCTCGCCTTTGTTGATAACTGAGAAATCATCTTGATCATCATTACTAGTGGGTCCCCCGCGTCGTGTCTCCGACCTTAACTACTCCACATCTCATCTCACATCAACAACATTAAAGTTTGAAAAACCCACTTTAATTACTATTTTCATTAAAAACAATTAAATATATATTTTTTGCTAAAAAAGACAATCAAATATATAGTGCATGAACCTGGAGGAGGTTACATGGAAATTGTAAGAACATATAGCATGAAAGAGAAGAAGATGACGTCTTTCAGAAAAAAAAGGGGTAAGTAATTGTGAAAGCGAAGAAGATGCTTTTGAATGCAATTTCCATGAAAGATGCGGTTGAAATGCTTTTATTTTCTATGATGTTTCTTCCACACATTGAGTTTTGCCTTACCAGCAATTATTCAAGACTCGTAGTTGGGCTATCGAATTACTCATCTAGTCATAAGTCATTTCTAAAATATTTTATATTATTAAAAAAATCTTAAACTTTATTAATTATGTCTTAAAATTTAACAATTTCCTAACTTTATCCATATTTAATATTCATTATGTCACATGAAAATAAAGTTAACACGATAATAAATTAAGGATGAAATTATGTAATCCAAACAACTCAATCAAGATATTTAGACCATGCGAAGAATTGAGCTATTTTAAGCCAAAAGTTGAACCAGAAAAGAAAACCTTAATTAGCAAATCAAAATGAAGTTAAAAGAATTAGACATTCATATTTGGACAGAAAAAATATACTAACATGATCCCAAAAAAAAAAACCTCAATCTCTGTCAATACCTTCTTATCCAATGACACTATGCACTTAAGTTCTTTTGTTAATTAATAATGATTAAAAATATATTAATATTGTTTATATTCAACTATTATGTCGTGAAGTGATACATTTTGGCTAACAGTATATATAGGCATAAGTATTCTCCTATCAAATCAAAGGCAATTATGTTTGGGAAAGCATCATAAAGCAAAAAAACTCATCAAAAGTGAAAATTTGTTTTTTGAGTGTTTGGGAAAGCTTCACCATGTGATGGGCATTAAAGGCTGAAGTCACTTTTAGGCTGAAGCAACTAATCCAAGCTTTTGATCCCATCACAGTAGCTTAGGTAGGCCTTTTATTTTTGATTTTTTATCCCAAATAATCATATTACACACACACACACATAATTCATGATCTTTTCAATCATTTTTCATCTCAACTATCTTTTCAAAAGTTATACCAAACAAGTGCTTATTAGGGAAAAAAACCACTTCTATCATCACTATCTTACGCACAAATTACATCAGGAAAAATACAACAGAAAAAAAAAAGTCCATTAGAAAAAGTCCATCAGAAACAAAAGTCACTTCTACCACTGCTATCCTAGACGAATCCATTGTCATACACTAGTACACTACAAGTGGGCATCTTTCATTCTTTCCCAACAGAAATTCAAATCTTAATTTGTCATATTGTGAGAGACTAACTTCTCCCATTAGACTCAATCTTATTGGTCTAATCTAAATATTTGATTGTTGATGTAATATAATAATTTCATGCTGCCGACGTTATATAATGGGATTTTTTTTTTTTTTTTCCAGTGATATCATGTCATCAGTTCAATGAACCTCTTGAACTGTGAAAAGCGTGGCATCTTAGCCTTTTCTATTCAACATCAATCCAACAAAGCTAATGAAGAGTGACATGTTTGATAGGATGATTTGAGTGAGTGGGATCAATTCTTTACAAAACTCCAAAAGTTGTCATTTTTTCCAAATAGAAATTTCTGACATTCTTCATTCCCAGTAGAGCCGGGAAATCGGGCCGAGCCCATCGGGCCGGCCCGTTTAGGCCCTGGCCCGTCAAGGGTCGGATTTAAAAAATGGACGAGATATTTGAAATTGACCCTAGAGGGCCTCGGGCTTAAACGGGCCGGCCCTGGAGGGCCTTAGGCCAGCCCTGCAGACCCTTTTCACTGTAGCTTTTTCTTTTTTTAATTTATTAATTTATATATATTTTGTATTGGTTATAGAGTTATTTATTTATTTAACTACAAATATATAATAATTATACTCTAATTTTATGATGTGTTGCAAATTAAATTACTCTTATGTTTAACAAATTAAATTATTTGTTACAATAATAGTCATCTTACTAATGTCGTTTAGTGATATGTTTCTTATGTTTTATGTGAGTTATTTGTGAACATAGTTTGCTTTTGATTATGAATTAGTGATTGTGCTTATTTGTTGGATGATTCGTGGTGTAATTTACTGATTATATTTCTTTTTAAAAAAACAGAGGAAAATTAATTAAAATTTGGAATAGTAATTTCCGGGCCCTGATGCTCTTGGGCCGGGCTTTGAAAAACAGATGTTTTCCTTACCTTAGGCCCTGGAGGGCCGGGCCAGCCCTGATTCCCAGCTCTAATTCCCAGCAACTATCATCCACACATCAAATATCTCCCTCCCTCTCTCCCATCTCTTTTCAACTTATTTCAGAAATCACTCAAAGACTGTGTTTGGTTTGAGAGGAGGAGAGTTTTTTCTTCTTAATATGAAAAGTAAGATATGACCATCAATTCGCATCGTTTTCTCTTTAATGTAAAAAGTAAGATATGACCATTAATTCACATCTTTTTCAGCACAAACATTTCACATCATAGTCATATTTTACTTTTTACACTAAGAAGGGAAGCTCCCCTTCCTTCCCTCCCTTCAAATAAAAAACAATCTAAATAGAATTCCACCGTTAACTAACTTGCCATTATATACTTGATTAGGTAACTTTTTTAACTTTTTTAATCTCTTTAAAAAAATTAACTCTGTTTTATATTATGACCGGGGAGAACTCATAATATAAAGAGGCTCTTCCACTCCTGTTATAGCTAGTAGTCATGTAACATCAAATTTAAGAAACCCAATTGAACAGCTTCATCAATTCTCTGGTTAATAACTGTTTATTAAATTATTAATTAATATAATGATTTGAGAAACCCTAATTCATGTTTTTTTAAAGAGAATTATTATACAATAAATGTTTATTATTATTAAATAACAACATTTTAAAGTTTAAAAAATAAAAATAAAACATCTTTTTTGTTTTTGTATAAAATCTAAAATAATACTCCCTTTGGTCCTTATTATAAGGCACCAACTAGCAAGTTTATTTGGTCATTTTTATAAGGCACTTGCTTGTTTCCAATTAGCATTGATTACTTTTTTCCATGTCTACCCCTAATTAATAAAGGTAATGGATGAGAGTAATAATTAATATAATATTAAAGTTTGATGCAATTAGTAGAGGTAATATTGAAAATTACTTAGATTTTAGTACAATTTTATCAACTTTAATTACTTTAATTGGTTTGTGAGAAAAGTTAGTTGGTGCCTTATAATAAGGACCAGAGGGAGTATATCACTATACACACCTACCACGCTCAATTTCATGCTCTTTCCTTCTTCACCAAACCCTCTTTCTCTTCTCTCTCTATCGACAAGAGATTATCTTCCATCATACGCAATTATGCTTGCTTAATCATCACCTTCATATTATTTTAAGCATAATTAGTAACTTGGTCAAAATCCTCATCCTCTTTGTGTGCCATTATATCTCTTCCTTTCTCCTTTTCAATCTTTCCTTTACGTCGTTGCTCAAAACGTATTTTTAAAATACATTAAAAAGCCCTCCTACACGACCCATGTATTAAAATTTATACATGCCCTAAGCAAAAATAAAGTATAAAGTGAACAATAGACAATTTTACAACGTCAATCTTATGCTTTACCTTGTTACATTCATGGCTAATTAAGAATGTTTTCACCTAATCAAGTATAGTGATATCATTAATCGCTACAAAAATCACAAGATTACGTGCAAAACTTGGTTATTTCATGTTAAGTTCTATAAATTGTGGGATGGTGTGGTACCTAGCTTTTATATGCCTATATATATTTTTGTTTTTGCCTAAATGAAGGCACTTGAAATTTCAACTTTATCATGAATGTTGGTTGGACGTATGGCTATTTTGAATTTATTATGTAAAAGTTTGATCACCATAAGACATATGTCACTCAGAAAATCCTAAATTAATACTTAGCCTTACTAATCACGACACGTCACAAATAATTTGCAATCTGTAATGTCCAAAGAAGCACTTCATGAAAAGTGGATGAATTTGAATTTGATGAAGCCTCTCTGTATTCAACTCCAGAAGCAGGGTAAAGAACAGAGGGAATTTCGAAGAAATTGATGTGTAATCTTCACTTGGTTTGAAGAAGGGTAGTAAAAAGTTAAAGAGGGTTGTTGCAATATCGCTGGCCTGATTAACTTTTAGAGAATAACTTTTATGATTTATAAAGTAAATATGTCAGAAGAAATTTTATCTCAGCTTGTAGAAAAAAGATTCTAAAACTATGATTTTGTGGTTTGCTAAGCAAGCACAAGAAACAAAGAATAAGCCCCAAAAAGAGCCTTAATTTGTGAAATCTTCAAGCTTTGACTTCCCTGGCAATCATTATTGACTTTTGGGTTGGTGAGAAAACCTTATTCCCTAAAGAAGAACAAAATTTACAAGTTTCTATCTTGATGCTGAGAAAGCCCTTCAGTTATATATACTGAATATGATATACACTTGACATTTTCATCACAATTTACAAGTGTATATGTAGCTTTCATAGAAGTTGGTGTCTGTTTTTATATTCTATGGCCAGAGCTTGTGGAATTGTAGAATTCATACTATTTTGGTTCAAAAACCTCCACCCGCTCCCCCAAGAAAACAAAATTATCAACTAGTGAATGTATATACCAAAAGGCTAAATGTATTGCTAACAAAGGAAGGGTACAAACAGATTTAGTAGAAAAGTATTTTAGTTCTAATTATAAGACAAAGTTGACTTTTTTAGAGAAATTAAAGAAGTTGATTAAATTACCTTTGAATATTTTTATTTTTTTCTCCAAACTAATTAGTTTGACTAATATATAATATAAAGATACACAACATATCATATAATTAAGTAACTTATTTAGCTTCCTTAATCTCTCCAAAAAAAATCAACTTGGTCTTATAATTAGGACCGGAGGTAGTACTTAACATTTTTATTTTGTAAGTGGGTTGCTTCATTTTTTTTCCCAACATAAAAACCTTACTAATATGTAATTTATAAGGATTTTGATATAAGTATTTTTTGAATATGAATTTAGTCAAAACAAAGAATTCTCATGGAAAAAAATTTCTGAATGCAGAACCAAAAATAAATTAATTTAAGATATTTGGTGTAAAAAATATTTTAAGATAAAACAAATAATTTAATCTAAATAAATAAGATTAAAAAAATGTATTTTTCTTAAAATTAGAAGAATGAGCAATACACATAAGGGATATGTCCCTAATGTGAATAAGCTAATTGTCAAGGCATCAAATATCAATTAAGTTGGAATACTTCTACTGGCCATAAAAATTACTGATCGAAACGTGATGATTTCATTAAATATACTCCTCAACCAAATTCCACATCCCAATTCTTGAATGACGCATTTCGGCACCTAAATTAAACTTTGGGATCACTCTCAAGCTAGCTTTTTATGAGAGATAGAAGTGGTGACAGAGACAGACAACAACATTATAAAAAAGAGAGAGAAACCAAATGAAGCTATAATTTAAAACAATACTAGCTCCGGATTAATATAAAACATATTTAAATAAGTTGATTCAATTAATAAATTTGGTCAAGTTAGTTAATATTATATATAAATTCCCTCGTTTCCTCTCCTCCTTAATTATTATTAAAAGAGTATCAATAGGTGTAAATTAGGAAAAGTTTAACATATATGAAACTTTGTCTTATTTTTTAAAACCAAAATCAATTATCTAAATATGTCTATAGGAGAGAGTATATAACTATATACACACGATTTGGTTGGAAAATACGTGATTGAGTATAAGAATAAAAATACCAAGAATAAAATAATTAACCAATTCTAACTACTTCATGTACACTTTTTTGATCCCCACAAACATAAAAATAAGGAAAATAATTCATCACACACACTAAATGCACCAAACGGGGCCGTTTCCTTCCACTGAATCGTCAGCATGGTGGCTACCTACCACATTTTGACCAAAATCTACCACCTCACGCTCTCCATCTCTCTGTACAAACCAAGTATTCAGAGAACCCCCACCAACCCCACCTTTTGGCATATCCCTCACTCCTCAATTTTGATCCCTTTCAAGGGCCCAAAATTTGAATTTCGCATTCTTCTTCATAATTTAATTAAGTAAATCCAAGAAACATATACGGGCAGCAACAAATCGATATACGTGAAAGAGAGTTTGAAATAATCTCTCTTTTGTTTTCTAATCTTCACAGATTGCAAGATATATGAAATATTTTTAATATTCTTTACTTTTATGGGGAATTTTTAGTGTGCTTAGAGAGATTTTGCTAATCTCCCATGGGACAACAGGAAGAAGAGGGGCTCCATGGAGTCATGTCCATAGGATAACTCCCCAACACCCTCAAGAAGGAAGTAAATTCCTGAACCTCTGCTAAGGCATTCTGAGCCCTAACCTCCGCCATGGAAGCTTCGAAATCAACGTAGAACATATACTCGAAGTGTTTTGCCGTCCCCACATTCGCATCGTCCACCACCCTAATCGGCCGGCTCCGGTAAGGTCTTGACTCAATCTTCGTCAAGCTAATGTTCCTGAAAGCAAAGGCCGATAGAACCTTGAACAGTACCGACGTACCCTTATCGTGCGCGAACACTATGCTTGTCTTGAAGGGCCTGTCGGTACGCGGAATTATGGGTTCCCGGGCCAGCATCACGAATCGGGTCACGTTACTCGGGTCGTCCTGGATTCCGTCTGCTAAGACCTGCAATCCGTACAGCTCCGCCGCGCGCGCACTCGCGATTGCCGCCGTGTCGCGTTGGTTGTTGGTTGCGATGAATTCCGCCGCACCGGCGGTGTCGTCCACGGCCTCGCGCGCCACGTTGAGGCCGAGCTTGGTTAGCGAGTGCTCGCACTGTGCGAGGGCTTGCGGATGCGAGATGACACGGTTGAGATATTCCTTACGAACTCCCGGGAGCGCAAGAAGGCAGTGATGCACGGGAAGTTGAACCTCCCCGACGATGTGAAGCTGGTGGCGAAGGAGGAGATCGTAGTTCCGGTGGATTGAGCCGCCGAGTGAGTTTTCGACCGGAAGAACTGCTCGATCGGCGATCCAGAGCTGTACAGCTTGGAAAGCCACCTCGAATTGGTCACAAGGAATGGCCTCACATTTCGGATAGGCCTTGCCGGCAGCCGCTTCGGAGTATGCTCCGGGAACACCCTGGTAGGCCACACGGAGCTGCGAGCCATGCATCGGAGCAGGAGAGAGATCCGAAATAGTGAGCGGCTTCGGCTGAAACGGCTTGTTACTGTCGTTGCCTTCTACGTTACCGATGTGGACGAGGTTGAGATCCGTCACAGCGGCCTTATGGCCGTTGATGGCGACGACGGGGTCAGCTGTACCTCCGTTGGAATCGGTGGAGGATTGTTGCTGAGAAACAACCTTACTAGCTAAGATGGCGCAGGAACTCTGCCAATCAGCCTTGGAGGAGACGAAGCCGGGATGAAATCCAGCGGATTCGAAGGCATAACCGCATTTGACGGAGCATCGGGTCGGAGCAGCCCGATTCGCGGAAAGGCGGGTCTGGAAGAGGTAGCTGAGAGAATTGGAAGGGTGAGACGAAAGAGCCTGCATGTCGAATCGATCGAGCCGAAGAAGAGGTGTTGAATTGAAAAGGGAATGAAAACAGAAAATGTGAAGAGAAAGAAGAAAAGGAGAGAGAATTGAAGCTTGGTGTTCTCTTGGAGAAGGGAACGTCAAGCTGAGAGAATAATGGGAGGGGAGAGGCTATATATATTGCGCGAAGCTTGAGATGAGGAAGCACACCAAGTCTTTGAAGAAAGTGTGGTGTGTGCGCTGAGGTCGTTCGTTCATTCTCACACCTACCCCCACTCTCTCTCCTACACGTTCCATTCCTGCGACACTTCCCGTTTTTTCTACCCCAATAAATCACCTTTTTTAAAATAATTAAAATTAAAATTTTCAGTCCAAAAAAATCATTAACATTTGAATCCCGTTTTAATTTCTTCTTTTTCTTGAGTAAATATGATTAAGCTGACTACAATTACTTATGGCTTCTAAATAATTTAAAATTCATGCACAATGCCTTTAATTTACTAAGAGGATGTGACATACTCTTTTGATCTTTATTATAAGGAATTAACCAACTGTAATTTCTTCTAAGTCAGGAAAAGACAGTTAAGTCATTAAATTAATATTCAGTTGATAAATATTTTCACCTTTACCCCTACTTTATTGGGGGGAGAGAAACATATTGATTGAATTAAAAATACAAACTTAATGGGGGAGAGAGAGAAACATGCTGAATAGAATGAGAATGCAATAGCTAATGAAAAATTATTGGCCCAATAAATGAGGGTACAAACAAAAAAATTCAATAAATCAGTCAGGGGCACTTGGCGCCTTTTAATAATAATAAAAAATTATTGACAGTTAGGTGCCTTGTAAATGTAATAAGGACCAGAGGGAGTACTCCCTTTTATCCTAAATTATTGCTAGGTTTGGTAACAATGAACTAAGGCTAGAGAAGGGGAAGGGGAACGGGCTCCTAAATATTACTTGTTTGGTAGAAGTAAACCAGCTTCCAGTGGGAATCGGTTCCATCACAACCTCTCAGGAACTAAGTTCCACTTCCTAAAGAATTAGGGCCTGTTTGGATTGTGGAAAATGATGTGACGGAATAGGAAAGTGGGGATTGTCTGACTGGCACGCGTTTGGATCAAATATGAAATATTTTTCGGTCTCTGGCAATTTTCAAGCTGATGAATGAAAATAGGTGCCCACCGAAAATGGTGGGAACCCATTTTCTAGTGCTTGAAGAAAATCACCAAAGACCTAAATGCCCTGATGTGATGGTGGATTTAACAATCGATTTTCTTGTGAAAACAGAAAACAATTTGCAAGGGAACTCTCTATTTTTGCTATGTTTGCAATCTGCGACATTCGTGTGGGGATGAGCGCTGCGGGTTTCCATAGCGAGATTTGGGAGTGGGAGAAATTAATGAATGATAACAACAACAACAACAATAATAATAATAATAATAATAATAATAATAATAATAATAAGGGCAAAATGATCTTTTATCCCATTTTCCTATCTCATTTTTTTTCCAACTAAATAAAATTTCCAATTCAACCCAACCAAACGAGTCGAGGTAAAATATATTTGGGTTAAATACCTAATTTGTCACGGAAGTATTGTTAAGGGAGCGCCCAGTACCCAGAAGTATTTTGAGTATCATTTTTGACCCGAAAATTTACAAAATAGAGCAAATATGCCCCAAATTTTTTTTTTTCTGAGCAAATTTACCTCGGAAGTTGTGTTTAGGAGTAAATTTTTGTAAACTTTCGCGGTAAAAATGATACCAATCCAACGATCAAGATCAACTGATGGGGAAAATTTCTATGTTTGTAGACTTCCGGGTAAAAATGATACCCAAAATACTTTCATATGCTGGACGCTCCCTTAGCAAAACTTCTGTGACAAATTAGGTCTTTAACCCAATATTTTTTATTCTTTTTCTTTCCATTCCCTTCATTTTCAACCCTTTCTTTAATCCAAACGGCCCTTTGGTCTGACGATTTTGCCCCTTCTCCTCTCTCCCAAGGCAGCCACAATCCTCCTTCCTTCAACTGGCGACGACAATGTCTTTTACAACGACGGCAAAAGCGGGCGACGGAAGCCTTGTCTTTCCCAATAGTTGCTAACATCTTTGGACCCACTGCTCCTTCGACCATCCCTCATTCACTGTTCTTCGATGAGGAGTACCAACTTCTTCTCTGTGATGATGGAAGACAACGATTTTGCAAAACACGACAGCAACGGCAACGACAACGACGATGACAGTGATGTCTCTCACTCCATATGTCAGGCGATTCTTCCTCAAGCTTTGAACCCTATAAGCTCCAATCTCCATACCCACTTTTTGATCTGCAAGATCTGGTGAGGATTCCGTCAACTTCATATATGAGAGGTCAGAGGAGGCGCCGGTGACGGCTCAGATCTAGTGACAGTTTCATATCTCTCTCTCTGTTTTTTTTTTTTAGTTGATAGCTGATGTTTGTTTGGATTTGATTCATACTCTATTGTTTAGATTGATTTATGGTTGAGTTTGGATTTGAATTCTCCGGCAACGGTGGTGGACAATTCCGGCTAATATTAGTTGTGGTCGTGGATGCATTTTTGTGATCGGTGGCTGCTGTTCTGCTGGTTTTTGGCTGTGGATATTTTTTTATCAAGGGTATTTGTGGTATTTTCCTATTATTATTCCACATTTTAATTAAAATTTATATCTTACTAGTTTCTTCCATCATCGTACCAAACGTACTTTGAAACACACTTCCGTTTCTACTTCCATCTTCCAATGTACCAAACGGGGCAACATGGTGCCTTTCCAAAGAAATTCTTAATCCATGATATAAATTCTTGAGTGGGTTTTTAATGAATTTCTTTTCCAAATATTACCCCTATTACAATTTATCAGTCTTTTCTTAATTTACTGTGTTGATACTTCTTCGACAATAGTCAAGTAAAAGTAAAAGAGAGATATAAAAGATAAAAAGAATTAAGGGAGATGATAAGGGTATTTTAGAAAAATAAAATATATTATATAAACGAATTTTCTTAATTTAATTAGATTAGTTAAATATCTCTACTGAAGAGATTTGTTAGAAGTAACTTGGAATAATTTGAAGGTCTATTGTCTCTCTCAAAGGCTATAATTTATTTCATATCTAATGTTACCCAAAATGATCTGAATAGCCTTTAGGGATTTCCTCTAGCCATCAAAGTTGTGAATCTGATGGGTTTTGCTCAATCTTAAGGGGCAACTAAGAATAAATTGCAGATATTTAAATGGTGGGTGATAATTCATTCAACCAAAGCTCCGCCACATAAAAGATACTCCCTCCGGTCCTAATTATAAAACATATTTAACCAATTTTAGAGGGATTAAGGATAGAGGTTAAATTAGTTAATTTTACTTAGTGTTAAAGGCCTAATTTGTCATGGAAGTTATGCTAAGAGAGCGCTTAGCACCCAGAAGTTTTTTGGGTACCAAATTTACCTCGAAAGTATGAAAAATGTATCAAATTTGCCCAAAACTAACGGAAGGTCAAACGGACGTTTGTCACGTCGGATTTTTTTGGGTTAAATACCTAATTTGCCCCAGAAGTTTTTTTTTGGTACCAAATTTGCCCCGGAAGTATAAAAAAGGTAGCAAATTTGCCCAAAACTGACGGAAGGTCCACGTAGGTCGTTAAAATGCCACATGGCTAGGAAAGAAACACAGTGGAGGGTGAGTCATATGCCAGATCATGTAACCACGTCAGCACCTCGTTCATCTCTCTCTCTTCCCTCTCGCTTTCGGTGGTTCGTGCTTCTGAATTTTCTTCCACTCCTTCACCGACTAGTATGCCAACTTCCACAACAATGCCTGCCAACTCTGTTTGCGACCTTCCTTTGCTTCAGATCCGATTGGTTTCGATCCCCATAAAATTTCAAACGAGATGTTAGAATTAGCTCTGGATCTACAAAAGCCATCAGTTAGAGATAATTCCTAGAACAATTTTGTATTGCCATTGTACTCTAAAAAATGCTCTAGTAAGAAACCAAATAGTTCTCTGAATCATGATAAATAAAAAATCACCAAATTGTAAAATTTCAGAGAAGCAAAATAAGGGAATTGGGGGGGGGGAGTGAGGAGGCAGTACCTGAAGATTTGAGAATCGAGAAATCGTAAGGGTCTAAGGGATAAAATCGTTTGGTATGAATTTGCCACACCGCCTGGAAGGTCCTCAACCCCACATCAAAGAGCCATGGTGTTCACAATGGTCCCACTGAAACTGTCTCTACTGTGTTTCTTTCCTAGCCATGTGGCATTTTAACGACTTACGTGGACCTTCCGTCAGTTTTGGGTAAATTTGCTACCTTTTTTATACTTCCGGGGAAAATTTGGTATAAAAAAAACTTCCAGGGAAAATTAGGTATTTAACCCAAAAAAATCCGACGTGGCAAACGTCCGTTTGACCTTCCGTCAGTTTTGGTCAAATTTGGTACATTTTTCATACTTCCGGGACAAATTTGGTACCCAAAAAACTTCCGGGTGCTGAGCGCTCCCTTAACATAACTTCCGTGGCAAATTAGGTATTTAAACCTTTTACTTATTTTTCTAAAATGCCTTTATATAAATTTGACACTTCAATTACCTTGTTGATTTCATATAATTCCTCATTCATATCAATAGATGTGTTTTAGGAGGAAGTTGACAAAAATTAAAATGTTATCCTATAATTAGGACCAAAATAAACTATCAAATGTTGTCCTATAATTAGGACCGAAGAGAGTACGTAATAAGAAATGTTTGCCAAATCGTCAATCCATAGCTACTACTATCTCCAGTCTTAAATATACATAACAAATTATATTCTATATCTAAGACCAGAAGAATATTATAATGTGTTGCTTGAGTAATGAGAATTTTCTCAATGTGGTAAATAGACGTATGCAACATTTAGTTTGTTGGTAAACACATTATCAGGGACTATTTTGTATACTTTACACAGAGAAAGTGTGAGGTGTGTAATTAATTTGGCGAATGTGACAAATCGCCGATTATGGAAACTTGTCCAAACTGATTATTTGGAATCACAATTTCTGAGTCTCTTTTTTCTTATTCTTTGTCCTTATGCTTTGTGTTTGGGCAAATGTCTGTTTCTTCATGTTTCACTCTATAAATTAAAAGCCATGATCTAAGGCCCTTCAAGTGCCAAATTCATTTGTGGTTCAAATATTAATTACACTTAGCATGTTAACATGTCACACTCTTTGTTGGGGATGTTAAAATGTCTTCTACATATTCTGTTACTTATAAAATATACATTTTTTGGGCCTAAATTGTACAATAAAAGATCTCATAACAAGACCATTTTCCCCCTTGTGTGAAAACAACAAGAATTCTGGCTCTGATCTCATCTGTAATCATCCCAGAAGGGGAAAATTGTGGTTTTAATTATTCATTCACGCCCACAATATATGACATTTTAATTATATCACATGAAACAAGAAATAAAAATTAATTCTTTTAATGTCATAAAATATAAATTATTTTTTTTACTTTTACCTTTATGAAGAAATGTGTTTAATTGCATTCAAAATGTTATTTAAAAGAAATGATACAATGAGTAGGTAAAGTTGAAAACTGAGTATTAATTACATAGACAAAACATAAAATATAACATTAATTAAATTATATATAATTTATATTATAGATCATGTCTTTCTTTTATAAATATATTGCGTGGAATGGATGGAGTAGTTTATATAGCTAGCTTCTATATGAAGATTCCAACGAAGATTCTTGTTCACTTCTTACACAATAAATACCAATAAGTTATTATCAAAAATAAAATAAAATACCAATAAGTTATAGGAATATTAGCCGTCTGATTCTTAAATTCTGATTTTTTTTTTTAAATTGTTGACTTGCAAGAAACCTAATTATTATTATTTTTAGTGTATGATCTCTAGAGAGTAACGACCATGCGATGGGAATGAAGTGTCCCATAGTCATGCATTTAAAACTTTAAAATCCGACAACGGAGGAATATAATTATTTCAGTACCCCATCTAGTTTTTATTATAAGACATAAATTATCGGTTCTCACAAATCAATAAAAATAGTTAAAAACATTAAAATTAGTCAAAAATTCAAGTGATTTTCAATATTATTCTTACTAAATACATTAAACTCAAATATTATATTAATTGTTATTCTCTCCCACTACACTTATTAAATATGGGGATATATGAAAAAAAAATTAAATGCTCATTGGAAACTTGCATGTATTTTATAAAAATGATCAAGAATATTTGTTAGTTAGTGTCTTATAATAAGGATTAGAGAGAGTAGTTATTAACCATATTATTTGTAGATAAAAAAAAATGGAGCATGGCTTACTTAATTATTGGAAAATGCCTTTTCTGACTAGGACCAAAAAAAAATAGAATACATTTTCTGAAAAAAAAAAAAGGATCGTCTTATTATTAATGTGGAATATCTAAATTGTGAGCGCCATTTCAACGAAGTGTCGGTCAACTCAAAGCAGCGCTATTAGACTTTTATTTTAACTATTTAATTATTATTTTAATATGATGCCGCGCGACAAGACTTGTTCCCAGTGGCCGTGAAATCGCAATATAGTTTTTATTTAATTCCTGGGTAAATGAGCAAAAATATACATGTGCTTTATTTCTGGGAGCGTCCAGCACCATATGTTTTTTTTGGAGCAAAAATACACACGTGATTACCATTTTGGAGTAAAAGTCACATCTCACCATTATGTTACTGTTCATTTTAGCTTTTTCTCTCTCATTACGGTCATAACGATGGGATGTGACTTTTACCCTAAAATGGTAATCACGTGTGTATTTTTACTCCTAAAAAAAACATATGGTGTTGGACGCTCCTGGAGGTAAAGCACATGTGTATTTTTGCTCATTTACCCTTAATTCATTAGAACTATTCAAAATTCTAAAGCATTATTGTGATATTATTAACTTGGTAATTAATTTCACAACATCAACATCGTATTTTAAGAAAAATACGAGAGTTATATAAAAATTCATATTAATTAAAAATTTAGAATAACTTTTTAAAAATTGTCATACATTTTGTTTAAATGTTGCATTATGATGAGTGTTTAAATTTCTATCCACATCACAATACACCAAAACCATTTGTGTCAACACCTAAGTGGCTTAAATTTATGAACTTAATATAAAATGAAATTATTTAAAAGAAGCTAAATCCAACATGTGTAATGCAATAGGGCACGAGTTAGGAGGTGTTACCGTTGATGTCTCTATTTTTCCACCCAACGTTACTGTTTATCCCAAAAATATGGCTTGCCTCCTTTGTATTTGCTTTTTTCCTCTTTCAATTAAAAAGAAAGTGGTGAGACCTAAATATATGGTAGGCATCGTAGTCGTCCTTTCACGGCCAGCCATGCATTCCAAGTGATCGAGAACGAACGATGTGTCTATGATCTGCTTCACCTTTTCTATCACGTCAAATTGATCAATAACATGAAAAATGGAACAAGATTGATTCACCACATATATTCCACAGAACACAAATAATTATCCCAATAAACTTAATCTATATTCCATTCAAATTAATAAATTTTAAGGCTTAAACATTCCTCCTCGACATCATAGACACAGAAAATTAATAAATTTTAAGGTTATATTAGAGAGATAGTAGTCACTTTATGACGTGTTGGCTTCGTGTATATATAAAAAGTACTATCTCTGATCCTAATTATAAGAGTTAGTTGATTTTTTTTGGAGAAATTAAGAAAGCTAAATAAGTTATTTAATTATTTTATATTTTGTGTATGTATCTTTAGATTATACATTAGTTTATTAGTCAAATTAATGAGTTTGAAGAAAAAAATAAATAAAAAATACTCTAAAGCAATTTAATTAGCTTCATTAATTTCTTTAAAAAAGTCAACTAGTTCTTATAATTAGGACCGGAGGAAGTATTAAATAATCTCTGTGTTTTGCTTTTCAATGTTTAATTTCCACACCGGCCTATCGCTCGTCATCCTATATGATCTATTTATCTCTTTAATTGTTTTTCCATATATTTTTGTGATCATTGAACATCCCCAATGCATTTAAAATGTTTTCCCTCAACATTCCACCAACTCTCGTGGTTTCTCTTTTCTTTTTTTATCTTATGTTACAGATAATCCTGATTGAAGCACCGTTAAATATTTACTGGGGTCACTTTTTTAAATGAGGATTCAAATATTGATATATCACGTCGTGAGGGACTATTTCCTTTTATTATATCCAAACTTATTGATAATTATAAGTTATCGTCCTATGAAAGGTTAATGTGTGAATCTGTCTTATAAGTAATTTTAGGTTCAATGCTATTCTGGAAGTTTCAAAACGTTATAATGTTGTTATATCATTTAAAAACTCACGTTGAATATTAAAAAATGAATGTTAGATCATTAAATTTTAAGGGTAAGTTACAATATTCAAACAAAACAAACTTTTAGGGCAATATATTGCCTCTTGACAAAAACTCACACAACAAATTTACACATTAACCCTTTTATGAGAGGAGGGATGTATTTGACCAAAAAAAAAGAGGAGGGATGTAGGTAAGAAGGAGAATGAATGAAGATTTAGCATGTTTGGTAGGACTACAGGAGTTCGAGCAAAAAAAGTAGGACTACAGGAGGGGAAAAAAGCCCAACGGAGGAAAAAGAGGCGTTTGGGGTAACTTTTGCCATTGATGGGCTTCTCCAAAAAAAAAGACTTTTTTCTAGAAGTCACTTTTTTCAACTTTTGGTATGACTTTTTTCAACTTCTAGAAAAAAATGTTAGAGATAAGTGATCTAATAAACAATATACTATTAAATATACATTTGTATGCATTCTAATTTATCCATTATAATATATATATTTAATTAAGTACATTAGAATTTTGTAATTTTTTAATAATAATTTATTTTTTATCAAATTTAAATTTAATTTCTTATATTCAATTATCAGAATATACAACTAATGTATATACATAAGTATTATTTAATAATATTCATGTTATTTTCAGTTATTTTTTTAATCTCAACATCTGAAAAAAGATCACTTCTGTCACCGTTATTCCAAATACAAATCATATCTATAATCTGACTTTTCTGAAAAAACCCATTTGAAAAAAAAAAAATCACTTTTGCCATCGTTATCCTAAACGGGTTAAATATACACAATTGTTCAGTAATAATTACTAATAAAGAAGTTGAAGCTTATTTAAGTGAGTTTGATGATGATTTTAATTGATGCCCTCAAGTAACGTCAACAAAGATGATATAAGCAAATTATTAATAATTAACATCTTAAAACTTCCTCCTAAGTCCTACCTTAGCGTACAATAACATGACCAAGCAACTATATATATATATATGCACTTCTTTCTTCTCTGAATTTTAAAGTCACAATTTCTTTGTTTAAAAAACAAGTTAAGTTTTTTTAATAAAAAAAAGGCTTAATTCAAAGTGAAAAAGAATTGATAAAATGTCCATGAAACTTACCTGGATGAAAATAAGATATGCCTCTTAAGATAATATTGCCTCAAAAAGAAAGTGGGCTGTGGAATAACGATATCAACTACTAGTAGCATATAATACGACAAGAATTTGCCCACATGCGCGATGGAAAATATTTTAATCCTTAAATTATTTTTTATTTGACCTAAATCCATCTATCGCAAATGTTTTTAAAAAAGTCAAACACACGTGTTTTATTGACTGAAAAAAAGTTGCTTTAATTTCTTTTTTGGTGAAGTAAGTTGAATTTAATCTTAACCCGAATAAAAATTGGCTGCTAACCAGTCCATCATGTATGATTCCTTTCAAACATAAAACTTTTACAAATCTTTTAAAAAATAAAAATTGTAGTACTGTATCTTTAGTTTAGTAAGTTTAATTCTCTTTTTTTGGGACTGAAATTAATAAGTTTAATTCTTCTTCTTCTGCATGCAAATTACCATCTTTAAGTTGTATTAAAAATAAGACATATAAATTTTGTAATGGAGGATTTTTCAACAATTTTTCATTTTTAGTTTTTTTAAGAAATCACCTTTTAAGCCTCATAAAAATCATAGAAAGGTCCTAGATAAAGAATTTAACTACTGATAAGTTCAATATCCAATAATTGTAATAATAATAATCAAATTTCTGACCTTGAATTCTCTGTGATTAGGCGTTATATTTACATAATATGCAAGTAACGTACACAAGAATTAGACTGGGAAGGAGGGGGAAATGATGATGAATGTGAGGCGTGGGCCCAAATTAAACAGAACAATTTGTGCACGTGATTGTCACCAAATTGTTCTCTCCATATTTTATGAATAAAAATTGGGAAGAAGAGAAGAGATAGTGGTATGAAGGGTCACAGATGGATTATATTAAGGGTAATTTTGTCTCAGAAGTTTTGGGTGGAAGAGGAGATTTTTGCTCGGAAAGTATAAAAAAGGAAGCAATTTCGCCCTGGTCGTTATCTCAGTTAATTTTGACGGTTATTGACTAAATATGTTAAGATAACAGTCCACATGTTATCAAAAAAAAAAATTAAGGTGTAAATTTGTCCCCAAAATTTTTAAATCTAACTTTAAAAAATTGAGTAGATGACACATGGACTATTGGGGCAAATTTGCATATTAACAAAAATAAATTTGACGACATGTGGACTATCATCTTAGCATATTTGATCAACTAATGATCAAAATTAACAGGAATAATGATCAGGGCGAAATTGGTCAATTTTGTACACTTTCAAGGTAAAAATTGCTCATTGAAAAACTTGTAGGGCAAAATTTCTCTTTAACCCTTAATATAATTCATCTGCTATCCTTCATACCATTATCTCTTCTCTTTTTCGAAATTTTTATTCATAAAACATGCTAAAAAATGGTGACACAAAAATAATAACAGTCATAGCAAAATTGGTTATCGGTTAAAACTTTCATGGCAAAATTACCCCCTTTAATCCTTATATTAGCATGAGGAGACATAAAATTATATGCAAAACTTGCCTTTGTTGACTCAAACAACAATGAAAAGTAGTCTCAAACTCCAAAGTCAGAAATCACCTACTTTTGACATTGTTGACTTCTTCCCCGCTTTCTTTATACGAATGATACGCTTCATTTTAGGGCCCAGCATTATAACATGTTCCTATTGAACGTTCAGGAACAAACATAATGACAAGTAACATGTATGCGACGATTTAAAATTATGAGTCATTTGTTGGTTTAATATGCCGTATACTATTCATACATCTTCCTAAGACTCAAACTTTGAGTGGTAAGTAGGCACGCGTTGCATCCGACCAGTCAGTTGGTCTCTCTCTCTCTCTATATATATATATATAAAGAAGGAGCAACGCCTTAATTGCTTGCTTTAATTACGCAAACAAGTGGAATTTGGATCTTCATCGACACCTTTTTCCAGCAGTTCACGACAAAGTCCATCATTTTTAATACCAGCTTTGTAGATCTCACCCACTTCTCACTATCGTTATCGTCTGAGCTACCCGGGAAAGACAAATTAACCGGTTTAATTTGTAGAAGAATTCCTTTTTAATTCTCATTGGAAAGATCTACCCAGGAAAAACAAATTTGTAGATCTCAGTCATCTCACCCACTTCCCACTCAACTCCTTATTAAAAAAATTCCTTGTACAACAAATTTTTGTCCTAAATATGAGTTCCTAGAGGGTTCTTCATAACCGTTTTTCAATTTTACCTTTATTTAATTCTTATTGAAAAGAGAAACGGAGAGAGACGTGAGAATGGTTTGAAAATAACTAAATACAGAGACACGAGATAAAATTTAAATGGGAAAGTTAAAAAATATTTAAGAGCTTAACTACTAGTTTTAGATGTGTTGTAAACTTATGGAAGATCTCGTGTTAGTTTATTTTTCATAGACCCCCTACTATTTAATTTTATAACTTGTAATGTCATACCGTAATACTGAATGCAGTTTTTTGAGCAAAGTCATACTGAATACATTAAAGTCGAACTTATCACGTGACAATGTGCAAATAAAAAGGAAATAAGAGATTCGAAATCTAGGATTTCTCAAGATTCCCCGGCTGGGCAAGGAGTCTCACTTGAAAAAGCAAGGAATATACCGTTCAAAAAGGAGATTCTAATTTGCTTGTCTGACATGAATCATGACAACTCACTATCCAAACAAATTGTGAGTAACAGTTAATAATACAAGTGACTCTATAGTACTGATAAACTGAATATGAAGAATCCAAATTCGTCAACGTCAGGGGGGCAGGCAAAGTAGCAAGTGATTCCCTGAACTGCATCAATCCATCCCATTCAAACAGAGATTTGACTGGACAATATATATGGCAAAAGCCCTAAATTGCGCTCAACAATTTGGAAATAAACCATCAGCGGAAGTAATGAAACAACTGATAGACAAAATATCTAGAGGATGAAGTTGAATCAAAGACCCCTAAAAAAAGCCGAAAAAAAAGGAGTGTGTATCTATATACATAACCAGGATGATATGCCAAAGGCCGCCTTTAAAGCAAGAAAAAAATTCTACCTGGACTTTTTGAATGAATCAAGACTACATACATGATTAATCTAATAAATTACAACACAAACAGATCCCTCTGGATTCTCAATCTACACAAAGTATCTCCTATAACAAGACACCATTACCAAGAGGTGTCTCATCATGTATGAGATGTTTCCAGAATGTCCTTCCCTCATAGACCCACCCATTTCACCCATCTGAAAACTCTGCCAACTCTAAAGGGCAACTCGTAGTCTTTAGTGACGTCAGGCTCCCTTCTAGCAGCCTCGGAATCTGACCAAACGTAAACCCCACGTTCCTGCTTACTGCCAGGCACAGTATTATCCAGGACAACAGCCACAAGAAATGCTACCACCATGTGTAATGAAAAGAGCGTATTCAGGGCATAATTGAACTGCATAAGAGACATGTTAACACAAGTATTATTATTCTAGAAAGTTCAGCCATGTCAAAGCACAGTACAAGAGTTTCTCCTGCAAGAAGGACTTGAGGAGTGAAGTTATTGATTGGTAAGATGACATGGGACCAACATGCATATAAGCAAACAGAAACTTGATAAAGTGACGTAGTTTTGTAGATCACACTCTTGCAGATGGGACAGGGCTTTAGGTTACTTTACATCTTTCCAAAATGCTACTTCAAAGTAACTATGTTCGATGACATGGTAGAATTTAGCTCCATCAAAATTAAATAAGAAATATTCTCAAAACCTGAAGGACAAAATATAGAGACATACCCCGCCATATTTGGTGTGGATAGGCCCATGAGAAGCCACAACGTAGGGTTGAAAATAACTTGGCACAGACAAGTTGGAAATTGGAGATATGCCATACTGCTGAAAGTAGGCAGGGATGGAAAGAGAGAAAAACAACGATAACCCAACAATGATGATATTGCGAGAGCTTCCAGCCTCACTGTACCGTAGATTTGACAAACCTAACGCTGTAAGCATTGCCCACATATAGCAGAGGAGACCAGCAACCATGACCTCTGGAATTGAAGCAAGGAATCCTCCAACCTTACCTGTTTTATCATAAAGATGACAATAATTAAAATTTATTTGTAATAAAAATTTATCTTCAGAGAAATCAATTAAGAAACTCTAAAATGGAAAAATCAGACAACCAAGATTTCAGGAAGCAACTGAAAGCATCTCCCAATTGTCATATAGTTCTCAATATTAGGTCCCAGGAAAAAATAGTAGCGGTTATAAAATAATCAGCACAAATTGATAGGGTAAGTAATCTGTGACAAAATTACCACCTTGGTAACAAATACACACAGACACGCAGTTTGTGGGATTGCGTGTTGGTGTGCCATCCCATGGATTTGGATTTTCATGAAAAGGTAATGACATAAAAGATAGATATCATCCAAACCATAATTTTGTTACAAGCCACGTTACCTACACTCTTCAACAGTTATTTAGATTTTAAGAAGAGCCTTAAAATGCCACTCGACCATCAAGCAGTAAAGGGGCAACAGGTCTGTGCAATTTTAAAGTAGTTAATGTAACTTCTTCAAGTAATGAGGTAGTATGCAATTTAGAATCCATAGTTATTTGTAAATTCATGGACATTACATTTTCTTTTCCTTAATAGAACAGATGACTGCATATCAAAGGAAGCAATAATACTAAATCATCAAGCTTTCCTATCAGCATTCATCATGCCTTGATCACGATCATAGAGGCATAATACTAAATCCTCAGTAGGCCTTACAAAATCTAGACTCTTGAGCATTTGATATGGCCCGATGGTCAAGATATCTATATTGATCGAGTAAAAAATTATGGTTTAGTATCTATATCGAGCTTGTGTGTAATGTGATCGTGTAGGGATGACAACAAAAAATCTTGGAATGAGTGGGGCAAATCTGTTAGTCTCTTAGACAAAATCATGATTCAGATAGAACAAGTGGTATACATGGATGTCATGTTAAAATTAATAAAATGATAGTTCAATTGCTGCATGCATTACTTGGTCCATTTCCAGAGATGATGCTTACAAACATCATATGCTTCACTAATTGTCATAAAAAAGAAAATCATCTTACACTAAAGAATTGGCATAAGTGCTATGGACTAGAGTTGTAGGAAAAAGTACCAAGGAAGCCAAGGCAAAGACAGGATACATAGCGCACAAAATTGCACAAATTCAGTAAAAGATCAATGACACGAAACCATAATGGTTTTTTAATCTTCAAGGAATCAAAATAAGTGTGCTTCCACAAAAAGCCTTATCATCACTAGTCAAATCCACCCAAAATAAATTACTTTTGTACAGTAAGCATGTCAAATCAGTCAGAAGTCAGAACCCATGAAGGTCAATGTAGAATGATAATTGACACTTACCCACAAGAGACAACACTATCATAATGCATGCACCAAGCTCAACTGCCCTACGACTTCCCATTTTAGTCACTGCAATCGTGTGAATGTTTTCAGTTAATGTTGCAGACCCAGTTCCAGTTCCCCAGAGACCAGCCAAGACACTAGCGAGACCTTCCAAACCGATTCCTCTACTAAGAACTCCAGGAGTTGGAGGTCTGGATGCTACCAATAATGAAGACGCATGGTATGAGCCAACCTAAGAAATTCAAGACAAAAAAGATGACACGAATTTGATCAGATAAAGGCAATATGACAAAAGTTGGTTTTAACTTTGCATTTGATAAACTAACCAATACAGTAATTAGGTTATCCTAGACATCACTCATCTTCAAAATAACGTAACTTCCAAAGAATTTGATTAGATATTGACAACCATTAGTTTTAACTTGGGAATCGATAAGATAAACTAGACAATAATTTGACTAACCTAGACAATAATTTTGTAGCATTGAAAAAAAGAACAAAGAAATGGACAAAAAAAGTCAGATAATTACAAAATGATAACCATTGGTTTTTAACTTTGGATTTGATAACCTTCATTGTCAAGATTGTTGGTTTAAATAAAATGACAGAAACATTGAGGTCAACATCATGAGCAAAAGCATTTAACCCGTTGTGTTGATTAAATATACCTACATCATAATTAACCATCAGAAGCTCACACTATACTTATGAAGAGAAAAGCTCATTACATTATTCTAGAGATGCCAATGTCCAGGAGAGGATTAATAGTTTATAGTTTCGCCATTATAACTCAAACAAGTTAAATTATTAACAAATAGAATCATGATAAATACATACAGCACAGAAAATAGAAAAAGACAATGAACTAACCGAATCTACTGATGAGATTAAGGAAACCACACACATTACAAGAGCCATTTTCCAGTGGAAGACAGGAGTACCCCATTGAAGTGGATAAGGAAATCTAAACCAAGGGGATGATTTCAGTGCATGAGAAGAATCAACTCGACAATGCTTCATCCTCGAAACATGTTTCCTGCAGTGCTCTGATATCATGTTTGAAGCTGGTATGTTTATATCACACCCTTTGTAGTTATAGGCTCCAGCTTCAGTCAGCAAGAAAGCAGCCAACCATGTAATTGCCAGGCCCAATGGAACCTGGCAGTTAGATCAAGAAAATACTGTCATACTTAAAGCAAATTATTAGGGACCACAAATGATTAAGCACCAAAGCAGGAGTAACATTAAACTTACAGCATATATTAGAAATATGCGGTGACCAAGGACAGATATCTTACGAAGATACTGTAAAAGAAAAGAAAGAATAAATTAAGTATTTTAGCACTGTGCAAAGGCAAACCTTAGAGATGACAGGAATTTTCAATCAAATTTCTCAAGGTAAAGTCTTACTTACAAGAGAAAATATGATAACCACTAATATCTGCACTGCACCAATCTCAATGCATGTACCAACTAGTGGAAAACCATAACTGTAAAATGAAAGTCCGACTGCAGCAATAGTAGGGGAAACAACCACAGGATTTATCAACCTGAAATTGTAACCATATCAGATAAGGTTTCATTATTAGCTACATTGAACAAAAAAGTTAGACATGAAAGGTAATTTATGGGAGCACCCAATGAAACTGAAGCCAAGACCTGATTCTCCAGCCACATTCTCAAAGTATTTACTAAAATAAAACTGAGACACCATTAGACTCACCCGTGGTCCTGTATTGTAAGAATGAAATCTCTCTCTCTCTCTCTAGGACTGGAGAATGAAAAGTTTAGATTGACTTCTTTCACAACAAATTGTTAAAACACTGACACTAGCTCTGTTTTATACCTCTAAACCAATTAATTCCAATTTGTTTCTTAAGTTGCAAGGAAAGGACAATAGATCACAATGATGTTTGGACCAGATTAAAAAAAAGAGCCGGGGGATAAGCAGTTGGGGTGACAATAAAAAACTAGCCATGAAGAGAAAATATTCCCAACAAGCTATATATAGCACTTAGAAACACGATGGATGTAGAATTCTTCGGCGAAAATTTATTATCAGTAGCTAACAGGTTGTTTAGTATGCAGGACATCAGGTATTAAAAGAGAAAAAGAATGAAAAATGTAAGAAAAATAACATCCGCACCTCCAGGGGAAAAGTTAATAGAAAGTAACAGATACTATTAAGTAACAGGCGAAAATTTTGGTTTTTGTGCAAAGGAAATGGAATCTGTTTCCTTTTCTATATAGCAAACAAGTCAAAAGAGTTATCCTTGCTCTAGAGAAAACAACTACCAGATTAATAATCACACTGTGACTAATGATGAAATATAAGCTTTAAAAAATTACTACAAATACTCCAAAAGTAAATTTCTTAACTCACTAATTTTAGTCAACAATTAAAGCAACAGACCCTGCTGAGAGGAAAATGGTGCAAATTATTCATGCCAATTAAATATATTCCCATTCCGATGTAAATGAGACCCTCCACATATAGCTATGAATTCACTTACAAATAACACCATCAGAAAGATATTATACCATGCAGGCATGAACTTTACAAATTATAATTATGTTTATACCCAATGCCTTTTGCTGCAACATTTTCCTCACTCACTCGCTTATCCAATACTTACATAAGAATTTATCAACCTTCATTACCCCATTACAGATTGCCCCAGACCACACATGCTTTCTAGTGGAAACGTGAAGCTTGTACTAGTAAAAAGATCAGTAGATGAACAGAAAGTCCAAATACATACCTTACTAATAGTGACATGAGCCCAGTATATCCAAGAAAGGCTTGGAATGCAGAACCAATAATTATAGCACCCTGTAGCTCCTTCATTATATGCTTGAATTTCTGCACATTAGGGTGGAAACCTTGTTAACTTTAGTAGAAATTCTCACAAACTCGGACAATTTAAAAAGGATGATGCATGACATAGAAAGATAATCAACAAGTGTAATCATTTGAAAGAATCAAGAAACTATAAAAGAAGCATACATTTCCATTTAGTCCTTGAAACTCCGGGGAATTTATTATCGCCAAAGCTGGAGCCAGATAAACAAACGACGGGCCCTGAATCAAGGGCAACCTCGACCCAAAATTTGTATGCAAGAGCGTTGACACTCCTGACATGAAGAGCACCGTTGATAGCACCATGGAGGTATCCTCCTACATACACGAACACATCACATAACATTATCGACAAAATAAAATTGGCTGAAAAAATATGTCGCAAGAAAAACCATGAGTTATTAGAACTAGCAGTCACTCACTTGAGTGCCTCCCATTGCAGGTACAATGACAAGGGGAATGAGAATCAACGAGCCTAGTATTGAAATGTAATGTTGAATACCGTATAGACCAATGGGAACTGCAGTACGCATATTAGATCATCAGTTTATATCGAATTTTACAATCTTACAATAACAGCTTAGAGAAGAGCAAAACATTTTGCCCCTTCGAGAGAGTGAAGCTTACCCAGACCAGGGGAGTCTCTCAGGTCATATTTCATATGAGAATGTCTAGACTCAATCCCATCGTCGTCGATTGTCTGTGGCAACACGTCAATTACTTCTTCATGCCTACTCGTTCTCCGCTGTTGCGAGGCCCGGTCCGCGGTGGGCGCCACCGTTGTTGCCGTAACCTGCCCATTAGTGCTAGGAACAGAACTCTTGGGCACACCATCAGAATCCCTGCGCTTCTTCACTGTCTGTTCCTTAACCGACGAAGGTGGAAGCTTCTCCGCGTCGCCATTCACCGCTGGCGCTGCCCGAACTCGACCCGCTTCAAGATCCGGCTTGGCCTCCGGCTCTCTAGGCTTGGGCGGCAAGCTTATCTGACCAGAATCGCTAGCATTAGTCTCGCCAGAGAACTTGGGCTTAAATCCAGTCCTTTTAGCCCACGAAGACGGTGGCATTGCAGAAGAATCGGGTGCCGGAGGCCATGGACCCGGACGTGGTCGGGTTTTAGGATCGGAATTTGACATACTGTATCAAACTTACAGACGCATAGCTCGAATGGTACTAGATCTGACGAGTCGGGTGGGGAATCGCAAGCAACCCACAGCGCCAAGAAGTGAAGCTCTAGGGTTTTACAGAAGGGGTGGAGGGGATTAGAGTCTCGGGGTTTTTTTTTTTTTTTGCTCAAAGAGTCTCGGGGTTGAGGAAGAGGGGTTTGAGAGAAAGCTGAGTAAGGTACGGCGTGAAAGTGAGAGAGAGAGAGAGAGAGTTAAAATGGTGAGTGAGAGATGACAAAGAAAGAAGAGAAACAAGCGAGAATAGAGATCCAAGGAGGATATGCACGGACACCAGTGGAGGAGGAGCTAGCTAGTAGTAGTAGTAATTAGCAAGCTTTTAAGCCGCGTTATTTTTAACAAATTTAATTTCCCTCTTCTTCTTCTTCGTTCTCTCCCGAAATAATCGGTGTGGTGAGTGCTGATGTCACCAAATTTAATTTTGGATTATCCGACAAAGAAAAAACAAAAAAACAAAATCTGTTATCATAAATTCATAATCCCACTCTCCCTTGTTTAACGCACTAACAGGATCTGTTATTGGCAAAAAAATAAAATAAATAAATAAATAAACGCAGTAACGTGAGGACCATAAGACACTCTTTAATTTTTTATCCATCATTTTTACTATTTTTATCCTTCTATTACGAGTGCGTGTTAGTATCAAGCTTGAGCTATCACGGATGAAGCCAAACTCTTTTCACTACTCTTCTCCTCCAGACATAGTTGCAAATCTTGCAATATCGTGAGTAATTGCGACAATAAAAAAATTGAGTTCTGTTTCTAATTTTGAAAATAATGTTAAAAAATCATATGATGTCGGAAAAAAAAAATCATTAATGCATGATTATCTATTGTCTTAAATTTCCGAATTCGAAAATGATTGGCGCGTGAATCAAAAACCATTTAACAATAACATTGTGACTTGTGAGTATTAATATCAATTAAGTATAAACTATTTATAAAAATTATACTTATAGTGATATGATTAAGTATTTATATATATATATATATATCAATAATTGACTAATAAAGCCATGAGATTTAAAAAATAGTAATGAAAATTATACAATTGATATTACTTTTTTTTCACAAATAATATATATAAGTGATCTATCATACTTTTAAATAATAAAATTTTAATTGCAATTTTTTTTATACTGAAATTTTAGGAAAGGGGTTGCTCCTAGGTGATACCAATGTTGGGCAGGGCGAACCGTCTATTACCCTCAGGTATTTATCTAGGCACCTAGGATGCCTCCCTCAGCGCCTTGACCAACTCTAAGATCAAACCCTCTTCCTTTGGTGAGAGTGTCCGACCCCTTTACCACTTGAGCTGAAGGACGAGAGGTTTTTAATTGCACATTGAGTATAAAATATGGGGGGAATTACACTTATGGCCTGTGAGGGCCCAATTCTGCTGACTGCGGTGAAGTGTGAAGAATCGTTAAAACTATGATTAGATAGAAGGACCCGAAATCTTCGAATATGGTCTGGAGTTCTTATGTGATGTCTCTTCAATTGATTTAATCACTATTCTTGCCAGAACAATAAGGGGAAAAAACATTTAGTGGTCGATTTGCAATTGTTGTTGATCTGCATGCATGACTTTGATCGTCAAATCATGAATACGTGATTTTCTAGGGTTTGAATATAATTAATATAATTCTCAATTCTAGGTGTGTGACTTTTATACTCATCATTCACAACCACTACTGGCTTTCATAAATCATCAGTGTAGTTTTTAATTTATTAATTAAATTAAAAAAATCTATTTAATATGCTGAAGTGCAATTCAAAAGAACAACGTATTTATTTAATTTTGCTTGAACTCTCATATAATTATTTTCAATCAGACATGTTCTCTCTGTTATAGGATACCTCGATTTAGCTCCGCCACAACTAAAAAGTGGCGGTGGCCGGAGTCATTAAATCTGTTTGAAAATAATGCTTTCTTAAAAAATTTATATCCATATTTAAAATTATAAATTACATATTGAGAATAGATGAAGAAATATGTCTCAAACTTCAAATATAGATGTCAATAATATCTCCCTTTTTTTCATATAAGTCAATTTAACATGAAGATCCAACGATATATATAGGTAAAGCCAAGAATTGATCCTTTGTTAGTCAATTTAACATGAAGTCTAAAAATAAAAGTGCATTAGTCAAGGTTTCAACTAGTAGCTAGGGTTTTTACCAAAATAATTTTTTTTTTTAAATTACCATATTAAATCACATTCGAAACTATTTACCAAAGTAAGGCAGTTGGTAACGTTGACTGATAGTACACCACAAGCGGTGTAAGAAATCCCAACGGGATTGGGTTTTTTTGTGATGAATGGTGTGGGAAATTCTCACGTCATTAATGGCGTGAGGATTTCCCTCGCCGTTAGGTCAGAATCCTGACATTATGTCAGGATTCTGATGCCTTAATGGTGTGAGAGATTCTCACGCCATAATTGGTTAATGGCGTGAGAATCGCCATTAATCAATTAATGGCCTGGAAATTGGCGAGAAAGATGTTCACGCCACCCAGACTAAGTGGCGTGAAAATTTTTCACGCCATCAGTGGCGTGAATCTTATTGCCACTGCTACGTGGCGCCACAAACCCCAACGCCTTCTACTTTGGAAAATAGTTTCAAAACCACTTCAATCTGGTAAAAAAATTTTAAAATTTTTTTTTTGGTAAAAGAGCCAGTAGCTAGGCCTAGACGATAGTTGGTACTCGGAAAACTAGTCAAAGTTTGAGTTCTATCTTAAACCTAAACCTACATTCTTTCAAAATCCTTCCCCTCAGAATTCGTACATCTTGACTGTCCAAAAATTAATCAAAACGCCTAGAAAGAGACATATCATTTATTTCAAATTACCGCATGCGATAAAAACTATTGCACACGGTAAAGATGAAAATTTAAAAAGTAGATGAGGAGTTTCTCTTTGGACGCTTAGATCAATTTTTGGATAGTCAGGATGCACGAATACAGAGGGGAGGGATTATGAGAGAATCCGGTCCCTCTTAAACCTTATGCAACACTAAGAATTCAAATACTATTCAAAGTCTCAAAATACAAAAGTAGATACCACTCAGCGACATTGATAAAAAACCAAAGAATATAGGAGGATGTCACCACAGACCTACAAAATATTGATACCTCCCGAACTATTAAAAGAGGTATTCACACAACATTACTAAAATGATAAAGTCGGTGTACACACCAAGCCACACACAGAGTGAGTCAATATATAACAACTTATAATTGGATTTTGAAGATGGTGAGTAAGAGTCACCGACAACTTTTCAAGAATAGCAGTGGAATAAAACATCTAACTTACTAGAAGACTTTTGCTCAAATCAGTGACTCCAACAAGAGGGAAAAAGAGCGACTTTGAACGCCTTGAATTTTGAAAACACGACACTAATCATTTTGCTCGGTTTCATGTTTTATCTCCATTCGCATTAACAGACTCTTTAATTCTTTCCTAGTTTTCTTTTTCAAGCTTGATTACACCTAGGTGGCGTGAAATTTCTTCAGGTCACTGACACAAAATTTGTCAGTTTGTGTTAGTGGCGTGAATCTTTTTTACGCCACAAGTGGCGTGACCTTTTCTTGCGCCACCAACTGCATTATTTTGGTAAAATGTTTCCAATCTGCTTTAATTAGGTAAATTTTTTTTTAAAAAAATTATTTTGGTCAATGTCCCCAACTTTTTGTGTTAATCACGGCCTGAAATTAAAAAGGAAAAAGGTCTCGCGACAATGATGTGTAATACTATCTCGATCCTAATTATAAGACTGGGTTAACTTTTTTTAGAAAGATTAAAGAAATTAAATAAGTTACTTAATCATATCGTATATGTTGTGTATCTTTATATTATTTATTAGTTTATTAGTCAAACTAATTAGTTTGGAGAAAAAATAAAAATAAAAATACTTTAAAGTAATTTAATTAGTTTTCTTAACCTTTTTCAAAAAAAGTCAACTTGACCTTATAATTAGGACCGGAGGAGTAATACATAATATATTCAGCAAAAGCACTTGAAAGGACTGCATAATAAAAGGTTCAGGGGTATGCAAAAACCTTTTACAATACTAAAAGAAAAAAAGAGGCTTTTTCCCTTCCTATTTGTTGTTTTGTTGGTTAGAATATTAAGTGGGGTTCGAATGTTGGGGATGTTTTGTGGGGGCAAAATTATTGTTATTTTTAATGAATATGGTTTAGCTTTGATGCTGCATGCTTGCATGCCTTAACGTTTTAATTTCATTCTATTTTAATTTTTAAATAATAATTATATATTGATCGTGATTTGCCCACTGTCCATTTTTCCAAACGCTTTATCCCGAATCTGCAATCCAAATGGATCTTAATTATTATTATTTTTTTTTTTTGGACTGTAGAGTGCCTTTATGTAATACGACGACGACAATAATAATAATAATAATGGAAAAAATGGATCATATAGACGCTCCAGGATAGGACCGTTCACACCAACCATTCTTGTGGTGGAAGAAAGTGGAGTTCAATTTCACACAGGCGTTTCCAAATATTGTGTTGACTTTTTTTAAGACTTCAAGCATACCATGCATTCCATAACCTAGGACTCTAGAAGTAGTACCTGGTACACCAGATAAATCATACTTCCTCAATTACAGGAGCAGGCCCTTTTTAAGGCCGGAGCCTTTTTCTGATTTTCAATTTGTTGATATAGTTGTCAACGGGTAGGTTTTAACAATAAAAAAATGCTAACAACTATAATTATTTTTATAATACAATTTGCACTATAAAAATATTTCTATAATTAGGATTCGGAGGTAGTAAAATATACAGGATGAGGTTCAATTTCCACATTGCTGCTACTAGAAAAAATTTCATCCGGTTTTAAAAATTGGTGGCTATAATTTAATAAAAATATGTAGCATTCTTATTGACGTAAGGATGTTGTTAATAAACAATCTGTAAATTCCTCTATATCAGCATACTCAATCACCTAACCCTTTTTTTTTAACAAAAAAAAAAAACCGTACCCTTTTATTTCTTAAGGAACCAAAACAAAAAAATGAGAGTAAATTTGAGGGACCATAGATTGTAGAGTGAATGTGCAAATTTTCCCTAACAATCTGTTTAGTTTAAGGGGAGGAGATGAGAGGGAGTGGGAGGGGAGGAAAGACTTTTACCAAATTGTCATTAGTAAGAAGAATATTCTTTTTTATTGAGAGTTTATTTTTGGAATATTGAAAATTTTTTATGAGCAATTTGGTCGATATGAGACCAAAAAAAATTTCTCTCCTCCCCTCAAATTAAACATATTTTGAAGTTTTTGCTCGTGAGCAAAGTTTTTTTATACACTTCTCAACAATAATGTTGCCCGAAAGTTTTTTTATGCGTTTAATTTCAAATTGAAAATTTTAAAATATAACTATATTGCCTCACTATATTTTTTTTTTAAAAAAAACTAGAGTTTGCCATTAAAAATTTGATGATAGTTGACATTTTTAACCGTACGGGGTAAAATTAATTCATTAACATTTTTAAGTTAAACCTTAAACTCAAATTTTTTTTTTTTTGAGTAACATTGATCTTCGGTGAACATTTCCACAGATTAAAATATAACTATATTGCCTCACTATATTAAAAAAAAAACTAGAGTTTGCCATTAAAAATTTGATGATAGTTGACATTTTTAACCGTACGGGGTAAAATTAATTCATTAACATTTTTAAGTTAAACCTTAAACTCAAAAAAAAATTTGAGTAACATTGATCTTCGGTGAACATTTTCACAGAAAAAATATGCAATAACCCAAATTGTATTGATCCTAATATGTATTTATTACATATTCGTCAGTTCAAAAAATGATTATTCCGTCCAAAATGCATTGAAATTCATAAGATTATTTATCAATATATATTAAATATAGAAAATGCATTGAAATATACGAATTATTATGGGAATAAAAAAAGACATGGAAATAGGTGGGAATATTCTATTTAGGAGTATCATATATCCCTGAAGAAGGGAGAAGAAGACAAGAAATAGAGATATGAGGGATAAGGAGTGGGGCCCAGCGGCAGGCGCATTAATGAAAGTCCAATGCAAGCTGGAAAGAGAGGAATGAATAGAGAAAGTAACGGCTAGTTTTGGAGGCTTCGGTACTGTTCGTCTCTATAATGCCAGCTAGCCGTTTCTCCCTGAAAGCGATCCCTCCCTCCCGTTTTTCCCCTTCACGTCAAACTACTCATCTCATCGCCACGCCCTTTTACATAATATTTGATTCAGTTAACTCTGTTTTAAAAATGAAACAAGTTAAATAAATAACGTAATGATAACATCTGTTATATATTATTAAATTATGTATTAATTTATAGTAAATAATAAATATAAATACTTTAAAATAATTTAAGAAAAAATCCCATTAAAAGACAGTTAAATTATCTAAATTTTAAATTGGGTTGTTAAATTTAACAAATTATAAATCAAGTTTGAAGACCTAAAATAGGATTTCAAAATTTGATAAATTTAACTTAGTACCCTTTGTTTGATTCTCTGTTATGAACACTATCCCTCTCCTCCCATTCCCTCCTTCCCCTTGCCTATGCCCTAAACTCAGCTGATCTTTTAACTTCCAACTCAATTGCACATTTGTCCCAGACTTTCCTTCTATCTCTCTTTTTTTTCCCCCGAAAAAGTCTTGCTTGCTTGTTTTACCTGTCATCCTTGGCTTAGATTCTGGGTATAGTTGCCCTAACCTCACGTCTCTCCCTCCCTTATAGCTTTGAGTGAGAAAAAATAGTAATAATTTAGATGTCTTGTTCTCCAACGATGGATCTTTTTGAAACCCATCTTTGCCCCAATCAAAAGTTGATATGATAGTGTTTTTTCGTTCAATCCAAACTTGAAAGACAGAGAAATGACCCCAAGGATAAAGAAAAATCAGCACTTGAAGACTCTGTTTTGTCCTACAACAAGGTGGAGAGGAGGCCGCCAAGAACACCTGTGACGGGTATGGAAGATTGTCATTTCAAAGAGTAAAATTGCAGATCTCTGGCCCTCTGTTGGTGTCTCAAATTTAATGTATCCATGAGAACAAGTGCTCGAAGTGTTCGTCATCATTGTTCTTCAACCTGAAACAAACCTGAAAAACCCCATGTTTAGAGCACATAGACAGCGTAAAGGTTTTGTTAATTAAAAAAAATGGTTAATTGTGGAAAGGGGCCCATTTTTTTTAATCATGTTAATATATATATCTATATTTTTTTTTCTGCCAAATTAGGATGATAAATTTTGGAGCACAATATAAAATTATAAATAAGGGTAAAAGGGACTAAGTTGCATTGAATAATATAAGAGACTGAGTTATAAGGGAGTTAAAACTATAAGGATTATAATATTATTTTTCTCTTTATTCATTTTATAATACCTCAGGGCTATTAAGTAAATTGACAAAATTCCAATATCCTAATTTGGGTCATATAACGTGATTATGGGTTTGATAAATTTAGTTACCTAAATTAAAATTTAAGTATTTTAAATGACTTTTAATGGGATTTTCCCAATAATTTATTCAACTTTCTTAATTTTCTTGATAGTAGAAAATCTACTAAAAATTATGTTATTTATAAAAGTAATATACTTTATTTTAAATTTGAAATAAAATACTCCTTACTGATGGTTTTAATTTTTTTTATAGACATGAAAATTTGAAAATTAATTTGATTTTTTTTTTATTTCCCAAAAATTACCACACACCCTTCAAAAATTACTCTGGCGAGAAAAAAAATCTGAGATTATCTCCACTAAATTGGATACCCATATCCAGGCGCGGAGCTACACTAGTGCCCATGTGGGCAAGTGCAGACATAAACATTTGATAAAATATATATAATTTATAGGAACTTAGTTACAACATGTGTGAATGGTGTAGTTGGTTAAGGATTTTCCCTATAAGTTCCAGGTCAAAGGTTCGAACTCTCCCAATCCCTTTTTCTTTTCTTTCTTTTTCTTTTTGCATTTTCATACTCTCGTCTCCCAACTTCTATTCGCATCTGACTCTCATCTCCCAAATCCCTTGTCCACCGTCTCCACTCTCATCTCCCAAATCCATGTCCGCCGTCTCACTCTCATCTCCCAATTCCCAAATCCCTCCACCCGTCGTCTCCGTCGTCTCTGCTCTCATCTCCCTACTCTCCAAATCCCTCTGTCCGCCGTCTCCGCTCTCTATTCCAGGCTGTTCTAGATCTCCATCTCTCACTCTCATCTCCCAATTCCCAAATCCCTCCATCCGTCGTCTCTGCTCTCATCTCCCTACTCTCCAAATCCCTCTGTCCGCCGTCTCTGCTCTCCATTTCAGGCTGTTCCAGATCCACCGTCTCGATGGTTCTCCAAATCGTTCAACCACGTTCTCCGCTCTCGTCTACCAAACTTTCCCTCCGTCCGCCGTCGCTCTCCGTTCCAGATCCCCCGTCTCAACGGCTCAATCGATTCAGTCTCAAGGTAATTTTCATTTATCTCTTCTCTTCCACCGGCTCAATCGATTTTGTTTAGGATGAATTTATTGCTGAAGCTGGGAATTTTGAGAATCGTAAATATGATACTTTGAAATGTTTATTAGATAATAGAATGATTTATTGAAAATATGAATTGGAGCATTATTACTCTTTACAAGCCGTCTTGAATTCAATCTTGAGACCAAGATATAGGTTTTCTTTTGGAAGATTTTTTACTCATGTCTTAATTGATAATCTAGAGTTTAAGACTATTGTGATCCATGTAAGTGGATAGATTATTTTGGATAGTTGTTATGGTTTATGATATCTGGGGTCCTAGACTCAAAATAAACATGTATTGTGACATTGATTAAGGATTTGTTTGGGACTTCTTTGGATGAAGTAGGTAGGTAATAAGCAAGCTGAGGTTCTATAGGAGGAGGATTTGTTGGCTCATGTCATAAGCTGTGAGCCTGTGACATTGATTAAGGACCTGAAATTTTGGGCCAATGTAACTTGAAGATCATATTGTTGAAAATTAGTTTCTTCTACTCTGTTTTTAGAATTCTTCAATTTACTGAAATTGGCAGCTAAGAATTTGGGCAAGCCTTTCATTCTATGACCTTGTTAATAAAATGCTTTCAGGAGATGAAGTGGAACTAAATGCTCTTAAGGAAAATGCCAGAGTAATGGGGGAAAAGAGAAAGCATGTTGATTACAGGTAACTTCTCTTTTTCATATGATTTATTCACCCTCCTCACTAAGAAGAGATCTTAGTTTGAATATCTTGTTGATTTTGATATTGTGCTCTCCTTTTAATTTTTGTGCTTGTTAGTTTAAATTGTTTATTGCTGAATGAACTAGAGAACTTAGAAATGTGTTTTCTTTCTTTCTAACTTCAAATAAAGATACATGAGAAGACAGGAAGAATGTGAACCTGGTGAATTGATGCTCTTCTTACTTCTATGTGTTGTTACAAGTTCTTTTGTTACCCATCAAACACTTGGTTGGTTGTTTATTGTCTTTATGTGCATATTCCATTATTCCTTGATTGTTTTCCATTTTTGGTCCATTGCACTTAACATGCTTTAAAAAAAAAATTTCGAGGGCAGCACCCCCAAATCTCACCACTAATTGTACACCCACAAACTTCTAATCCTGGCTCCGCCACTGCTCATATCAATCATATTTTCAGGCACTTTTTTTCTTTCAACGATACCATTTGATATATAATATCATTGGGTTAAGTTATTATTATTATTTTTTTTTGCCAGCAAACTGAACATCTACTTTGTATTTTTTTTACTTGAGAACATATACTTTATTACTCTTTTGGTCCTAATTATAGGAACATTTTTATAGTACAATTTGTAATACAAAAGTGTTTCTATAATTAGGACCAGAGGTAGTATTTTTTTTTTGGTTGCCTATCTGATATCTAGAGTTTCACCCTGACTAATTTAGAATCCAACTCACGTCACGCACCTGACTATGGTGAGAGAGTCTCCCAGTGGGGTTTTTCTGCATTCACAAGGCTCGAACTTGAGACCTTACTTAAGTGATATAAGCCGCTTATCACTTGTGCTAACCCCGTTGGTATATATTTTATATTTTATATGTAGATAATACACACATTTGTTGGTAAGAGTTATGATACACTTGTCCCAGTGCCCCACCATGCATCGTAAAAGGTTCAGGAAATAAATTATAGTAGTACTATGTATGACTGGTAAGTAGTAAATTGTCCCAGTAATGTATTGATCACATGGATGCAAAGAAATTTCGACCAAAAAAAAAAAAAAGGGAAGAAAGACAGGTTTACATTGGGTGTTTTTCTGTTAGGTGTTTCTTAGATGTTTTTCCTTCTAATTAGGGGGATTAGGTATTTTTTTTTTTTTTTTTTTTATATTCTATCTATTTAGATTAGATTATATGTTGGATCCTGAAATTTTTTTGTACCCAATATCTTAAATTAATTAATTTCCAGTCCTGCATTAAGAATTTTTTTTCCTGTAACCCCATTATCTTGGAAATTAATTAATCTGAGATACTGGGTGTAAAAATAATTTAGGATGCAACATATAATCTAATCTCAATAAATAGAATATATAAAAAAAATTAAAAAAAAAAGTTCAATCCCTCTAATTAGAGGAAAAAGTACATAAGAAGCACCTAAGGCTTGGTTTGGTTTGGGGGTAGGGGAGGGGAGGGAAAAGAGGAGAAAAATTATTTGTAGTAGGGCCCACAAGAGTTTTCCTCCCTTTAAATTTTTTTCCCTCCCCTCCCCTAACCCTAGACCAAACTAAGGCTAAAAGAAAAGCACCCAATGTGAACTTAAGAAAAACAAGGCCTATATCATTTTTTTTTGGTTGCCCATCCGGTATCCAGAGCTTCGCCTTGACTAATCCAGATCCGACCCAGGTTGCGCACCTAGCTATGGTGGGTGAGTCTCCCAGTGGGGCTTTTCAGGGCCTATATCATTGTTTTTTGGGGCATGAATTGCGAAGCAATAATACCATTTGCTGACTGACCCAAAGGCAGTCTTCAAGGAGCCCAACAAATTAGGGTCGAGCCTTCAGCCCAATAATGTTACAGTTTTTTTTTTAATATATAAAAAATAATGTTACAGTTTTTCACCAACAATAATTTCACAGTTAGCCATTGGCTTAAAATAATAGAGTATTTTCGTAAATTTTAGAAGTACTTTTATGATTAATGAGGTATATGTAAGAGGAATTTTGTTAAAAGTGCATAAAAATGTGATTTTGTGGGTTTTCCAAATAAGCACCAACAAGATATTGATTGAAGTGGTAAACAATCTACCTCTATTAGGAGGAGAACATAAGTTTGAATCCTAAAAACTACATGCCCTTATCAAATAAAAAATAGTAATATTCCCATGCCTTCTCTCAAATTCTGTAAGATTTACTTTTTATTATACTTTAATTTAACAAAATTAATTACATATTTTATTCAATACTCCTCTGGTTCGATATATAGGATAGAAAGAATAAAATGTTTGGTCCTATTTATTGGTTGAGAGAAAATTTTCATATTTTTGTACAATTTCACCCTTCATTTATTATTGTATTAACTTTATTTTTATAAGGTATGATATATATTAAATAGGGGTAAAGTTGGAATATTGTTAAATTTTATAAAAGAGTTAATGAAATTTAAAATTTTCCCTGGTCTATGTGAAAAATCCTGAAAGTGTCTTATATAAAGGACAAGAGGAAAAATGGTTGGTTAAGCTTTCATAAGAGGAAATTGAAATTTCTTATTTTGAGGGAGGAACCAAGAAGATGAATATGAAGCAATAGAGGAGGAAAAAACGGGCTTGATTTTGAGCTTGTTGGACATAACATTAAAATGTCTTAAAAGCTTAATGGTATCATCTAAAACTTAGTGGAGACAAATTTAGTATTTGGAATGACATTGGGTTGTGATGGACTTCTGGTCAAAAAGTGACTTCTCAAGAGAAGCTAGTATTTGTAATTTTGGGAAAAAAGCTATCTCAAATATAAATCATATTTACAATATGACTTTTAGAAAAAAGTTTATCTGAAAAAGTTCATCAGGAAAAAAAACCACTTTCACTGCTGTCCCAAACAGGTCCAAATTGTCGACAACGGAAGAATCGTCTTCAGGTGAGAAGATTACTGGAACACTAAGCACTAACTACCAATGTTTTGGCTTTGCTTTGGCCCCGTCTGCGGCTAGAAAGAAAGAATCCCATTTGCGTCTCTGCTGGAATCCAAAAGGTGGGGGCTGTGAATAGTAGTGGAAACAGGCCAGACTTGTTAAGCAACAAAGTGGCCTGAACCTGGCCCTGTGGCTTGTTACAAGCTTTTTTTCGGCCTAAGCCTGGCCTGTGGCATGTTAAGGAGGCCTGTGTTTTTAAAAATTGTGTAATTAAGGAGGTCTGACTTGTGACTAGTTAAGGATGTAGTTTGAACTTGGTAAAATTTAAGGATCTTTACAAAACCTAAATGAACTTATTCAACTAGATAATTAACGATCAAAATTGGAGAAAAATGACAAAATCAAACAAAGATCCCCAATATCAAGATCTTTCCCTTTAAACTTCAAAAAGAAGAAGACAAACAAGAGATACAAAATTTGGGTGATGCATCAGTTAATTAATAACCAAAAAAAAAAAATCATTAGATCAAATTAACCTTCTAGAGCACTTTTCTTCCCCCCCCCCTTTCACTGTAGTCATTGTAATTTCAATTTGAAGCAAAACCTAGCACCGAATTCAGCTACCTTTTAATCAGTTCAAACTTCAAGAGCCACATATCAATATCATTCGAGCAAGTAAAGCAAGCAACTCTGATCAAATTTAGCCAACGACTTGAAAACCACAGACCCACACTAAATCCTTGTAAGCACAAATCAAAGAAAGAACTAAGAGAGACCCAGAATAAGTAAAACAGAGAAACAAAAGGCGTAGTTGAAGAAGAAATAAGACCTCTCCTGGCCAGCAGTGTCCCAGATCTGAGCTTTGATGACTTTACCATCGACGTTCAATGAGCGAGTAGCCACTGAGACGTGCGACAGTGAGAACGAGACTCTCGATCGTGAAATTAGGGTTACAGAGGAAATCCAAATGTGCTTGAGACTTGGGCTTTCTCTCGATCGTGAAAGAAAAAACGTGAGGATAGGCAGAGACATTTTAATAAAAAATAAATAAATAGAAGTTTACAATTTTATCTTCCACTTAATAGGTCGGTCTGACAGACCTGAGAGGTCTAAGCCTCACTTGTTAAGACAAACAGACATTAAAATAGGCCTTGGTCTGATCTTTTAACCTGACTAGGCTTTTAACAGGCCAGACCGCAGGCCCCTAGCCTATTTCCACCCCTAATTATGAAGGAGGGAATGATGTGGAAATCATGTAAATAAGTAACAATGGTTTAAAATAGTTAACAAATTTGTTATTTTCGCCTCCTTTTGAAATTTTTTATTTATGTTTACACCCAATAAAACATAATGAGTAAATACCATTTATGGTTCCTGAGAAAAAATATGGACCCCATTTAACATTTTGGTCCCTGACAAAAAAACCAACACTTATTCGTCCTTTTTATAGGACTAAAAAAGATCTTTTGAAAATTTGTGAGAAATCAAAATGTCCATCAATCGACCCTTATTCGTCCTTTTTATGGACTAAAAAGGACATTTTTTTGTCAGGGACCAAAATGGGGTCCGTATTTTTTGTCAGGAACCAAAAAGCTATTTATTCAAATACCCTTTTAAATATTATTTTCTTAACTATTGCTAGAATCTTGACCCTTTTAAATATTATTTTCTTAAATTGCACGCGGGAAAAAAAATCTCCTATGCGCGATGAGGGGTTTGTTACATTTCTTACACGTGTCCTTCCCTCACCATCTCCCTCCCTCCCGCGGATAGAAACAACGGAAACCATATATCACAAAAAATCAATAATGCAGAATCGCCACTTCGCGCGAAAACCCCAAGAAAACCGATGATACTAGTATCACCTTCCTCCGTTTCAGATCTTCGTACTCATAATTCCCTCTACAGAAAATATAGCTTCTTCCCTACTCACGCCAGACTGAGGCCTCGCTGTTTCATCGCTCCTCGATGCTCTTCCAGCGTGCAGGAGATTCAGAAATCCTCTGGCCCCTCCGATGACGGACAATTGAGTTCGGAGCTCTATGCTTCAGCCCCATTCCCTCCCGTCAAGGTCGCCAAGAGAGTTGTGTTGGTCAGGCATGGCCAGAGCACCTGGAATGCTGAAGGCAGGATCCAAGGTAGCTCCAATTTCTCGGTGCTTACTAAGAAGGGTGAGGCTCAGGCCGAGACTTCGCGTCAAATGCTCATCGATGATAAGTTCGATGTTTGCTTCGCCAGGTTCCATTTCCGTGCGACCTTACGCAATTGTGAACGGGATCACTTTTTTCAATACTCGCAATGCTGTTTTGGGCGTTTTTTAACTTTTTTTTTTTGCCCAATGTTCATTTAGTTTAGCCTCATATTTATAGCTTACTTTATAGTTTATCTGTCAAATGGCTAACATGGGGGTGTTTCTTCAAGTCCTTTGGCGCGATCAAAGAGAACGGCAGAAATAATCTGGGAAGCTCGTGAACCGCGGATAATTACAGAAAATGATTTGAGGGAAATCGATTTATATTCATTTCAAGTACGGCCACCCTTTTATTCTTCCTTTGTTTTGTGTCCATTTCTACCTTATGGCTTGATGTCACCGGTCTTGTTGTTGTATTTCATTTAGGGCCTCTTAAAGCATGAGGGGAAAGAAAGATTTGGCCCAGTTTATCGCCAATGGCAAGTGGATGCAGCAAATTTCAACGTGGATGGTCATTATCCGGTGAGAGAGCTATGGGAACGTGCCAGGAGCAGCTGGGATAAAATCTTAGCTCATGATAGCAGGTCCATTCTTGTGGTTGCTCACAACGCTGTCAATCAGGCTCTTGTTGCCACGGCAATTGGTACATTTTTCTTCTCCAAGGGAACTCAATGCTAAAAGTTGAAGAATATTGCCGGTATGGAATTACTTAACCATTGGTATCAATCAGGTTTAGGGACAGAGTACTTCAGAACTTTACTTCAGAGCAATTGTGGTGTGAGTGTCCTTGATTTCATCCCAAGATCTGAGGGTGGCTCTCCACATATTTGTCTTAACCGATTAAATCAGGTATATATCACACTTACACACACACACACACACATATACACATATATATGTATGTGTGTGTGTAATCTAAGGTCAGCTCAGTCCGCACATGGAATTGGCTTTGTTTTCCCTCTGCAACAGGTGCTAAAATGATCAGCTGATGGGAATTCCTGCACTCTCCAACACAGTTATTGTTACCAACTTTTGTAAAATTGTACACATTTTTGTGTACTGTAAGTTTCATAATGCATAAATTGTCCAAGTTAGAGGCTCCTCTAATTAGAATTGATTATTGGTGCAGACCCCTGGTTCGCCTGTTGCTGCTGGAAAATCTGTAGGTAGAAAGACAAATAAGCAGATAATACTTGTTTGCCATGGTTATACACAGGGCAATGCAGAGGTAAAAAGCAGCAGTATGACTTGTTCTAGCATTTGGTGCAAAGGCTGATGATGATTATTTTCTGACAAGGAATATGTTTGAAAGTGTCCAGAGGATCAAAACTGTAAATTTAAGATGTCATAGTTGCATGTCTAAATGATGGTTCCATGGAATCTGGTTTCATTGACTGCTGCTTCTTTTGTTTCCCCCATATGAGTTTGTTGACACAAATATTTTAACTAGAAGAATTTTGCTCACGCAGAAAGGTTCCTTTGAGATTTATCTGGGTAGACTTCTACTTGTCAGGTTTCTAAATTAGCACTCTTGTGTTGAACAGGATGGTTTTCTTTTAGCTGGTGATCAACAATTGAATATGCTTGGTCTTATACAGGTATTGCATCCAATTTCTAAAATTAATAATTCGATAAAAATTATCCGATCTGACCATTGGCATGTATAACAGTCCCAGAAATCTGCAGAGCTACTTCTTGATTTGAAAGTGAATTCCATAATTAGCAGTCCTAACAAAGCATGTATTGGGACAGCAAATGCCATCTCTCAAGTAAGCTCTTTATTAGAGATTTCCAGATAATTATAGTATTTATAATCCCTATTCTTATTTTCTTAACCTTATTACTAATATTATTTGACTTTACTTGTGAATAGCGAGATGATCTAATTTTGAAATAATAGTCTAGTAGTATTTCTGTATTTGACTTCTACATCTTTATTTCTGGAAGAATGAGAAAATAATATCAAGAGTTATATGATAAACGGTGATACGGGTAATTATTTTTCAGTCACAGATTGAGGCTTGAAGTAGGAATAATCTTTATTCCTTGGTTTCCCTTATTGTTCAAAGCTTAATTTTTTAGTTCCCTCCATTAACCTTTCAAATTGTCGACTTCTCATTCAGTTTAGTAAGGGAATAAAGCAGCACACCTTTCTCCTGCCCTGTTTCTTCTTTTCCCTTTGTTTCTTCCTCTCATTTCCTCGATCTCATCTCCCAACTATTATATCTTTATTTCTTTCTCTTATACTGGTTCTACATTAGTCCTTTTGTTCACATTCTGAACATGATTTTAGGTACAAGAAGCTGCTGATTGCTTGGGTGCTGACTGCGTGCCACGCTATGTTGAGATGAAGCAGATGGAGAACCTGGCTGTTGAAACAATCTTTCAGCAATCCAAGGCAAGAACTTATCATTTAGATGTGTGCGTCTATATGCAAGCGTTAAAAAATCATTTATTGACCACTTGAGCAATGGAGTATTTTTTTGTGTTGGAAGAAGCTATACAGTACTGAAATTTGATAGAAAATTATGGACTACCTGATATCGATCACTGCAAAGCATGTAAACTTGCTAGAGGTTCTAGGAAATATTTGTCACCGACCAAGAATTGCTTCTTTTCTTGGTTCACAACCATCTTTTGTTCACACATTCCTATATCACCATGTTTTGATTTTTCCTGTCTAGTTGTTGCAGGATATATCGAATTTATCAGCTATTCATCCGGGCTGGTTAAATAAGATCGAGGACGGGGCGAGAACAACGTTATGGAATCAATCTGGAAAGGCCTGGCAATCTCTGTTAGAAGAACTGTCAGATGAAGGATCATCATCAGAAGTTGTGGTTGTAGTTGCCCATCCGGCCATCCACATAGCACTCATGGGGCACTGCTTAAACTTGACAAAAGAATGGTTTGGATCATTTCATCTTGATGCCGGTGGTGTGAGTGTCATTGACTTCCCTGATGGACGCAAAGGAAGAGGCGTTATAAGGTGCATAAATTATACTGCTCATTTGGGAAGATGGTCCATACCTATTACAAGATCAACTGAAGATAGCGAAGAGTTCTAAGTAACCATGCATTTTGATTCCAATATTAAGCTTTAATTGTAAAGTTTCAAAGGCTTTGTGTAGGAAACACTGATATCCGATATAGTGAGTTTCTGCTCGCCTGTAAATTTGGATCTGATGTTATATATAATCCATATTCGTATATGATGTAAAATTAAAATTTATAGAAAACCGCTTCAAACATGAACAATCCAATTTCTATTTTAAATTTTATGTGAAACACGTGCCTCACCATATAGTTTCATTATAATTGGTATTGGAGACCTCTTGTAGCTTAGACGCCGTACTAATTGTGGTACAGATTTAGTTTCAAGCTCAAACATTTCATTTCTCGAAGAAAATTTCGTATTATTAACTACACAAAATTCATTGATACAGGCATGACAACTTCAGTAGCTTTCAAAAAAGACTACTCCCTCCTGTTTGAAATATAAATATAAGGTAGAGTTGACTTTTTTTTAGAGAGATTAAAGAAGCAAAATAAGTTACTTAATCATATCATATGTTGTATATCATTTGATTATATATCAGTTTATAAGTCAGACAAAATAATTTGGAGAAAAAATGACAAATATAAATATTTTAAAGTAATTTAATTTTTTAATTTCTTAAAAAAGTCAACTCTATCTTTTATTTAGGACTGGAGGGAGCATTATAATTTCCTTAGCATGTCACTCTCCCACTGCAACTCCTTTTTAATACACTACCACGAAATATTATTTTAATTTTTCATATTATACTCAAACATTTGTGCAGCACAAGAGTTGCAATTTTTTATTTGGGTAAAGGAGTAAAAATACACATGTGCTTTACTTTACCCACTTTTTGGAGCAAAATACACACGTAGTTATCTTTTGAAGTCACATCAGCATCGTTCATATGATCTTTTTTTTGGGAACAAAAATACACACCTGGTTACCATTTACTCCATTACCCTTCTTGGGTATTTTCATAGGATAGTTGCGATTCTTCTTATTCTGAAATGTTTAGATTTTATGGCCCAAAAAAAAAAACAAGAAAAGAGAAATGCTTATTGCTTAGATGTTTATTTTATTTGTTCTCTTTCGAAAATTTCTTGCAGTTTTTTCTAGCTTTCCAAAAATTGGTTAACTTCTGACCAAAATAAAGTGGGCCTTTTGATGAATCAATGCCTTTGTTTGGGTAAGAGGCTAAGATGTCCCGGGTTGGCCCAGTCTAGTGTTTGCTCCGTGAATCTAATTTGGCCATTTGGGGACGCAGGTTTTAACAAAGGTTTTAGGGTGGGATTCAACGAGAGCGCGAGCGAAAATGGCAGCTTCAATGGCGGGAAGACGAATGAGTGTGCGTTTCCTATGCAGAACTCCGACGAATTCGTTCACAGGGAGACCCTCTTTTGTTGGCTCACTCCCAAACTCAAGCTCCACCCCTTTGCGCACTCCCATTACCCACTCTTCTCCTCTAAGGTGCTCTACTTCTCTTCTGATGCTTGCGATTCACAGTTACCACTTCAGATTCGAAGTGTAAAAGTGTTCGTTTTAATTAATGTAATATTGGTTATAGTTGTGACTTATGACGACGTTATCCATTTTGGATTCTTGCATAGGTTGGTGCGGAGAGAATTGAGCTCCTTTAAACCCGTACACAGCGCGATTGCTTCTGCTTATCTTGTTTCCAAGCTTCCCTGCAATGCCAACACCCCTAACGAAGGTTGGTTTCTCTTTTTTCCTCCTCTGATAGTAAATTATAATTCGCACTTTACTATGAAACCATCTATATCAAAGGCATTTTGTCCATGTAAACTGTCAAATGTTAAAGCGATATTTGGCTATGTACTGAACTCCATCGTTAAGGTCTACAATTTGATAATCCTGTATACTCATTTTTAATGTTTCTTTGCTCATATCCTCGAAGAATTCAAGTTAGGAGTAGATCTTACATTTTTTTTATAGTTTGGCGTGAAAAGGAATTTCATTCAAAAAATAATGCTGTATAGGCCTTACAATGTGTTTAGTTCACCTACGGAGAACATTAGCAGGATATGGGTTCAGTTAAGGATTCAATTCAGAAATCCTCATTCCATGCTGGAATGTGAAGGGAGAATTCTCTTTTATTGTATCTTTTCATATTTTCCTGACTTATCGAAAGTTGCATTGTCCGTATGGAATTATGGAATAAGCTGGTGACTAGTGAGGGTCTAGGAAGTTATTTGCAGAGACAACTCAAAGATGTAAGGCCCAATGTAATTAGTCCATGAACTAATATTTGTCTTGTAGAACTGTAAGCTGATGTTTTATCTATGGGGCTATTACTTCTACTGTCAGACGAATTCAATCTCCAGAATCCTGAAGATTTTGTTTTTCTTTAATGACAGGAAGATTTGCTAACTATATCAGTCCCATCTGATAATGGGTGATGTGGAGCGAGAGTTCTCTTGTAAATTTTTGAACTACCTAGTTTTCCTACCTCTATCCGGGGATTCAGAATTTTGATTTCTAGACAAAGAATTGAGCAGGTTTGCTACTTTGAAGTTTGAATAGTGAGATTTTGATGATCTTCTAGTTCTGCAAGTCCGACATATGCTTGTAACTTTGATAAGCGTAACGTTGTTTTTACTTTTTACATTGTCTTTGAAATAATATCTAAAGAAACATTTGAGAATTACATTTAAACATCAGATTGCTTGGACGATGAAAATGACGCCCATGTTTCCATTGTCTTTTTGTTCTTAATGTAACTTTGGATAACACTAGCACAATAGTGATTAGTAAGTCTATACGTTGAAGGAGTAGTAAAACATGAGAGGTACGTCTTTCATATGTGACCTAAGTACTGCGTAGGTCAAGTTAGAAAACATTTTTTATCACACTGTTCATTCCTTCTTTCCAATGTCTTAATTCTGTAGTCTGTTACCTGACAATCATGTTACTATGTTCATTGACATACCCTAGCCGGTTGGCATATACCTTAATAAAAGCTTGAAAATATGACATAATGACGGCTGATATTTCCTGATATTCTCATATCATAGTGCCTACTTGTAGCGAAAGAAAGCAAAACACCTCATTGCAATATTGCAGCTAAGTATGGTTATCATTAATCAGACATGGCATCCATGTCAGGCTTGTTTCTCTCTTTTGGGTAGACAGTTGAGCACCTCTGACTCAATGGCATCATTTTTTTTTTTTGATATATCAATGGCATCATTTAATGACACGATTAAGTTCCTGTTCTATGATCATGAAGGATACATCTTAATGGATAGTTAAATCTTTGCTTTGGGCCCTTAGCATTGGAACGTATAACACAGTTGTTAATTTCCCCGGCAAAAGTGGCTGGATGATGTGAACCATATTAGCCTACATGTCTCTGTTGATAATTTTTTTCTAGCTGTCATCCCATTTGTTAATTTCCACAGCGTAAGTTATCTTTAAGTTAGGAACAGGAAGTATACTAAGCGTGTGAAGTTCCTTTTGTTTTGGCTGTTATTAGTCTTGGCGATCTTGGGACAAGTTCATGAAGACAATTTAAAATAAACAATAAAATTTCACGCTCCATATTTTCTCCTGATTTGGAGCTTATGAATTCTGAGTTCTGACAATGGAGGGTGAAACTTGCTCTTCATATACTGCAATAGAAGCAATCTTGGGACGACGTTTTGATAGTAAAAAACTTGACATAGTACATGTATCATGCAGATTTTGACATCTAGATATAGAAAAACTCAAGTTAAATGTGGCATTTATGCATATTCCTTTTCAATTAGTTTCCTCTTTAACTTCTATTAGAATTCAAGAAATCTCTGATGACACCACCCATGGATTGATAGCTGCATCAGTTTATAGAACTGGGTGTTTGAATTGAATACATCGATTTGAAATCTGAACCATCAAATTGGTTGATGTTGGTGGTATTACCAGGTATGAAAATGATAAAAGGAGAGTGAAAAAAAGGGACAGCTGAATTATAAGAGCGTCATTTTCAGTCATTAGTGTAAGTTTCTGTTAACATGATAATGATCTTCTTCACCAAACTTCCCAAGAAATTAACAACATCCTATTGATGTCTAAACATAGGAATAGGTGTTTTTGAATTGTCTTTGAAACAAAGCTTCGACTATTTTATTAGTTTCCCTTTGAGTGATTGGCTTAGAAGACTAGAATTGCATATGCTCAAGCAGATGAGATGTTTTTGGTCCCAAAAAAAAAAGGCAGATGAGATGTCATCTTACTTTCCATTACTAATTTAAAGCTGTTGGGAGGGTGATGACGACCCGTTTCATATGAAATTATGAAAAGACAAGAAATACAAGAATTCCCCAAACACGTTCAAAGAAGGAAAAGAAATAAGAGAATTCCGACTCACTTTATTGTAGTTCAAGGGACAGCGAATTGATTGTGATGATTATTCTTTTTGTCTCTCTCTTTTGTCAGACATCAGAGAATAAAACCCAAATTATGATTCTAATATTGTAGCGTAGAACACAAACTATGTTTATATGAAGAAAATGCTGTGCATCATTACTAAAAGTAGAAATCTTCTTTTGCTTCTCTTCTCAACTTTCTTTGTCCTTTTTTATTTAGCCCCATATAATCATTTATTCATATTTCTTATGCCAGCATTTGGGGCAGGTTTGAATTAGATATACACGCTACACAGATTGTTAATTTTAAATTTCAATGGTCAAAAAAACAAATACTAGTAATAAAAAGTTATTGATGTGCAATGCTAACCGCAACCGAGCCCCTCGACCTAGACAAATTATAGAACAGTTGAATTAGCCAGAAGACTTTGATAATTAAATCATTAATGAGTATTTAATAGAAGGTATTATTTTTAATTTATGAGCCGACCCAGGTAGTTTATTGTATTTCCCAATATTCCCGGGGTGTGCTACTAGCTTGAAGCTTCCCTGAAGTTTCATGATGAAGAGGCTATAAAGTGAAAATATATTCAAAATTATCACTTTGGCTGGAGGGAATTTCTGGGTATTAGCTCCATATAATGAAATTTCCTTTTGAATTGGATTGCTTTAATTTTTTTTTCTTTTGAACTGGTGACCCTCACGTTGTGTTCATTAGGTGTCCATAATATTGTGCCCACTTTGGAATCTTATTAAAGATTGAAACTAAACATGTCTTTCTTTTTCTTTTTTATAAAAATATTTAGATGGGGTAGACACTAGTAACCCACCAGGGTCAGAACATACTTCTAAGGTTAAAGAACGCTTATAAATGTACTTATAGATCATCCATAAATGAGGTCCTCACATCGATTAGCGGATATCAAAACTTCTTTCTTTTAAGATTAAGGATGACGCCTTAGCCAACTGTATTTAGGCAAAATAATATGTGTTAACATGAAATGAGAAAGAAAAAGAGGAGTGAGAAGCCACCAGTTTCCTTTGCTACTCCGAGTAAAGAGAAAAAGGGAATATATAAAGTGGCACAAAGACACAAACCAAACAACTCAAAAGTTTTTTATTTTTTTATTGTTTCTCAACCAACTCATGAAGGTTTCAAACTAATCTGGATTCACCTTGAATCATACTCACAATCGTGGAGGAAGAGCTCCTAACATCATTTTCTCCATTCTCACGCCTAAAATCGAGGACGTGGTTAAAGTAGAGTAAATCTGTTACAACTTACTTCAATGGATGTTGGTAACTCAAAAGTTATTACTAATATGACATTTTTATATTTCAATTCACTCCTCAGTCCCTACCTCCAACAACACCATCAATTTGAACTCAATAAACTTTCCAGAAGTGGAGCCCTATCATGAGTTGGCCACAAACATTTGAAAATTAAATTCACCACTTTATGAATTTTAGTTTATCATAAATAAATAAAAAAGTTGCAAAAAGAAAATGCACACATATATGGTGAGACTTACATGAATTGATGATCTCTGCAGTTTATATCTTTCTTCTTCCTAACGTTTGTGACTAATTCAAGAATGTCATTGTCAGACATAGATGTAATCAAACATTAGTTCGTCTTAAGCATGATGTTTTTTATGATAATTTTTTTCTCATAACTCACACGCTCATTAAATTTATAGAAGATTTAAACTAATTACAAGACACTTAAAGAAATACTTAAAGAGAGGAGCATTGTCTCATTGGGCCTCAACTCTTTAATGTTGATTAACAAAAAAAACTCTTATACATATTATTTAGATAAAAATACATTTGCTAGATGCCAAAAGTGTTTCTATTTCTTATTAATTATTAAGTGTGTGTGTATTAATTGAATATATTTATTTTTTGAAAACTAAATCTTCCATGAGAACTCAATCTGTTCCATGTTGTCTATGACAGATTCCTCCACTTCTTGTCCATACCTCATTCAATTCTTTCTTTCTCCTCATCACACTGTCTTATGAACATCTCTCTCTCTCTACAGTACACGCACGCACGAACTTACATTTATTCTGCAAACTTCAGAGTTAAAACAATGCTAGTTTGTGCCAACAACTCGTAACTGTTCAATCTGCTTTCTGAAAAGCTGTCAACCAACTTCTATTTATGTCACTCAGCCTTCACAATTTCACTGTGCTTTACTTTTATTGCAGGAAAAAAAATACACAAACTACCTACAAATAGTAACTGAAGCATTTAAAATAATGGTGATTTATAGTATATAAAATGAATATATGAGATGAGTTTTATCTCAATTTATGTGAATAAACATTTTAAGACAAAAAAATGCTTCTTTGTTCCTAGAAGCTTGAAATAATGGATAGAATTTAAAAATTATTTTTTTATTATGCTCTTATTTATAAAAAGATGAGTAAGCAATAATAAATGTAATAAATACAATGATAAAATTGAAAAAAATTCAATAAACATATAATAAAGCTTATATTTTGAGTTATACTATTAACACATTTAAAACTTATTATACAGAGAGGGGGGGGGGGTGTTGAGTGTTGACCTTGGCTTTAATAATTAATGGGATTATCTTAGTTGATTTAAATGCTCTTTCTTTTTCCCAACTGCAACCACATGATATTATAAATTAAAAAGGGGTGTTGTAACTAGTATACCTGTTCTCATTATAATACTCACACTCATCTTTCTTTCCATATCTCACATGCTACTTTTATTCTCAATTTTAATATTTCGAGTCAATTCATAACAGACAAATTAGAGAGTTGTCCCCTTATTCTATACATTTAATTAATTCAATCTTATGAACTTTAGTATTTGTCAAATTTACCCTCTCTTGTACAAATGTGGTGTCATGCATATTATACAAGATTTTGGGGTTAGATTTGGTGGTTATGGTGGCGTAATTCATTTCGTGGGGGCCAACATTTACTATCACATCATTAACAGCTTTTCTACTAACCATTTTATACTATTAGGACCTGTTTGTTACGCGGAAGATCGGCAAAAACAAAGGAAAGATTGAAGATCTTCCATCACCGAATGCGTTTGGCTGCACCGCCTTCTAAGAAACCATCTTCCAGCAACCTTCGATCTTCCTTCATTCATGGGAATACTACTTCCCTCCATTTTCGGTGGGAACTTGATCTTCCCTAGGGAAGAAATTCTCAAATGACCATCTTCTCCTCTTTCAATCATTTGTCTTCCTTGCCATTGCCGCTGACGCCGCCTCCTCCTACAAATCCCAACGCCGATGTTGCAAGGATGAAAAAAGAAATCTGAAACTTTTTTTTTTTGGGTTGTTGTCGAGTTGAGGGATGAAGAAGGAGGGATCGGAGAGGGGCAAAGCAGGGATCTGGGACGAGAGAGAGAGGGATAAAGGAGGAACTAGTTTTTTTTTTTGGTTTATTGGTTGTAGTTGTCGGCCGAGAGTGAGAGTGTGAGGATGAAGAGATGAATGAATTTTTTAGGTTAAGGGGTATTTTAGACAATTTATATTTTATATTTTTATTTTTTAAAATTATCATCTTCCATCCCCTTTTTCATGTTTACCAAACAACTTATTTTTTTAAGTTTCCTCTTACTCTTCCTTTTCTTTCCTTTCTACTCCCTTCCTTTCCTTTCCTTCCTCATATCTTCCCTGTAACAAACAAACAGGGCCTCAATATATCAATCCTCGTGTACTATAAAATTCTTAATTTCTAACAACTTATAGGATATAAATAACTTTTCTGTGAATGACTTTTAGATTCCAACTAAGAGAATTAATATCAGAAAAGTTTCAATTCACGAGTGAATAGGACGAATTAATAAGTGAATTAGTTTTCATTAACAACTTATGAGACTTGTCAATGTATTATTTTCTTTGGTGGGACCTTAATAATTCAAATTTTAAATATTTATATATAATACACATAAACTAAATGTAATAATTAAGTATTCCTTTTTAAATTATTTTTAACATTTAACATCAAAATCAGATAAAGTTTTTCTCATCCGCAGATGAGGTGGAGTGGAAGTGTCTATTTAAAGAATGAAAAATTAGTGATCCACTCACTACTTTTTGATGCAAATATGTGGTTAATTGAGCCAAGTTTGTTGAAAACTGAAATAGTAAAAGTGTTGATATTATTTTTAAATCTTTTTTTTGGCCTTCAAGGAGACATAAAGATAGAATTATGAAATTTAGAATTATGCAATGCACAAGATAAAATAATAATAAAGAGACAGAAACTTAAAATTCAGAGAGTTCTGATTTGGACAAAATTTTACATAAAAAAAATAAAATAAAATTCAGGTTCAAATAAGGGGAAAAAATAATGAAAATAAATTATGACCAGTACGACGATAAGAAAAGCCTAAAGATTAATGCATGAGAAGCATGAAATTCATGATGTGCAAGCAGGTCTAAAATGACTTGTAAGTGCTAAATCATAGAGGGAACATGCATTCTTATAAAGTATATGAAAGTGCATTTTGTACAAGGTTTAATTATATATATAGAATCAAATCAAAGATAAACCAGATGGGAATACACCAGACCCTTATCAGGTGGCCTACAATTTGGCCTGTTTAGGGCTTAACCCGTTTGTTAAAAACGTCAGACCAAGACCTATTTAAAGGTCAAAACGTGTAAATAGGTCAGGCCTATTTTGTTAAGACCTGACCTATTTACACATTAAATAAATATAATTGTATTTATATAATATAAATAACATAATATTTATTGTTTTTCATTCCTATATTATACTAAAAGCCTATATTTGTATAGGTTTTGATAGGCTTAAAGTGTACAAAACCTATTTGTGGCTTCTAAGGCCTACAATATGAAATTTTTTTAAAGCCCTATATTATAAATAGGCCTTTAAAAAAACTTTAGACTCAACCAAATTTTATGAAAACTTAGGCCTAGACCTTAAAAAAAAAATATGTATTCAGGCTTGGACTCGGGTTAAGCTTTCTAACCCTATTATAGACTTAAACCTGTTTAACCAAGGATCGATGACCCTGGACACTGTCACTAAATAGTAGCCAAGTACGGGTTTTTTCGTATTCATTAACTTTTCCTTTTCTTCTTTGTTTCTTCTCCTCGTTCTTCTTTTTTTATTTCCTTCGTATTAACTGGCAATACGCATTAAAAAAATGAACACCGCTTCGGTTTCTCCTTCACCTTGACATTCATATTTCATCCAGAGAGAGAGAGATACACAGAGAGTCGTGTTAAATGGTAATGGGCCTGTCTGAAAACCAGATTTCTCATTATCTTCTTCTTCCTCTGAGTTTCCATCTCAGAAAATCTAGACCCTTCAAATTCTGGCATAACCTCCATTCTTGGATCTTCTGATTTTCTCGTATAATTCCCGGAACTAGCAAATTTTTTTTCGTTTTCCCCTTTTTATTTGTGGGTTTCTTCTAGAGTTTCGATCTTCATTTCATCTCTGCAGAAATGAGAGACGTAATCTCTTGTTTCAGCGAGAACTCTGTAAATGTGTCTCCTTATTCTTCTTCATGTTCTACCTTCTCAAACAACGCTTGTATCTCTCCCACTCTCATACCTTCGATCCAAAACTCAGTTTCTTCCCTGTACAAAATCACTCTCTGTACTCAAAAGCAGCTTTTAATCACAATCACTTGGACTAAAAACCATTCCAATCAAGGACTCTCTGTTAACTTCAACGACGACGGCGACCCCTCGGCAGCGATATTCAGACTCAACACCAATTCAAGGTTCTTCAGGAAGAAAAAAAGCAGCAAATTTCTGGAATCTGGAGATTCAAAGATCGAGCTATTCTGGGATCTTTCAAATGCTAAGTACGAATCTTCCCCTGAACCTCTTGATGGGTATTATCTTGTAATCCTCGTTGATTCGGAAATAGCTCTGATTCTGGGTGACATGGCCGAAGAAATAGTGGCTAAGAAGTTTAAAGCTAGTACTCCGATGGCCAAATCCTCACTGGTTTCTCGTAGAGAGCATTGTTCAGGAAATACCCTTTACACAACAAGGACACAGTTCTGTGAAACTGGGAATTCTCATGAGATTTTTATAAGATGCAGTGGAGATAACGAAGGGTTGAAGAATGTGAAGGGTCCTGTTCTTACAGTTTGTATTGATAAGAAGACAGTGATAAAAGTGAAGAGGCTACAATGGAATTTCAGGGGAAACCAGACTATTTTCATTGATGGGTTGCTCGTCGATTTGCTTTGGGATGTTCATGACTGGTTTTTCAATTCATCACCTTCTTCATCATCATCGTCATCTTCTGGGTGTGCTGTGTTCATGTTCAGAACTAGGAGTGCGTTGGATAGCAGATTGTGGTTGGAAGAGAAGAATGTTCAGAAAGAGAAAGACGGAGTCGACTTCTCATTGTTGATATATGCCTGTAAGACCCCTACATGATGAGGGAAAAATTTGGCCTTTTGCCTGTTCTTTAAAAAAAAAAAAAAATTAATTTGTTATTCTTTCTGTTTCTTTCTTCTTGATTTGAACTCTTTTCTTAGGTTCTTTATTATCATCATAGGAAAGAGAAAGAAATTAATTTGAATTCCAACTGAACAACGAGCTATTTTAAGCCTTTCCTCTTTTTTCCTCTGGGTTATTTTTCTTCCTGGACAGGGATATGAATAAGAAAGTGCTGAAATTTATTGAAAAGTTTTAAACCTTCAGAATGCCCAAGAGTGTTTCTTGGGATTTAGATAGGAATATGACCGAAGATGCAATCCCATGAATGAATTATTATCATATCCTGATCACACATTAATCTAGCTAGTAATGTTGCTCAGAAAACTTGTTCTGTTTTTCTGTTTTTCTTGTTTGTGATGATTGATTATGATCTGCCAGTGATGGAGACAAGAACAGGACAATGTGTGATTTTGATTAGGGAATAGGAATAGGATTTTGATTACAGGGGTTTGTAAAAGATGAGAAAATTCATTACATGGCCCTTTTAACAAGAGAAATTATAAAAAAGGCTCCAAGATTCTGAAAATCCTAAAAAATGTCCTAGATGTGTCAGAATCTTAGAACATTTTTTACAATTTCTTTGGCTAAAAGGACATGAAATGAATTTTCCCATAAAAGATTGATGAAGATGAAAGGAATCCAGAGGTGATATCGAAATGGGGGAGGATTTGTCTTTCGTGGTCTATTCTATGTTGTGAGATGCCATGACATGTTTTTATGACACTTCTCTATGTCTATGGTCCCTCCAATAAATTAAACCCTCATTCACAATCCACTGAAAAATATCTTGGTAATTGTATAATTGAGGTTTTTTTTTTTTTTTTGGTTTATGGACAGTGCCTAACAGAACCATGGCCTCCCTGAATTCTTAATTTTTTTCTTAAAATTATATACCAATTTGGTCATATTTATAAGCTTTTTTTTTAAGAGAGTGAAAGTGAACATATAAATATAATCAGAGTAATAAATGTTATGCATGTCATTTGTACTATATGTTCTTTTGTATTCCAGCCCCCTCCCATTCTTATTTGATCTAGCTTCTAGTATGTCAAGGTGAAAAAAAGTCCACTAATTAATGAGTATTGAAGAGATTTTCCATTAGAATTCTAGAAAATTATTTCTAGAGAAATTTTCAAGTAGTCCTTTTTTTTTTGTGTGGAGAAAATGATAGTGATTTTTAAATTCTTAATGATCTTAACTTGTTACTTTTCATTGATTATCGTATTCTTTATAGAAATAAAGTATCTTAAATATTTTTTTAAAAAAAAAATTCCCACTGATTAGTTGTAATTTATTGTTAACATTATAAGAATGTTTTCTAAAAAAATTATTACTGTCTTCAGATGAAAACATTTTTGTAATATCTAAAAGAATATGAGTGCAGTTTAAAAAATAATAATTTGAATGTAATGCTATTGTTTTGGGCTTAAGTTCTAATTCTTCTCATGTACTTTTTCCGGTCCTAATTATAAAACCTGGTTGACTTTTTTGGAGAGATTAATGAAAATAATTAAATTACTTTAAAGTTTTTTTATTTTTATTTCTTTCTTCAAACTGATTAATTTGACTAACAAACTCATATATAATATAATAATATACAATATATGAAATAATTAAATAATTTATTTCACTTCCTTAGTTTCTCCCAAAAAATTCAACTAAGCCTTATAATTAGGATTAGAGGTTGTGCATAATTTATAACTATTTCTATGTATGCCTTTTGAGTAGTAGTCATAATTCAAATGAAACTTTTGAGACTTGAGTTGCTCACTCTTTTAAATGATAAATAAGTTACTAAGGGGTGTTAGTCCTATTAAAATGGACTCTAGCTGCTTTAGTACGGTTCCGATTTTAAGTCTATATGAATGCAAAAAACGTTTTTAGAAGAGTTAGGGTGCGTTTGTATGGGCTTATTTCAATTATCGTCACTCAAGTTTAAGGAGTGTCATTGAAAGAACATTTGGAGTTTGCAAAGCAAGGTGGAGGATATTGCAGAATATGACCAACTTTGAGCTTAACACTCAATTTGCTATCATATGGGCAACCTTTGCTCTTCATAATTATATAAGGAGAATGGATTCGGTGATTTAGATATGCTTAGAAGATTTGAGAACGTTGATGAGTTTGAAGATAATGATGATGATCATAGAGAATATGAATGGGAAGGGCCAACTCAAAACTCGTTAGATTGATGGAAGAAACAAGGAATGCTATTAGAGATCAATTGTTAGATAGAGGTCCAGTGCATCGTTAACTTTTAGTAACTTGTAGTATGATGAATATTATTTCTGTATTTGGAATATGGTACAATATGACTCTTTTTTTTAATTAATGCATTGGTTATATACATGATATATACTATTTAATTTTTGTTTTTTTGTCATTTTAGTGTATAAATTAAAAAGAAATATTTAAAAACAACTTTGATTTATATGGGTCTATGAAAAATTATATCAACAGTTTAATTTTAATATTATTCAAATTCAATTATATTATAATTTTAAATTCAATTAGTGAATATAATATTTCTAAAATTTTAACATAAGTGCTTTTTTATCCAAACGAATGTAAAAGAAGTGCTTTTATATGCCCATTTCAGTAATTTTACTAATAAAAAAGTGCTTCTTTATTTTAACATCCAAATAGCTTTTTTATTTAAAAGTTCTTTCAAAATGGTATATCCAAACATTAAAAGTGCTTAACTTCTAATTAAAGCACTTTTTTAAAAAGCAATGGAAAAAAAGCACTTTTTTTAAAAGCTCATCCAAACGGGCCCTTATTCTATTTGAGCTTAACAGTACTCAAATATGATCCAGTCAGATACTCATATAAAGAAATAAATAAGTTAGAGGTGTTGAGCTCTTACCTTTTCGACAAAAAATCTGCATGGTGGAATCAGAATGGCACAATATGTGAAAGAAGAAAAAAGGGACATGTTGTGAAGAATTCAGTGTGCGAGAATTGTGGTTTGAGCACATTCATTGTGTTTACTATTCAGAAAAGCTAATCAATCATACACATAAATCTCTTTGATTTAGCCTACCATTGTTTGGTAATCCTCCATTGAAGTCTAATGATTGAGTAGGCCAAGAAAATGTTTCCAAGTTAGGTTTATGATTAAGTCTTTTTAAGTTGAGAAACCCTATAAATGGAGAACTTTGTAATATACTACCTCAGGTCCTAATTATAATAACACTTTTGTAGTGCAATTTATACTATAAAGGTGTTCTTATAATTAATACCGGAATGAATACTTTATATGATATCGACACCATCATGAGTATTGTTGTTATTAATTAATTATTTGCTCAAATCTTCCATAATTAGCTCAGTGTCGTACGCAAATTTCAGCGTGTAGGTGGAGTAGTTGGAATTTGTAATAAAGCTTAGATCATCCTCATCATCCCGGCAATAACAACAATACCAATATATATATATATATATATATATATATATATATATATATATATATATATATATATATATATATATATATATATATATATATATATATATATATATATATTTTTTTTTTTTTGCCAACAACAATACAAATATTATTCCATTGAATAAAATCACCTACTCCCTCCGGTCCTAATTATAGGACATATTTAACCGATTTTGAGAAAATTAAGGAAAAAAGTTAAATTAGTTAATTTTACTCATTTTCCTAAAATGCCCTATATAAATTTAAAATGACATAAGTAAAAGTGAATTAACAATTATTGTCACAACTTTTTCGACTTAGAATTTTTCTTTCTACACGCTATCTAATTGAAATAATGATTTTGTTATATATACATATATGTGTATATATATCTACACACACACACATATGTGTGTGTGTTTATATACGTACACACACACATATTGATGGACACACACATATACATATATGTATACACACACACACGTGTGTGTCTATATATATTTGTGTTTAGACACACATATATACACAGACACACACATATAGACAACATATATGTATATACACATGTGTGTGTCTATATAAATTTATGTGTAGACACACACATATATACATACATAGGCACACACATACATATATCTAAAAGTTTTACTGAATGGAAGAGTTTACACACTCACATACATATATTCACAAAAAACCAAACACACTTGAGAGAATAAAATAGGGATATTTTGGAAAGAAATTGATAAAAATTAGAATGTTGTCTTATAATTAGGACCAAAATCAACTCCCAAATATTGTCTTATAATTAGGACCGGAGGGAGTATATGATTTTTTTTCCCTACACACATGTATCCTCTAAATGGAGAGAATCTTGTTTGAGGTAAAATCGGATATTAAGTTTGAGCATCGTTTTGAATAGAAGTTTGAACATTAGTTTGTTATATTATTATGAGGGATTCTCATCTGCCACTAAATCAAACACCATTAGTAATCAACCATATGGATTAAATAATTGAGCTTCATTTACCACAAACTCCTCTAACAGAGAAGGTTTTTTTGTCATATTTATAAGTTATATTATTAAAATTGTCACATCACTCACATGAATGTATAATTTCACTCTTAATTTATTGTTATGTAGAGCTGCAGACTTTGTTCTTTCATATATTGTATATAAAAAGAATAAAATTAAAAAATTGTTAAATTTTAAAGGGTTAAGTAATAAATCCACCCAAAAATATAGGTTCAGGAGCAATGTTGCTCTCGAAGTTTTTTTTGGTTTCAATGTTATCCTGGAAGTTTTAAAACGTAGCGATATTACCCTATTCTATTAAGAAACTAACGTTGAACATAAAAAAATTAACGTTGACCATTAACTTTTTCAGGGAAATGGGGAACTTTGTTATGTTTTGAAATTTCTGGAACAACATTGAGACAAGAAAAACTTACAGGCAACATTGCTTCTCAACGAAAACTTTTGGAGTAAATTTACTACTTAACCCGATTTTAAAACAGGGTTAATGAGATCGAGGTATTGCTTTTGGTTACGTGGGTAGTTAATTATAATGAGAAGTAGGGAAGTATTATTAATAAACAGATTTCAACTATTAATTTACGCATCTTTTTTTTATTTCCTTCCTTCGTCTATTTATAGGGTTAAAGACCGTATGCTCATTCTTTCTCGCTCATATCATAGTATTAACCTATTTTACACATGATTACTAAATGTTTTTATCATTTCATCCTTAATACATGTTACGCCTACTTGTCTTTTTATATCATTATTATGCATACGTCTTTTGGTCTCATATTTTCTTATAGTACTTTTGATTCTAATTATAAGACCAAGTTCAAAAAAGTTCAATTGTACACATATTTAATACAAAATAAACATTAACCCTATATATATATATATATCCAAGTTGTGTAAAATTATCTGTAATCCATGTGACGTGACAATGGCCGAATTAATGAGCACACATATATTATAGAGTAAATACCTTTTCTGGTTCCTGATAAAAAATACGGACCCTATTTTGGTCCCTGACAAAAAAAAGGTCATTTTTAATCCATAAAAAGGACGAATAAGGGTCGATTGTTGGACATTTTGATCCCTCACAAATTTTCAAAATGTCCTTTTTAGTCCCATAAAAAGGACGAATAAAGGTCAGTTTTTTTGTCAGGGACCAAAATGGGGTCCGTGTTTTTCGTGAGAGACCAGAAAAAGTATTTACTCTATATTATATATGTACCATACTCAACATTTGGTGGGCCTCTTTTGATCTGTTTTGGTCATAAGATTGTTTGATTTTTTTGCTTTCTTAATGAATAAAGGCAATCTGGGTTTTGAAATGACTATATGTACAGATACTTCTTGGAATCCAACTGGCATCCAGAAATTCTATGTAGTTACTCACTTGTTATCTTGCATTCCACAACATACTCTGTTGTATTCCACTTAAAACCGTCCTAGTCATTCCCAGTTTTTTTTTTTTTATTAAGGTTAAGCCACTTTGAAATTGAGACTAATTTCTTTTAAAATTGAGAGCACAAAGATTTATAGCCTCTCCTAATAAATACGTTTTCTGGAGTTTAAAGTGTTCGGTTTCTCTTATCATCCCTCATAATCTCTAAATCATTTCTATTTAATCAATCTGAAAAGTCATAATGAACCATGTCATCAGGTTATCACCCCTTCAACTTTTTTCTTCTCTCTATCAACGGTCCATATAAGCTGATGAGGGATGATGAGAAAATGAGATGATTTCCAAGCTCAAACTTGTGTTCTTCTTTTTACGAGGTAAGACTACTTATCATATCAATCATGTTTTCCTCTTTTATACTACTTCATGTATTCTAAACTATTTTTTATTTTAAAGTTGTGCATCAAAATTAAAGAAAGTTAACAAAAATGCAATGATGTTTTTTTTTTTTTTAAAATACACTTATTTATTTTAATGTCTCAAAACAAATTCTGAACTCCTAAAATGTAAAATTGTTGAAAAATGAATAATATTTTTTAATGAATGCATTTTTTAGATAATTTAAATTAAATGAAATATTTACCACTTTATCATTGAATACTTATTATAGACTAATCATACTTTAATCAATACATAGATATATAGAATAAAATCTATGATGAAATACAATATTTATATCACAAAACATGCAGCTTGTTTATCAAACTTATAAAAAATAATATGGAAATTTAACTGAAATTATAAAGAGGAAAAAGGTTGGTAGAGGCCATTGTAGCATTAGCAAGCGACCATTTTATCTTCCACAGGATAGAAGCTTTCATATTCATTATCACTACTACTACTCTACTGTAATCCAATTTTGGCAACATTAATCATTCTCATTCACTGCACATTCGAAACTTCTTCACATTTCAACATCAGGGCCTAACTTATTTATTGATATATGATTTAGTGTTTAACATAAATATTTTAGAGATATATATATCTAATATGTTATAGTTAAGTAATGGGTAAAGGTGCAAAAATAGTACTACCTCCGATCTTAATTATAAGACCTAATTGACTTTTTTTTAGAGAGATTAAGGAAGCTAAATAAGTTACTAAATCATTTTATATCTTATGTATCATTGGATTATATATTAGTTTATTAGTCAAACTAATTAGTTTGAAGAAAAAAATAAAAAAATTCTAAAGTAATTTAATTAGCTTCGTAATCTCTCCAAAAAAGTCAACTAGGTCTTATAATTATAACTGGATGGAGTAATAATGTCTTGCACATTAAACACATTGCAGAATTAATATTCGATTGGTGCAGAAAAATAAACAATTTTTAAGGTTGCTACATTGATAACACTGTTAAGTTTGACCACACTAACCCTTAATTGCAAGTAACTTTCGTCAAGTGATGCCTTCTATTTATAACGGTTAATGTGGTCAAACTTAACGATGTTTTCAATCTAGCTACTTTAAAAATTGTTTATTACTCCCTCCGATCCTAATTATAAGACCATTTTTGTAGTGCAATTTACACTTCAAAAGTGGTTCTATAATTAAGACCGAAGGTAGTCTTATTTTTGCACCCAATTTTTTTTTTTTTTTGATGTTAGTTATGCACTTCTGCAAGTTGCTCAAAGTACAAAACATTATTACTATTTCTGTACCTTTGCCCTTAAATAATTTATTTAATTTTATTAATCTCTCTAATTAGATAAATATTTCTTACATTAATAACTAAAGAAGTATATTACATAAACCATGTAACATTTCTAATTTAATGTCATCATCAAGGACTCTCTGACCCTACAAGAACTCAATCTTCTGATACACTTGCTTATATTTCCATTACAAAAACCAGCACACTAATAATAGAAACCAGAGAAAAGAAGACGTTACAGATGGAACTTGCAGACCCACCGGAGGATATGATCTCGTCTTCTGCAACAAAATAAAAAATAAAAAACATTATCAAATAAAAACAAAAACCAACAAGAAACAAATATTTTTCTGCACATTAAAATCAAAATCACTTACTGCATTCTTTGGCGTGGCATAGACACTTCAACCCAGCCCCACAGTTCCCATGAGGTTTCTCACACTCCTTACACAGATCTGGAATGTCAAAAGAAATCCTGGTACCCAACTTATATCCTCCGTCGTTGCTAACATCTGAAGAACTCTTGTGGACCCACATGTAACTTGAACAGTTCAAATGCCTAGGATGAAACCCCTTGTTAATTTTGTGAACATCCTTAACAACTAAACATTCATAAGGCTTAGACGAGTATTGTTCTCTGCAATTATGAAAGAGTGGCAAAATGGGGTTTTTATTTCTTCTTTTGATGGAACAGTTGGAGAGAAGAAGTAAATCAGATTCTGGAGGAGAAGGAAAACCAGCAGTGACAGACAGAGAAGAAACATACTGGAGAGAAGAAGAAGAATGTGATATTGTTAGTGTTTTAGTGTTATAATTGATGGAAGTGACTTTGAAAAGACCCAGAGAAGTTCTGAAGTAAAGGTTGTGTGATCTGCATAGGGTCATGTTCTGAAGCAAAAATGATGAAGATGAAGATGGTGTTTGGTTTATGATCTCACTGCAGAAGTTTGTATGATTGTGTTGGGACATGCAAGTAACCTCAAGCATGAGGCTGAACAAGAGAACAGAACGAAGAATACTGAACAACTTCTTATTCTGATCTTTCCTGTGATGAAATCTGAAATCTTGAATCATGTTTGAGTAGGGTCTTCAAGAATCCACAGTTTCATTATGGTCTTAAAGTTGGGCCCATGTGTGTCTCTAGATTGATCTTTGTAAGAAAGGTTATATATTGCTTTGAGGAATCTGTAGCTAGACTACAAAATTCAATTGACTTTTATGTGATTATGCCTTGTCCCTTTGAAATGGAACCTCAACTTTTGGCCATTAGATTCCTTTTTCTTTTTTCCTTCCTCCGTACTTTGTTTCTCTCACTTTTGCTTATTATATTTTTCTGATATCCCCCTCACCACCATGGATTCTTATTACCTAAAGTTACATTTCCGAGTTACCTGCTTTTTCAGGTCATTTATATTCTTCTATATAAATTAACATAGACTCAGAATCATTTGCTTTATCAGGCAATACAGTATTATTACCAAACAGCAACTCCATGATCTACTAATCAGAAAGGAGAATGATAGGAACCAGAGAGATTAATCCGAAATAAACACTGAATAATACTGGAATTGATCAACAGTGAAACACTCTTCCAACTCAGTGGGAGAAGGAAGTTACAACACGATGAGAATACACACAAACACACTTGACCTAGCAATTCCAGAGGCTAGCACTCTCCTCATAGTCCACTTTCTATCCAAATGCCTACCTCTCTTCTCACCGCTAACGGCTAAATAGCCACAAAACACAAGACAAATGGTCAACACAGGACCCCAAAAATAACCTGCGGCAAAATATCTCAAAAGTAATGCTAGGTCTGCTAAATTACATCAAAATAGGAATAAACTAAAAGCCAACTTCTGAGCACTTCAAAAGCATCTTGCCTCGTGTGTTTTGGCCTAAACCTTCTTTGTAAATATTTTTGACCAAGTCAGCCCCTATCAGAGAACAAAAGACCTCATGGTTCATTACAAGTTGAAAAATACTCTGAGAACTGACAGGCACAAAGAAAACAAAACAACACCCATAATTTTACACATACTAAAAAAAAAACAGTTTCCTTAAACATGGAACCTTTACTGCTTCATTATTATTAATATCTTCTTCAGGATCATGCAGTGGTGGTAGCAGCAGCTGGCGGCTTAACAAGATTGGTTGGGAAATCCAGAAGCACAAGCTTCTCAATAGCAGTAGAAAATGTTGCAGAGAATTCCACATGATTTGGGTGACCTTGAAATGCAACAAAATCTTCCTTACTGTTAAATGTCATCAAGAACGCATGAGTATAACCTTGTCTTAACATCTCTTGGCTCTCAATGTCCTGTCCCCTGTTAAAAAAAACCAATTCAGTCATATTAATACTAAAACAATTCATATATCTTCTTTGAATTTGAGTTCTAAATGGTAAACAAGTATATATCAAAAGGGAAATGATCTGATCTCATGCTTACCATTCAAAGTGTTTGACAGAATCAATCTGAGAGACCATCTTCTCCATGCCTTTGATGACATCTTCAACGGCGACACCTTCCTTGAACTTAACAATCACAAAGTGCTTGAACTCTCCCATGGCTATGGCTTTCACTTCTTCTTCTTCACTGCTTATGAATATCAAATCTTGTCACTGCCCACTCAAATATATAATGCACACAAAAGGGGCTTGTAATATATGAGCAAATTTATTTGCACGTCAAACCTCACAGTCCCCATCTGTCCCTTGTCATATCAGATACGCTTGACATTTCAAAATTATACCTAGACAGTATATTTCGTGTTTTTACCGCGTGTGTTTTCAGCCTGTTGGCATAGCGGCAGGAAAAAAGCCAAGTAAGTCCAGACCGTTTGGGATACCAATGGTCTATGTTGGACTAATTTAGAAAAAGTGACTTATGATATAAGTCACTTTTTTCAGCTTGTGAAGGGATGAGTAATCTAATAAGCAAGCAATGTACTATTAAATATACATTTGTATGTATTCTAATTGATCCATTAGAATATATTTAATTAAGTACTTTAGAGTTTTTAATTTTTTTATCAAATTTAAATTTTTATCTCCAATCATCACAATATATACAACTAATATATGTGTGTAGTATTGAATCAGATTCATGTCATTTTCAGTCTCAGCTGACCTTTCAAATAATCATTCAAACAAGAGTTCATTTGGAAAAAAGTCACTTACCCCACCGTCATTCCAAAAACAAATCATATTTACAATATGACTTTTATCTCATCTTACTTCTGTAAAAGTCATATTGCAAATAAGTCAATTCTACCACTGTTATACCAAACGGTAATTTAAACTTTGAAGTTCTATCCAAGTCAAATGAGGGCTAAAAGAAGAAAAATAAGTCTCACATTAAATATATAGTTGGAGTAAACAAGAGATAGATAAATAAACACCTTTGTCTAGTGACATGTGGCCTATGTGGCTCAAATGCTCAACCCTTACTGCAGGCCATGTGCTTGTTGTCCAAATTCAAAAAAAACAAAGATAAATAAAAGTAGTGTCAATATCTCAATTAAGGTGAGCTTTGGCATAGTGAAAATGTTGTTGTCATATGACCTGAAAATCATAGGTTTAAATCCTGAAAATAACTTTTATTATGGGATAAGACTGTATAAATCAATCCTTCTCTAGACCTCATATGGTGAAAGCCTTGTAAGACTGTATATATCAATCCTTCTCTAGACCTCATCTGGTGAAAGCCTTGTGTTTTGGCTACGTTTTTTTTATTACCAGAAGCTAAAATTGAAGGGACAGAAATGTAAAAAAAAAAAGATTGAAAGGACAGAAACCACAGTAAAATCTCAGAGGAAAGGTACAAGCTTTCTTCAAGTTATAGGCCCACTAGTGGGGAACACATTGGGTCTATGCCACAGTAAAGTTTGTCTTGTGTCATTGTCTTAGCACATGAATGGGGTCTCTTTGGTGTCATTTTCCCCTGCGAGTTTAGGTTTGTGGGTTGAACTGGCCTCTGTTCAGAACAGCACCTATAATGATTTTTCCCTTTGGACCAACCTATAAGTTAAAATTATTCCATGATCAAATTCTTATCAGATGCATGGATAATTTTACTCACTAAAACCTACTTTATTAAAGGGGGCAAAAAGGAAAAAAAGAAAAAGAAAGGAGAACACTTCTTTGAAACTTTGTTTTCATGAGACATTGGGTTTTTTTAATTTAACTTTAGTGAGATTTGCAGAAAAAGCAGTGGGAGTTTATGGACATTTTCCTCCATGTCCTTGCCATGTGCATCAGCACCAGGGAATATATTATTATGATTTGGTCGCTAGGAATCTTAGAAGAAGGGTAAGTGATTAGCTTCATGGTAGGGTACCATTGAATGAAACCAACCCTTCCCAACGTTTTACATAACGTGTTATGGTTTCTGTACCAATATGCTTAGATTTTAGTGGAAAGGAATTTAATTGATTCAGCATGACGTTTTAAGTTCAAGTTTGTGTAAATGTAGAAAATGGTAATAGAAAAGCTACCTCTGACAATGTTTGAATCTAACCCAATTGTTATATAAGAAAAGGAGTGTTATGATTTTTGTCAAATTTTTACAGTTTGTTGTGTATTTAGCACAAAGCCATCTTCCACATATAGAACACACCCAGGTCTGATTTTCGGATTCATTCAGTGTCCATTTTCTTCGCCAAGTCTAAAAATTTCCAAAAACATGTTTTTTGGTCGAGAGTAAGACACATTAGAGAGGGTAAGTGAAATGTTGCATCATATAATTGTGTTGAAATAATTTGGACGAATAGGTAATCCGTCCTAATCACTCTTTATCGGACAAGTTGCCTTTGTGATTTTTGAATTGTCTTTAACTTTCTTTTTCCTCCTTTAAGTTTGAAATTTCTCTCAATTATTTCTTATCAGGATTTCAATCATTTAATGATACGTTTAATCAATTAGTACAATAATTTGCTCGATTATGTAATTACTCACTTCCTATAAAGATCTCAATTAATCAACGTCTTTTCTGGATAGGGATACAGCTTTTCATCTGCAGAGGATAAACAGACCTGTTTACTAGGTTGAATTTTCCTCTTTTTCATCTTCTGCAACTGCATGACACAATTCCTGAGATGGCAAGGTAATAACAGTAAAACTTGCAGCTTATTTTAAGCACTACAAAAAAATCACTTTTTTTAAAAACCCATCCAAATGCCCCTACTAAAGTACCAGAACTGAGGCAAAAGGAAGAGGGCTCAATCTAACATAAGGATTATTCGGCTTTGACACCTCATGCTTTAAGCAGTCAAACCCTCTTCCATTAGAATCAATACCTCTTGGTTGGATAGACTTTTATAAATAAATTAGTTTGATAAAAACTATTTTAGATGATATAAGAAGTTATTTTCAAAAGGCTGAAATGAAGAAAAGTCAAAGGCCAAAAACCAAAAAAAGTTTATTCAACTTTAACATGCCATCTAAGAAAAGCTCATTTGCTTTAGTGTATTTGGATTAGTTTTTGGATAATAGCTTTTGAAGAAAAAGTGAAAAAAGTGATTTTAGAGAATTCTAAACCATACAAATTTTATGAAAAATGTGATTTTGATCGAGAATGTTTGGAGCCATGTTATTAAAAGTAAATCGGACCGGTCAGTTTAACCACGAAACCGTCAAATCAGTCATCTAATCGGTCTGGTCCGACCGCTTTAACCAATTCAATATTTATTCAGAATTTACTAATTTCAAAAAATCATATCTAATTTTACATATTTTCAAAAATTATAAATTAAGACTCTTTGGAAAGCTTGAGATGTCTATTTTCTAATGCAAAAAGAATCACTCATAAATATTATCATTTGATCCTCAAAAATTGTCAAATTTCAAAACTATTGCAAAAAAATATTATTGTTCAAGTTCACTTTCTCACCAGTCTAGCCTCAGATTAGATTCGGTTTGACTCCGATTTGACCTACTGACCCTTAACCCACTGCCCAGACTGATTCAGAGGTCAGTCCAGGGTTAATAACCTTGGTTTAGAGGGTTTCAATGAGCTTTTTCGAAAGGGAAAAAAAAAAAAACTCAAAAAAGTGAGAGAGAGAAAATCTTTTCTAAAACCATGGTTTCAAGGGCCCAAACCATGTTTTTGAATCAGAAAGCAGTTTTTCTAAGTGCTTATTTGAATCAGTTGTAGAGGCTGTTTTTTTCAACGTGATTTACAGATTGTGAGGTAAATATGTAAGAGGGGTTTTGTCTCAACTTGTGTAAACATATTTTTCAATACGAATTTAATCAGAACTTTGAATTTTTCACCTGTTTGAGCACTTTACTTTTAAAACCATGGTTTGGGCAAAAAACATGGTTTAAAAGTGAAACCTAACACACATCTAGATAATATGTTTTGTGCATAAATCCTGTAGAATACCAATGTTTTATGTGTATAAAAACATATAAGTTTCTTTTCGTTAATAAAATAAATTTTCACCAATTTTATCCTTTTAATAAAATTTCTCTAATTAGCAAAATCCAATCAATGAATTTTTTTTAATGAAATTTCACTAATTATGAAATATCTGAATTTAAGATCTATAATTAATAGTGACTTATACCATATATTTAAAAAAAAGTGAAAAATCAAGTGGAAAGATGAATACATTTTAGAAAAAATTAGGGGAAAGTTTGCAAATGAAAATTTTATGGGTGAGAATGATAAATTATCCATAGAAGTGGGGTTTTGTTAGAAAATAATTAAATTGTTAAAACAGTAAATAATAATAATAATATCATGGGCTTGTTTGGTGTCAACGTTCAGGAACGTTGGGAGCGTCTACGATAAAGTTAATGTGTTGACGTGTTGTGGATAAAAAGTCCAACGTGGTGTGTTTAAGTTGAACTTTAAATCAAAAAAACTCAAAATGCCAGTTAAGGAAAAAGCTCCACCATTGAGCTTTTTTCAAAAAGCTCTCAGGTTTTTGACATGGGCCTCGCCACTTCTACCACTATCAATCCAAACACAAATCATTATTTACAACCTGATTTATTTTTCTACCGAGTTTTTTCTAAAATCATATAACTTTTAAGCCACCGCCCCTACCGTCAATCCAAACAAGCCTCTGAGAAAAGGTAGAAAATCCGTTTTGAGCTTCCTACCCGCATCCCAAAACAAGCACGTCATTGAGACAGTATAGTGAACTTTGAAGCAAGTTTCAGAAGAGATTATAAAGCAGGAAAACAATTTGAGACAAAGGCCGTTTGAGATAACGGTGGTAGAAGTGATTTTTTTTTATTGGACTTTTTTTGATAAGCTTTTTTCTAAAAGTCATATTGTAGATGTGATTTGTGTTTAGAATAGCGGTGGTAAAAGTGACTATTTTTCCGATGAACACTTGTTTGGCATAAGGTTTGAAAAGTCAATTAAGTGGAAAATTACTGAAAATGACATCAATCTTATTAAATATCATACACACATATATTGTATATTATGTGATAATTTGAGATAAAAAATGAAATTTAAATATAAATTTGCCACAAAAAACAGTAAAATTAAAAAAATTACAACACAATGAAGTGCTTAAATAAACCTATCATCTAAAAGTTAGTCTTTGATTCTATCACGAATACAATTCATTTGTGTGTGTATGATTTTAAGGTTTGCTATTAAATTTAAAATTATAATAATTTTAAAAAAAATTGTAAAGTTTAAAATTATGAGTATGTATTTTGATTGATTTTTTTTTTCCAGATTTAATGTGTTTCCATGCTTTTAAAAAATATATGGATTACCCTTCAAAAAAATTCTAGAATCAAAATATTTTCTTCCACATGGATTTGGACTTCCATGCTTTTAAAAAATATATGGATTACCATTCAAAAAAATTCTAGAATGAAATATTTTCTTCCACATGGATTTGGACTTCCTCAGTTGATAGTTCAAAGCTTTCAGTAGATTTACATATCTGCAAGTGCAAGCCCATGCTGTTATGTTGAAATTCCAACAGGAGAAAAAGAAAAGTAGCTTGGGGGGGAGACAATGATCATTTTTTATCAAGTAGCCACTTTGGACCTGGAAACTCTAAAAAGTAGTTTCAGCCAATAGGTCACTCCATTCTTAAAACTCCATTATATCTTGAAGTCATGTTAAACATTCAAAAATCATATTTTCATTGTTACTTGGCTTTTTTCATTGTCACCAGACTTTTTTCTTGTTTTGCAGTCATTCTAAACAAGCCCGAAAATGATGCTACAGAATTATAAAAATCTGATCAGTTGACGTATTTACATTATTATAGCATGGTTGAAATCAAAGACAAAGGGTGCAAGTAAGAGTAATTCTTTGAGCAAAAAAAAGTAAGAGTAATTCATAGATGTAACAGAGTAGGTTTGGTTGGTACACGAGAGGGAATAAGGCAAACAGTAACAGTTTGACTAGCTAGTTTACTGTTTTTCACCTTGCTAGGCTGAAGCGTGTGTGTGCGTGAGTGTGACATCAATTATTGAAGCCTTTCGGTCTCAGTTCTGACAGATAGGGTTTGAAGTGTACGTTATGAAAAAAACATGGGGTTCTTGACCACAAACATCGCATATATGGATCCAGCTTTCCTGGCTATCCAAAGGATAGAAAAGGAGAGCTCGGCTCTTTTCAACCGTTTAGATTAGATTTGGACAGTTTAAAACTGATTTTTATTTTTATTTTCTATTCTTTTTTAAAAATTATTTTAATATATAGAAAATTTAAAATAAAGATAATTTTTTTTATTAATAATTTTTTAAAAAATAATTTTTTAATTTAAAATTATAAAATATAAAATATAAAAACTAAATTGTCTAGATCAGATCTGGACGGTTCAGGAGAGCCTAGCTCCCCCTGTCTATCCCAAGAATAGTCAGGAAAACTGGGTCCTCGCATATATATGAACCCACCTTCAACAGCATATACCCCTCCCTTTCTGGAACTATGGGTTAAATGGGATCCACCACGTTAAAATATTTTTTCCCCCCAATAACACTTAATAATTATCTTACACTAGTTTTTGATATATCCATCCTCTTAAAATATGTTTTTCAGTATCACTCGGTATTATCTTACACTGTTACTGGTTCACCATATTCATTCTCACTGCAAAAATTGTACATTTACGGATTTACCCTATTTACGCCATGGTGAAAGACGTTGGAATTGGAGGAAAGGGTGAGAAACACGTAAAGGAAAAGATTTAAGCCTTCACTTTATAGAGTTGGGAGGATTTGATGCTTTTTGCCTTCATCCATTTTGTTTTTCTGTAAAATTTGTTGTATGATATGAGCGGATCAAAGGTAAGAAGGGACAAAAAACGATAAATATATAACTTTTTAGTTTCTTTAATCTTTTCAATAAAAAAAACATCTTACTTGGTCCGATATGGAGCATTATGAGATTGAGTTTAGAACCTCTCCCTTATGGAGCATTATGAGATCGAGTTTTAGAACCTCTCCCTTATCGCGGAGGTGTTGGTTTTTTTTTTTTTTTTGCTAGGTGATATGTAATTGGTTTTATCGTATGATATTTACACATGTATTTATTATTCTATTATTGAGTCAGTACGTTACTTAATTGCCACTTAGCTTGTACAATGGACTTGTTATGTTAGTTACGATGTGTATATAAACTAGTTTTTAGCAGTGAATAATACACAAGTTCCTTTTCCCAATGTAGCAATTCTATATCAGAAGAGGATCAAGCCACGAACCAGGAAGAAGAGCCTGGTGTCAATCATTTTAGGTGGTGACATTTCACGTTGTTGTTGCATAAGCATAGAAAACACACGATTAACAGAGGGAAGGGGGTCTATCAGCATAATTTGCGATTTAACAGGAGCAAATCGTTCATTCAATCCTTTCAAAAATCTCAATGTATAATCAGCTTCACGGTATTTCTCACACACACAAGTGAAATTACATGAGCAACGAGAAATTGGACGAAGTATCATATACTCATCCCAGAAAATCTTGAGTTTGGTGTAGTAATCACTCACCGATAATGCTCCCTGGCGAAAGGTGAAGATCTCGTCCTGTAGCTCGGCAACACGCATAGCTCTGGACCAGGTATGGTAATTTAGTCCGGTGAGGATCGGATTGGTGTCGTGGGTATCGGGTGAAGAAGAAAGAGGAATAAAAGAAAAATGAGAGCAAACGAATTTAAAACTGAGAAAATATATTGAAATGAATTAATTGTTCTGTACAACAACACACACATATATATAATATTTCCTAATCCCTATTTTACACGTGGGAACTTAAAATTAGTTGGTTACAACAGAATAACAAAGTACCTAATAATCTGAACTAAAACTCTAACTTAAATACATGTATTACAATACAAATAAAATCACCCATGTTCTTTATTTATATATTCTGTCAGCCCCCACAAGCTGGAGCATTGGTGTCAATCATGCCTAGCTTGGAAGTAAGAGAACGAAAAGGTCCTGCACCAAGTGGCTTGATAAACACATCAGCAAGTTGATGTTGAGAACGAACCGGAAGTAATCGAATAACACCGTCTTTGACTTTATCACGAACAAGATGGCAATCCAAGTCAATATGCTTAGTGCGAGCATGAAAAGTAGGATTAGAAGCCAACTGAATTGCAGATTGATTGTCACAGTATAAAGGAGTAGCTTTAGACCGGGAAATACGTAGATCATCTAACAAATACAAGAGCCATTGAATATCACAAGTAGTCATAGCAAGAGCACGATATTCAGCTTCACAAGAAGAAAGAGATACAACACTTTGCTTCTTCGATTTCCAAGAAATAAGAGCATTATCTAGAAATACACAATAACCAGTGACAGAACGTCGAGAATCCAAACAAGCAGCCCAATCACTATCACTAAAGCCAGTTAAAGACAAATCAGAGGTGGATGGGAAGAAAAGACCATGAGATGGTGTAGACTTCAAATACCGGAGAACACGGTTAGCAGCCTGAAGGTGAGAATCTGTAGGAGCAGCCATAAATTGACTTAATTGTTGAGTTGCAAATGAAAAATCAGGCCTAGTAGTAGTCAAGTACAAAAGACGCCCAACAAGTTGGCGATAAGAACTAACATCAGTCAAAGGAGTACCAGAATTAAGACTTAACTTGACTTTCGGATCCATGGGAGTAGAAATAGGCTTACAATCAAGGTACCCTGTATCAGTAAAAAGATCCATAACAAATTTGCGTTGACATAAAGAAATTCCAGAATGATTACGAGCAATCTCAAGACCAAGAAAATATCGAGCTGAACCAAGATCCTTGATCTTAAAGAGGCGATCAAGAGTGGTTTTAACAGTAGTAATTTCAGACATGTCATTACCAGTGAGAATGATGTCATCCACATAAACCAACAGGGCTGTAAAATTAGATCCAGAAGCCTTAATAAACAAAGTATAATCAGCATTAGACTCCACATAACCAGCAGAAATAAGAGCAGAGGAAAGTTTATGAAACCATTGTCTACTAGCTTGTTTGAGACCATAAAGTGATTTTTGAAGGCGACAAACAAGAGAAGAATCAGTAGAATAAAAACCAGGAGGCAGAACCATATAAACTTCCTCATTTAAATCACCATGCAAAAAGGCATTGTTTACATCAAGTTGGTGAAGGTACCATTTATTTGCAGCGGCAAGGGCAAGTAAGAGACGAACAGTAGTCATCTTGGCAACAGGGAGAAGGTATCAAAATAGTCAATACCTTCGATCGTGTAAAGCCTTTAGCTACTAACCGAGCTTTGTAACGATCAAGAGAACCATCGATTTATATTTCTTGGTAAACACCCATTTACAACCAATGGGTTGCTTTCCATCAGGTAAAGAAGTCAAGGACCAGGTCTTATTCTGTTCAAGAGCAGCTATTTCGGCATCCATAGCATCACGTCAAGGCTTATATTTAGAGGCTTGACGATAGGTGGTGGGAATGACATCAGTAAAAAGGTTAAGACAAAAGGTGCGATAAGAAGAAGATAAAGAAGGAGAAAGATGGAGAGAGAGAGAATACTTATCACCAGAAGAGAATGGAACAGCAGAAGTAGTCAAGGCCGAACAATAGTAATCCTGCAAGTAACAAGGTGGTTTGCGAGTTCTAGGAGGAACAGGGGAAGGAACTAAAGGAATAGGGGAAACAGAACCAGGAGATGGTATATCAGAAACAGGGGAAGAAACAATATTATGGTCAATGGGAAAAGAGGGAACAGCGGAAGCAGGAGAATTAACAACAATAGGGTCCGGGTCACAAAGGGGAGCAGAAGAGGTAATAGGAAGTGAAACTGTACTGTCATGTGATGATTGTAAATGATAAGGAAAAGAAGATTCATAAAAAACAACATCTCGAGAATAAAAATTTTATTATTATGGACATTTAAAAGCAAATATCCCTTCGTATTTTCAGGAAAACCAAGAAAGATACATTTTGAAGCCCGGGGGTCAAATTTTGAACGATGGGCTGAAAGAGTGGATGCATAACACAAACAACCAAAGACTTTGAAATCAGAATATGAAGGATGTTTATGGTACAGTAAAGAGAAAGGAGTGGATTGATGAAGAAGTGGAGATGGTAGACGATTAATGAGGAAAACAACATGAGAAATAGCAAAACACCAAAAAGATTTAGGAAGATTAGCTTGAAACAAAAGGGCACGTGCAACGTTTAAGATATGTTGATGTTTGCGTTCTACAATGCCATTTTGTTGGGGAGTCTCAACACAAGAAGTTTGATGTATAATGCCTTTGGATTTATAAAAGGAATCCATAAAAAATTCTAAACCATTATCAAATCTAACAATCTGAACATTAGCATGAAATTGGGTAACAACAAACAGAATGAAATTTTGGAGGTGAGCACGAACCTCAGATTTAGATTTCATAGGAAAAATCCAAGTATAACGACTGAAATCATCCACAATAGTTAAAAAATATTGGTAACCTCGAATGGAAGTAATAGCAAATGGACCCCAAATATCAGTATGTATCAAAGAAAAAATTTTATTACTTGAAAATGTGCTTACATGAAATGAAAGTCTCTTTTGTTTAGCCTTATGACAAACATCACAGGGAACAGATTGTGAATGACAACGTATAAAAGGAAATTGCTTATTTAAAATGTTCAAAGTAGAATGTGAAGTGTGACCTAAACGATGATGCCACAAATCAAAGGTTGCATTAGGCAGACTAGGGGAAGTTGATGAAGTACTCATGGCTATCGTGGAGGAGGGTGTTGCAATGGGCAGACCAGAGGATGTTGCAGGATTCAGGAAATACAGGCCTTCGAAAACTTCACCTGTACCAATCGTCTTCCAGAGAGAAAGCTCCTGAATATAACACACAGAGGACAAAAAAATGAAACAGCAAGGAATAGCAACCGTGAGTTTAGAGACAGAAAGGATATTAAAGGCAAACTGAGAGATGTAAAATACATTATGGAGAGTCAAAGACTGAGAAATACACACGGTGCCAGAAATAGTAGCAGTGATATGACTATGATCAGGAAGTTTAATAGGAATAGGTGTAATAGATTGGTATGCTGTAAAATAGTCTAAAGAATGACAAACATGGTCAGTTGCTCCAGTATCAATTATCCAGGATTTCTTAAAAACTAAAAGAAGGAACAGAGCTACCTGGAGATTGATGTGATGAAGTGATATGGTGGATGGACGGGACAGAGGTGGACTGAGGAGAAGCAACCGAGGTATTTTGAACAAGAGCAAGAATCCTGTTGTACTGATCTTGCGTGAACTGAGGAGAGGGAGTTGGCAAAACACCATTAGATGCCTTAGGTTGCTCTAAAACAGAATTGTTGGCCAAATCCTGAGTCTGAATGTGATGAACCGATGGAGAGGATTGATTCCGAAACTTGAAACCAGGGGGAAACCCATGTTTCCGGTAGCACGTCTCCACTGTATGACGAGGCCGGTTACAATAGGTGCAAAATTTCTCACTACCAGAGGTATTAGAACCTCTGCCACTAGAACCAGAACCACGACCAATAAAGGGGACAGAATTTGATGAATTAGGCTTCACTGGACCCTTGTTAAACAACACAACAGGATCCACACCTATAGGTGGTGACATTTCACGTTCTTGTTGCATAAGCATAGAAAACACACGATTAACAGAGGGAAGGGGGTCTATCAGCATAATTTGCGATTTAACAGGAGCAAATCGTTCATTCAATCCTTTCAAAAATCTCAATATATAATCAGCTTCACGGTATTTCTCACACACACAAGTGAAATTACATGAGCAACGAGAAATTGGACGAAGTATCATATACTCATCCCAGAAAATCTTGAGTTTGGTGTAGTAATCACTCACCGATAATGCTCCCTGGCGAAAGGTGAAGATCTCGTCCTGTAGCTCGGCAACACGCATAGCTCTGGACCAGGTATGGTAATTTAGTCCGGTGAGGATCGGATTTACAAGAACCAACGCTGGATTCTCGTTTGGGTGAAGGTAGTACGGACTCGACAAATTAGGGCTTGAATTTGTTGAGTTTGCAGCAATCGAACCACCGGTGCCTGTAGAAGACGCATCCATGGCGGCGATTATGGCTTTGATACCATGTAGCAATTCTATATCAGAAGAGGATCAAGCCACGAACCAGGAAGAAGAGCCTGGTGTCGTGGGTATCGGGTGAAGAAGAAAGAGGAATAAAAGACAAATGAGAGCAAACGAATCTAAAACTGAGAAAATATGTTGAAATGAATTAATTGTTCTGTACAGTACAACACACACATATATAATATTTCCTAATCCCTATTTTACACGTGGGAACTGAAATGAGTTGGTTACAACAGAATAACAAAGTAACTAATAATCTGAACTAAAACTCTAAATTAAATACATGTATTACAATACAAATAAAATCATCCATGTTCTTTATTTATATATTCTGTCACCCAATTTTGCACATATGAACTGCAGCAGGTAACAAGTGGATAAAATGAATTGATTGATGCATAATAAAGTTGCTTTGAATGATTCATGGAAAGAATGAAAATTTTAAATGCGTCGGAAAATTACAATTTAGGGTTCTGAATTAATTTTTTTATGCTTGAGTTTTTCTAAAACAACTTTTTTATGACGCCAATTGATGAATTTGAAGAAGTTAAATATATAATAAATCCCAAGTGATATCCTGAATGACTATGTTAAAATATAGTAGTCTATCCTTAGTAGATTATGACCCAAGTCTAATTAGAGGGGCTATGATTGAGAGATGTGGGTTCATATAGAGAAATATCTATTGACAAATTAAAGGTTGGTCCAGTTGGTAAGGGAGTTGGCTTATAACTGTAAGGTTATGAGTTCGAATCTCATTGATATGAGAACCTTGTCGGTGGGTAATATGTAAGTACCTCTGTAAGCGTTCTTTCAACCTGGAGGAGATATGGTCTGGCCCTGGTTATAAGCCTCGAGATCCAATTCACCTAAAGTGTTATCCTCCGTCTAAAATGATATCTCATAAGAGTGTCTCTTCCCTTCTTTAATGTATTTGTTGTATAACATAATTAGAGTTTGTATCGTTGCTTCAATTTTGTGTGGGTATTTCAACGAATCAATCAGATTTTAGGTACGTCCAAAATTCTTTAAGAATCAATTCATATTATATAAATAAAAAGCTTTTAAAATATAAGATCTTTAAGGCAATATTGTTATGTGAGACAAAATACTATTTTTTCTTTTGCCCCCTATATATCTTTGTTTTGCGGATTTTTTTCCCTATAAAGCTTAAAGGATACTATTCTTAAAGCAAAACATATGAAGTGAACAGAGCTATATACTACAGGCAATGCAAAAATCATCCCAGCTTCAACTTTTTCCTCCTCCTTTTAAAAACCAAGCGTTCACGTTTTTTTTAAGTAAGTTAGAGAGTAGAGACGACAAAACTAGGGTGGTTACCACTTAATCTCAAGTTGACTAAAGATATTGTACTCTTCATCCGAGACAAAATATATTTCGTGATGTTAATTAGGCTATAACCCATCACAATTAAATAAAAAATAATAGCTAAAAGAATAGGATATACTAAGTTTTAAGAATTTTAATGCTTGCAAATGATAACCATATCTTTTTCAACAAATTAAATGTGAAAATGTTGGAAAATTATGGATATCGAAGACCGTAAATATACTATTATGACAAAACCATTTAACTAAACAAGAATTCGACGATTATATATATGTTGCCTCCACTTACCATGTAAATTATAAACACATAAAACACCAAAGGCAAGAAAAAATATACACAATTTTGTTTGATACACAAAAATATATAGAATAAAACAAAACAAAAAAAGACGAAAGATGATTTTGTAAATGAGAAATATATCGTGTGATCCTGAATAAAGATGTAATAAAAATATCAGTTGATACAATTAATAACGAAAAAACAAGCATGAAGCATGCAAAATTTGAAACAGAAATCGACAGCCCTCGAGATTTATTAAGTAATGCAGTTCGATCAGACAGTTGATAATTGGATTGATGCAACCTTCAATTTCATCAACGAACAGGCGATTACACACACACACACACCAAACACATATTTCTGAAAAGAGGAGCTAGCTATTTATACATGGTAATAAAGAAGAAGCATGTGGGTATGAGACTTAAAAGCAAATCTTGAACTAATAGTTGCTGGCAAAAAAATAAAAATAAAAAACTAATAATTAGACTACTGATAGATCGAGACTAAGCAACCAATTATGTATATGTCATCTCATAGTCTCGATCTATCAGTAGTCTAATTATTAGTTTTTTTTTTTTTGCCAGCAACTATTAGTTCAAGATTTGCTTTTAAGTCTCATACCCACATGCTTCTTCTTTATTAATAGAGTATGAGCATATAAGAGGTACCTAATTATTGGGTACCTAATGTGGACTCTTAACTGGAGGAAAAGGATCCTCTCATTATCTTTTTTCTACCCATCTCTCATTATCTTGATCAGGTACAGAATGATTTTTGAAAAATCGCGCGATTTTTCAAAAACCATTCTCATCCTGATCAAGATGACGCAGGGATGAAGCCAATGAAGTATGGGCAGAAAAAAGGGGGGGAGAAACCGGACCCCTTAACTGGACAGGATTGTGCCATTACTATAAACAGCTAGTCATCCCCCGTGGAGGCATCGTTGTCTAAACTACAAAAACTCACATACATACGCTATTAATATATCAATCACTCGGTCATAAATGGACACATCATTCACGAGATCCTCATGATATATATGTATAATAAAATTAATTATAGTTTTCTGCGTAAAAAAATGGGAAAAACTTTCCTTCAACTTTGAACTGCATGCCCCAACTTTACCTCCTTCTTCATCATGAAACGCAATCTTATTTCACGATATATATATCTCGAATGACCAATGACCTATGCACTGTGACAGTGCAGGAGGTATCTGCATCCCCTCCCTTGTAATATTGTTAACACATAATATAAGTTGATATATAATTTAATGATAATTTATTTCACTTCCTTGATATATCTTAACAAAAAAAGTAAATCTATTCTTATATTCAGTCGTCTGGCCATAAAGTCAAGTCTATCTGACAACTAAAGTCGTCGTCGTCATCCAAACCGAGAGCTAAGGTCCTCCGGCAGACAAAAGGAGGGCTAAGAAGCAAGCCCTCCGCCATATGACGTAACAGACTCGGCATGTTATACAATGCTTCCTCGTCCAAGAACTCATCACCTTCTTCTTTCCTCTTTTCCTTATTATCTTCAACTGACAAAGGCTTTGATTTATTAATGCTGTGATGATGAGCATTTGAGGAGGTGGCGGTTGGTCTGAAAGCATAGGCGGCTTCAGCCGCGGCTGCTCTGATGTCGTGGGCGGAGGATGAGGTGGCGGCAGGGAGGAGACGAGCCAAGTCGGGGAAATTGAGAGCAGCCGAGCTACCTCGGAGAGCTAGGGCAGCCACATCATGTGCCCTACCCGCCATTTCTGGATTAGGGTAAGTACCCAGCCAAATCCTGGACTTCTTGTTGGGTTCCCGGACTTCACTAACCCACCGGTCGCCGTTTCTTCGCCGGACACCATGAAAGAGTGGATGTCGAGTCTCCCGAAATTTCTTTCTTCCTGCTTTCCTTTTGTGAGATGCAGCAGAGCAAGGGTTTGGTGTTGAGCATGGAGAAGAAGAGGAGGATCCATTCTCAAAATCCATGACAAGAGAGCAATAACGAGAGGCCAAACAGATGTTTATAATTATATGCTTCAATGATTAATGAATCCGTGGAAGGGTAAGGGATATATATAGAGAGAGAGAGATATTTATGGACCCTCGAGGATATATAATAGCGTGAGACACGCCTACTTTGGCACAAAAAGACGAGAGGCAATCTAAATCTTTATCATCATAAACATTTTAAATGGAGGGGTGATACGAAGGACGATATCTTAGATATTTTTTTGGAAAATACTTCCTCCAATTTTTGTTTATATAAGAGTTCAAAATTTAAATTATCCTTATTATTTTTATAAGAGCTCGACAAAATTATTTAAATATTTAATGAGTTTTTTTACCCCTTATTAAATATATGTATTGCATTAATTAATTAAAAGGTTGGTGATATTTATATTTATCTTACTTTTCTCTCTTACTTTCCCTTCATAAATAAGTGTATACTTGAAAAACAAATTACAATTTATTTCAGATATACTTATCATTTTTAACTAATTTTAACCATTTTTTTAAATAGCGTAATTCGATTATTAAGCCCTTAAAAAAAGGGACGAGGGGAGTAATTATTTATAATCAGATTAATGAATAAAAATCATATGACACGTGGGCATATATACTATAATTAGTTGTTAGAGAATAGAGACACAAGATATATATAGTAAGTGAAGAAGGACAGACATTGATGAATGTATCTGTAACATCTTTTTTTGGTATAACGTATCTACAATATTAATCACGTTTTCATCAGTGGGAAAACAAGACAAATTTCTAAAGGCTGCTGACAAAGTAAGGTAAGGACCACATACTTATTGAATTTAATCGGTAGTATAAACTTTTTTATCTGAAAAACATGGATAATATATACCTTTAATCTGTATGTGTGATCATCCATATTATACATATTAATCATATATCACTCTGGTCCTATAAATTAAGTTATTTTTAACTAAATCACACATATCAATAATGAGAGGTAGTTAACTCAATGATTACGGGATAAATTTTTAACTTTGTCCTCATCTATATGAAAGATTATTTTTCAACTCTTTATTCTCATTTGTATAATTAATATAAGCAAAATTGTCACAATCTCATTTACTACCCTGAAACTGGACTTATAAATATGATCAAATGTTTTTAATAAAAAAGAACTTATAAATAAGATTAGAGTGGCATTTATTTACACAGATATATAGAGAGTGGGGATGTGAAAAGGGTTATCTCATATATTTGTTCAAAATTAAACTTGAAATGAAACTGTGTATTAATAATTTAAAAGAAACTGAAACTAAGTTTTTTTTTTTTTTTACGAGAAAGATATATATAAGCTCTTGTGCATTATCTGAATCAAAAATAAAAATAAAAATAAATAATAAACCGTGTTAATTATAAAGGCTTCCTTAGTGGTCTCACATGGTTCCAATGGGGGCGTTAAAGAGTCCACATTCCATGCTCATATTTACATGCTTCTTATGTGCTCATACCTCTTATTAGAGGTATGAGTATATTTTTTTAATTTTTTTTATATATTGTATTTATTTAGATTTAAATTATATACTGCTTTCTGAGATTTTTTAAATTAGTATATAATTTAAATCTAAATAAATATAAGATATAAAAAATTTACAAAAAATTAAAAAAATATGCTCATACCTCTAATAGGAGGTATGAGTACATAAGAAACATGTAAATATGGACATAGAATGTGACTCGGCCGTTAAGGCGCGTGAATGATGAATATTTTCTTTGGTACCGTGTCCATCTTTTCACACTGCATCATCTGAACGTGTTTTTGCCAAACTAATTGATTAATTAAGGCGCGTAAGTGAATATATCATCCTTGATAATCAAAACATGGAGAAAAACCGAAAGTCAATATATTTACACTTGCTAGGTTCATTTGATGGAGCTATCACCATACAAATATCTCTCATGAGCTCAAATTAATGAAGCCAATTAATGCCCAAATCATTCGTTACTTCCGTACGTTAGTTTGAACAATTGATATTTGATCAATTCACACCTTTTTTTTTTTTTTTTGAAAAAAACACGTTGACACCCTACCACACGGCAATTAATGCATTTTCTGCACCCTAACCTTTTCAATTGGGCCAAGAATATGAATAACTGACAAGTCTAAGTTTAAGGGAGGGTAGAGCAATGGGTGAGTTGGACAGCCTGACGTCAAACCTATAGCCTGTCCATTGAACTTTAAACGGGTATGGGCTAGCCTATACCCATACCTCAACCCATGTAAATGGGCTAACATATAAATGGGTGGACTCACCGGGTTTTGAGTTACCCATTTACATTTGACATGTTTATTTTTTTAGAAAAAAATATTCAAAAGCATTAAATATCCATCCATATTCGTCATTCTAAAATTTTGAAATCTGAATCTTCAAAGTTTAATAATCACAATTCATACAAATTTAGATAAGTATCATTATAACGTAAATTTGTTCAGGATATGGAGTTCACGAATGCCTTTATCTTATGCAAAATGAGATGAGTAATTAATAAAAAAACATTAAATGGGCGGGTATGGGCAATTCGTAGGTGTGCCCATAGCCCGCACATTTAAGTTTTAAATGGAACCCGCCCCATTATGGGTCTTTTTGAACGGGCTCAAAATGACCTAATTACATTGGGTTATGAGCGGGCTCATGGGTTATGGGTTCCATGCTCAGCCCTAGTTCAAGGAGCGAGATGACATTGTTTAATGGGTTATCTCCTTTCTTTTCTTGATAAGTATGATTCATTGGATTCAAATTTATTTTGTCATCCATATACCAGATAAGATTACTTGCTATGTCGACCAATCACTTATTAGTCAATTCACACTATTCTATTCTTGTCTTTTGAACTAATTAGTCCCAGCTAGCATCAATTATATCAATATCAACATTAATATTAAATCTATAACATATTATATAGTATATACTAGTATTTATTTTATAAATATTATGGCTCATTTCTTTTAATTTCGTGGAATACGCATGCTTGTTTTTAGGGTATGTTTAGTTTGAGGGAAGGGAGTGGAAACTAATGTTTTAGGCTAATATTAATCTAAAACATATTAGTCTCCACTCTCTTCCCTCATACCAAACACACCCTTAGAGCTAAGTTCAAAAAACCCAAAAGTTATCCTTATGATTGATTAATCGGCATCCATGTAATAATACAAAATTTATAAAAACAACACTATATGTATCGTATGAACAATGCATCTCATTTCATATTCCATGTTCAGACTCGCATTTTTAGTTCGGATACAGAAAAATGTGTGTGAAAGATGAGAATAATGGATGGTGAATTCTGTTCACTCACGTTTTACAAACACTTCACAGTTTACAACAAATTTGTTAAAAGAATAAAAAAGAGTCGATATATAAACAAAAAATCCTCAAACGGAATCTAATTAAATTTTTTTAGAAGACTTGACTTGGTTTTATAATATTCAATTTCAAATTTGGTACCCGTATGTTGCAAGAAGAAGTTTACATCTATGTGATGTCTCAATTAAGTTATATGCCTACTACTTGGTTTTAATATAAAAAGTAAATTAGAAGACTTGACTTGACTTAGTTTTATAGTATTCGATCAATTTCAAATTTGGTATTTGTGCGGTAGGGCTGTGCAATTGGTTTTTCGGTTCGGTTTTCGGTAAAAACCGAAAAACCGAAATGTGTGCTTTTTTCCCACCGAACCGAAACCAAATTAACAACAAAAACCGAACCGAATTAACCGAAATATTTTGGTTCGGTTTTTGTTGTTAATTCGATTTTTGGGCTACAGCTGGGCCTTCTTGTTTAGGTTAAATTGGCCAAAATTCCTTTTTTTTTTTTTCCAGATCAGGAAGACCAAACAGACATACAATTCAGCACAGCAAAGGCACAGTTCAAAAAAAAAATCATACTTTTGTAGAAATAACAAAACTGAAACCTGCGTCATCATACAATTCAGCACAACAAAGGTTTTTTTTGCAGTTTTCGCATCATCATGCTTTTGTATGTGTATAGTTCAACAATACTTTTGCTGACTGTATTCAAACGGTGTAACAGAAAGGTAAAAACAACAAAACCGAAACCTGTGTTCATTTGACACAATCACACAACATAAAGAAACCAGAAACTAAAGTAGTTAAGAACAAGATACAAACAGCCTCATTGAAAATACCAGCTTCTTGTCAAACGAAATTCAAGCATTAAATATAATGATGCCTCACCTGACACACGTAGCTAAATTAAAGACACAAGTTGAAAGGGGTATAAAAAGATAGACATCCAAGCATTAAATATAATGATGCTTGAATCATTTGAAAAGTTCATCCAGAAAAGAAAAATCAAGAGATAGATGTCGCCAACAACAGCCAACAACAACAAGAGATAGATGTCGCCATCTTTAGACAAGAAGGTGGATCCTGTGTTGTGAAGCCTCCCAGAGATTAATTGCATCCTTTTTTTTTATACACATATTTCAGGTACGGTAGATACTAAAAAGATACTTCAGGATACTGATCGGTACTAAAAAAAATACTGAATGGTAATTCATGATCTTGAAAAATTATTTTAGGATGTTGAAAAAATATTTCAGGGTACTGGCTGGTACTAAAAAGATACTTCAGGATACTGACTGAGGATACTGGTGGGTACCTAAAAAATACTTCAGGATCTTGAAAAATTATTTTATAAGATCATGAATTATTTTTTCAACATCCTAAAATAATTTTTCAAGATCATGAATTATTTTTTTAGCAGCGGTCATTATCACGAAGTATCTTTTTAGTTTCTACAGTACCTAAAATATGTGTATTAAAAAAAAAAAGAAAAAAGAAAGAGGAGTAGGTCCCTTTTGCGCCAAAACGACGTTGTTTTGAGGAAGTGATTGGAAGAGGACGGTAACTGCAGTGGACTGAAGCCGCGTCCCCCTAGACATTAGGAAGCAAAAGTAGAATATGTCATGTACAGCGCTCCACACAAGTAGAAGACGCCAGCTGGACAAAACAGCAGGACCCACATCTGCAACTAAACAGACGTCATCTTTTTTTTAACGGAAGTTGCATTTGTGAACCTTTTTTCAGTTATCATGGGCATTTATCCCCAAGGTTTTATTATGATACTATATGCACATTGAGATATTACTATGGTGTTTTTGCACCTTCACCTACTTCAAATTTGGTGCCTTGTACGATGAAGTTCATATCTATGTAATGTCTCTATTAGGATATTGGGTAAAGGAGCAAAAATACACATGTGCTTTATCCCCGGGAGCGCCTAGCACCATATATATTTTTTGGGAGCAAAACTACACATGAGCTTTTAAAACTGGAGCAATAATACTCATGTCGTTAAACTGACGTTAAGTACTGCATTGTAAAAATACCAAAATGCCCCTAAATCCCTCTCCCTCCCAACCTTCATCCTCTGCAACAACCTTCTTCTTGCAGATAAATCAAACAACTACCTTCTTCTTGCAGATAAATCAAAACTCAACGAACACATCATCCATAAACTCAAATCAAAATTCAAAGTGACAAATCAAACCCAAAACCATCAGGGGAAGAAGACGGGAATCAATCGATGTTTACACAAACTTGATAATCAAAGCAAAAATAATCTTTTGCTGCAATTTTAGGATCGTTTCTTTCTTGCTATTTTGTTTCTTTTCCAGATCCTGAAGGGCAACATCAAGACGCTTCAATTCTGCAGAGATATATTCGATTCTCTTGCGCACGTTAGAATTGGCCTCAGCTAGGTCCTGCTTAACAAGTACTGGGCCAATCAACTTGTAAATATTTGCACCTTCTTTCAACAAATCCAAACAGGGAAACTTCAAACATAAATATATCAAAATAGAAATCTGAAGGCACCAGAACCAGATAAATCAAACAAATCGAAATCGGAAAAAAAAAAATCAGAATCTTGAAACAAGAACCCAGAAAACTATATATATCAGAATCGAAATCGGAAGAAATCGGAATCAGGGAAATCGAAGAAATCGAAATCGAAAAAAAAAAACAGAATCTTGAAACAAGAACCCAGAAACTTCTATAAATCGAAATCGAAATCGAAATCGGAAGAAATCAGAACCAGAGAAATCGAAACAAGAGCCCATAAACTTCAAACATATATATATCATAATCAAAATCGGAAGAAATCGGAAGGCACCGAAACTGAGACCATCGCACAAAAAAACACGTCGAAACTGTGAACGTCGATCTCCAGTAGCATGAAAACACGTTCACACAAAAACGCCATCTCCGGCACTGAGATCGTCACACCGAAATTGAGATTGTCGCGCCGGAAGCAAGTCGATTCCAAGAACTGGGTTTTCTTCTTCAAGCACGGTACAAGTTGATTCTAGAGGTCAAGGGCAACTCAGGAAATCTAAAAAAGTTAAGTATTTTTTTATTTTTTTAAATGGTATAGGGCCCACCTAAAAGTAACAGCAATTAAAGGATTTTAACGGCGTGTGTATTATTGCTCCAGTTTTAAAAGCTCATGTGTAGTTTTGCTCCCCAAAAAAAGCATATGGTGTTGGACGCTTCCCGGGTAAAGTATATGTGTATTTTTGCTCCTTTACCCTAAGATATTTGAAGTCAACTATAAGTGTGGGTACTTGTATATACTCTTTTTTTTTTTTTTAATTTTTTAATTTTGCTTACTTTTCAAAATGGTTAAAGTATACTTTTAGTCTTTTAAATTTTACATAAAATATTTTTTTTTTGTCCTTTAACTTTATAAATTATACTTTTGGTCCTAAAATTCTAACACTGTTAATGTTGCAAACGGAAAACGCTGACCCAACGAACTCAAGTGATAACTAAAAGCATTTAATTACACAAATTTTATATATTCTTCAATCTACCCATATTTTAAATTTAAGTTTAACAAGTCATCATTTAAGTTTACACCGTTATCATTTGAGTTTGCATTTTCTGTTAGCAAAATTAGCAGTGTTAAAATTATAAGACTAAAAATATACTTTACAAAGTTGAGGGACCAAAAGTATACCTCGTGTAAACTTAAATGACTAAAAATATACTTTAGCCTTCCAATAATATACAACGTCTAGAAAAAAAGAGAAATCCATAAATACTTTTAAATAATTTAAATTTAAATTAATATTTTTGCACTTTAGTTCAAACGCCTATGATGAATTACAATGCAAAAACATAATCCAAATAAATTAGAAAAAAATTATCAATAAATTATATTTATTAAATCAATTAATCCAAACTGAAAATATCCCCCATTTTTATTATGTTTTTCAGAAAAATAAAATATAAAATAATCATCAATAAATTTTGGAAAAAAAAATCATAAATATTTTTTTGTATTGATTGATGTGGAGATATAAAAATTAAATTATATGGGAATATAAAATAGAAATTAAAAATAATCATCAAAAAATATAGATTCAAACCAAATCCTCTAGTATTTATTTTGTTTTTTAGCAAAAAAAAATATAATTTTAAATTATGATAACGGATGACTTCCCATTTTTAATGGATTTAAAAAATATTTTGATATATTTGAGATCAATGATCGATATTAAATTAAAGAGATTTGTTCAAGGTTTTTTGAGATACCAATTGGGTGCATTATTTATGGCATTTCAAATTAAAATAGTAAGCTTTTAAGTTTAGGAAAGAAAAAATAAAAAAAAATGATAAGTTTTCTCAAATTAAAAAAGAAGAAAAGTTTCAGTATTATTATTTGGAATAAGATATTTTCACTATCAATGTCACTACCACTTTTTCACCATTAGATCAGAATCTCATCTACTTTTATCATTTCTCTCTCCTATTGAGATTCTGATGTAACGATGAAAAAGTAGTAGTGACATTGGTAGTGACCAAAATTGGTAGTGACGATAATATTATTCTCTTTGTTAATTGTTATATTGCCTCTTTCTTCTTTTCTCCAGATGCGACATCCGTAGGAATTGTGGGGCCTGAGACCTAAAAGCCACAGCAAGCAACGATTGGAAGATTAAAGTCGTTCGGATACCATCAATATATATATATAAAACCCATTCCTCAAGCCGACTTCTAAACGGCTTATCACTGGCTCCCCTCACAAAACACTATTCATGCGGCTCATTCACAGAGTCACGGGACAACGCCCATCCCCTCAGCTTCCTCCTTTGCAATCCCTTCCTCTCTCTCTCTCCCCCTTTTTCCTTTCGTACCGAGAGCTTTTCCTCCTCTTTTCTCATCTTCCTCAGACGCTCATAGCTTCTCATCTCTGTAGCCAAAGGGTTTCAACCTTTTTTGTGTTACTCTTCCGGGAAATTTTTAGGCAACTGACTTCGGGGATCTGTGAAGATGAGAATTTCTTCTTCTCCGACTCTCTCTCTCTCAATCATCTGCTCCGAAGGGTAAGGGATCTTCTCTCTCAGTCGATGCTAAGAAGGTTTGTACTCTTCCGCCATTCTTCCCTTCGTCTTTCATCTCTCCCATTCTTTACTCTTCATCTTCACAGATATATTTTTTTGTAATGATTTTTGCATTTTAAAACCTAATCTGCACTTTATGCTTGCTCTTCTGCCATTTTTTTTATTGGGATTTGTTTCTTTTTTCGCTAACGATTTCTTTTGTGAATCGTTTGAACAAAAATCCAGAGCAGTCATTGGTAATGGTAAGGAAACACAGAGAAAGAAGGGATGCTACTGTCAAACACCAACATTCATATGGTAAGAACCTCTATTTTTTAAACTTCATTTTCCTCCTACGATGAGGCATGGCAGTATTTTTTTAATCTATTTTAAATGGAAGGTATTTTAATAATTGTTTGTTTTGAAAATTAGTCTTTATCCACTACCTTTTATTAAGGATATTCATTCGAGGGAGGCACAATGATGATTTTCTGGAGGCTTGCCTCATAATATGGTGTGAATTCATCCTTCCTCTATATTTGTTGGTTCAACATCAGATGGTCATCATCCTTATTTCCTGAACTGTAGTTTTGGAAACTTTGTATTTCCAGGATCTGAGTGGTCTGTTGCTTTCTCTTAACAAAAAGTTGCTGTCAAGCCGGTCTGTTTCATCAAGGTTCGTCTTTTTTTTTTTTTTGCGCCAGAATGAAGATTCATCTTATTACAAACCGAAGAGATTTGCCAGAATATTTTTTCGGGAATGAAGGTTCATCAAGGTTCGTCTTTTTTTTTTTTTTTTTTGAAGATTCTCTTACTTGTGAATATGATGCATATTATTGGTTTAGTTTCTTGGATGGGAGGTTTTGAATTTTGAAGTGACAGTGATTTCCGGGGTTGCTTAAATTCTGTTTTGTTCAGTTTTTTATTAGAGCAAGAAACATTATTCTGTATAGGATGCTCTCCTTCCCCATTTTTTAAAATAAGAAAAAGAAGAAACATTGGATGCCCTTAGAGCAGTCCAGCGCTTAAGACTGCCTTTGGTTTGTGGAACTTGGTTAACTATGACTCACTAGGGACAAGGTGCTTTACTGCTTTCACCTCTGACATGTCTTCTGACATTAACCTCTGGCCAAAGTCACGGGCAAAAGCAACCTCTTTGCTTTTTCATTCCCAAAATTTCTTCATGGAACTAAGCACTAGCTCAACGATATAGGGATCAGCGCAAGGAGGTTTAATTGAATCAAACATAGGCTAATTGAATCTTTGTGTTTCCTTTCCTTTTTTATGGACGAGAACTTGCTCAACAATATTATCCGGAGGCTTATCAGTAATACTCTTATGATTCACTACCGCCAGCTTTGCAATAAATTTATAGTTGATGCGTTAATTTGATTTGAAGTACCCTCAAACTATTTATTAGTCAAAAAATAAAAGGATTCAAAATGTTGGTGTTAATAGCTTCAATACGAAAAAGCTTTGTTATCCAATGGTTATAGATCAATGTGAGAGGCAACGTAGGAAAGTCAAAAGATTTTGTTGATCATGAGGTTTTTTGTTCGTAATCTCCATGCATATTCAGAATTGGTCATTGAAAGAGGTTTGTTGTATTGTGATGTAATGCTTTTTTGAACTAAAATATAATTTTAAATTTGTTTGAATTAGATTGAAATAACTCCAAATAATTATTTAAGATTTAGAGGAAATGAGGTTCTAGAATGGAAGTCAAATTATATTAATGCATTCATCAGGAAAAGTTGAAATTATACTTAAATAATTGTAATCAATTGCTTTTTTTGAAAAGTAATCCATCCTAAAACAATTGTAAACAATTGCTTATCTTAAAAAATATTATACTCGAACAATTCAAATCTATTTAGACATTCGTCTCTCAAAACCTATATAGGTTATATTATATTGCTCTATTGATGCTCTGTGTCAATTGAGTGAGTCATATTTTATTTTCCCTTTTTGATTCAATTAATTATATTATATTGCTCTATTATATTGCTCATTGAAATATGTACTCAACGAAGCATTCCTCTGGTATTCCTTCAGAAGATCACTGGATTCATCACAACGAAGCACTCAATGGTTGTTTCTTGTGCAAAGGTTAGTTTCCTCCCAACCTGGTCCAGTTTCTTGTGTGATTATTTATATTTTATACATACGCATCTTCATGACTTAATTCTTGTGTGTCAATGTTAGCTTTGCATCTTAGTTAAAACAAGTAGAACAACTTGCAAACAGGGTGCAAGTAGAACATCATTTTTTATGTCACAAACCTGTTTATTTGATATCTCTTTTGATTTTGAGTCAAATTTAACTATTCTTGGCAATGTGATGCTTGGTTGTTTTCCTTTTGTATTTTTCATATTAAGCTCTTTCCTCCCACCTGAATAGATTGCAATCTGTATTGGTTAGTTGTAGCATGTGAACCATAAATCATCCAAAGAGCTACCTACTTATAAATCTATAATTCTTTTCTAATTGTTGATGTCGTGAGTGCCTAAAATTTGCTTTGCCATTTTTTCTTGAAGTTGAGAAGTCCCACCCTTAACATGATGCTTGATATGTTCCTGACCTATCCAAGGTATGCAGAATGTTCATAATCACTGGGTATGTAGCAAGCCCCTTGAGAGTTGGATGTATGTTTTGTATCCTCTTGGATGGCTACTAACTAAAATATGCTGCTTGTTGGAGCATTCCGATTCAAATTTGAACCGTAGCATTGAGAGTTGGGAGATGGAGAAACTCACGGGCTTAGTCAAAAAAATAGCCAAAAGTGTTGTAGCCTTATTCTTAAGCAAAGGTGGGATTCTTTTCTTTTTAAGTTTCTGCTAGCGGTATTTAGTATATGTCCAAAAGTGTTGCATAATGTACACATTCTTCAATTTTTTGGTGTTGTGTTTTGATAAGAATATGTTGCAATGGAATTGCAGTTTCAAACTAAGGGACAATCTGTGCCACCAGCCATTCCACAACAATTCAAAGAAGTTCCCTGCGGTGTCAAATCACTTTCCTCTTTTTCTGCCAGCTTTTATTTTTCTCTTTCTTTCTCTGTATTTTTTAATCCTTTCAATGTTTCTTTTTCTTTTTTTCTCTCTGCAAATTACTCTATGTACAGTTCACCTTGGGTGGCGTCGCCTTTGAAGTTCCCTTCCCCCTCCTCCTCCTCTTATGTTTTCCAAGGAGAGCTCTATGTGCAGATAGTGCTTTTAACTTGACTATTGATCATTCAAAATTTGAGTATGGAGTACCCAAAATATGAAATTATGTCTGGAAACTTTTTCCTCATTACCTTTAGCTTTTATTTTCCAACAGTCTGATTCAATAAACATACTACTCTATTTTTTTAAATCTTCCCTTTTCCTACTAAATGAAAGCTGGATTAGAAACTTCTGTGTTTTTCTCTTGCAGGTAATGTTTGAACATGAATGATCTCAAGTAGTTTGAAGTCAAAAACCTGTGATGTTGATATGAAGAAAATGTCAATTTTACGCAACTGAAGAAAAAGTCATCCCTTTTCAATAAACAGACTACATGTCAAGGATATTAAAACATCTTTCCAGTAAAGATGAAAGCACCAAGTCAGCACCAAGTCACAGGCAACTAAAGAAGAAATGAGCATTTGAATCAGGTTTATTTATTTATTTTAAACAATCAGTCAAATTTAGTTAATATTAGTGAGGATACCAATGTATATATTTAAACACGTTTATTTTAATAGTTATGAAAAATGTAATTTAAAAAAATTATTGCCCACATTGGACAATGTAAAATAAAGTTCACATCTTATTCCATGCCTACTTACATCATAATGTTGCATTTGATGGATTTATTTGTCAGATTTAATAGTTTCTTTTTATTCATCAGATTTCATATATCAGCAAAAGGAGAACAATAAGGCTGATGAAGGAAAACAAGCACATGAAAAGGCACAAAAGTATAAATAAAGAGACAAAGGCTATAGTCAAATTTTGCAATTAATAAATTTGACCCTATGGTAAAGACAAGAATAAAGAAGCATTCATTAAAGAAGTATAGAAGCTTTGACCAAAAGAAAAAGAAAAGAAAGAAGTATAGAAACTACAGAAGTTTTAATTACCAAATGGATAAGACTTAGAATTGAACCACTTTTGTGAATAATTTTTTATTGATAGGAAAGTTAGAGAAATTACCAACTCGAAGTGAAGTACGACCTTAGTGCCTCATGGTTGAAGGACTTTCATTAAGTTAATGAAAACTTCATCCCACTTTCCATTTATAATATAATATGTTTATAATATGTATTCTGATCGATTGGAGAATATTATTAACATTGTAACATTGTTGAGGTTTTATTTCTAATGGGTAGTAATTCATTGATAGTGATATTTTAATATTCTTTAAAGATAAGAAAATTATGTCATTTTAAAAGTAAAATATGCTTGAGTAACTTATGAAATACTATCATCCGTGCAACACACGGGGGAAATAAAAGCTTGTTAAGAGATAAGAGTCATCGCTGCACAACTAGAGGATAGAGAAAAAATTTATATTTATTGATTAATATATCTAAACTGAATCCTCTGGTATATTTATTACCGAACTAAATCCCTAGTGTTAATTATTTTTTCAAACAAAAAAATTAGAAAAAAATTATTTTTATCCACTAATATGGAGATAAAAAATCAATTATAAGGGAATATAAAAATATAAAACAGAAAATAATCAGCAGCAAATTATATTTATTATTTTATCTCTGTAAATTAAGGAGTTATCATAATTTAAAATTATATATTTTTGCAAACAAAACAAAATAAATACTAGGATATTTGGTTTGGATCCATGAGGAATATAAAATAAAAGGGTGTTATTTAACGGAATTAACGGTGTCACTTAGAATTAGAAACAAAACAGTGAAATTTAATGCTATTACTACGAGTATAATAGAATATATAGATTTGGACTTGGTAACAAAACCAAACTTAGTGGTCATCTCTTGATTAAAGCAGAAATATCACAGCAAGCCAACAGGTTAATTTGATCTTAAATCTCAGTTAATTATTCGTACAGCAGCATAGAGATAATAACCAAACATATAGATTAAGGCAATTATACCATTTGAAACAAGTGGCCATGGTGGATATTAATTTCCCTCAAAACTTGGTTACCACAAGTGTTGCACCAGAATCGCAGACTGGCAATTAAAATAATAAATTGGATACATCAAAATGTAAAAACGAAATAAAGGACCAATTTCCTTCAAGTTCTCAACTTCCGTTGGCGACCAAAGCTTTGCAACGTAGCTAAGAAAGTTTATTAATGGGAAAACATAACTGCAAAAGAATTCACTCTTTCTTCAGGTTCCTACGTCATTCTTTCTTCCCTATTCCATGGGACATATTATAGATCCCTCTTCCCTGTATAAACAGAAATTAAAGCGCATGATAGAACAGTATATATAAGCAAAATATATATTTCTAATTAATTAACAAGAGACTGCTAGATGATAAGTTGGATTTAATTTAACAAGATATATGAAGACCAGATCATGAAGAACCATATGATTTGCAAGTTCAAACAAATAATAACTTACAATGAGGAAAATTGAAGATGCTGCCAAGGCAAGTGGTATTGCCACAGAGGTAATCTTATCATATGGTCCTTTCAGGTGGGTGTATTTATGCGCACTCTGGAAATATTTTTGCTGCTCAATAAGCTTCTCTCTTGGTCTGAAGGGTAATTCTGACATCCTGCAATGGTGAAAAACTCAACGCACAGAAAATTAGCATGCCATGGCATGGAAGTGAAAAATATATATAATCAGATTAGTATTGATCATGATATAAGTACTAAACTCCTGACAGAGACAACCACCCTATAAAAAAAAAAAAAAAAGAAGAAGCCTGAACTCAGGCAATAAAATCCAGCCTGAATGGAATGTGCAAAGAAAAGAGAAACTATAGAGATTGAATATATCAATACAAAACATGTCAATACAAAATTTTGTATATGAATGTGCCTGCTTTGTCAAATAATCAAAAGTTAAACAAAAGATGCACGTGCGGCCAATTCACAATAGACCCTAGGCACTGGGGCTACCCAAATCAAGGTGCTTCAAATAATATAGAGCAGAAACCAAGTTAACAATGAACCATAAGGAATGCTCTGAAAACTCAGACCACGGGACCCCATTGAAGGATCAATTTGGGGGACAGAATATTACATTATTTTGGCCAAAATCTATGAATTCATCCGTTCCCAAAGTACAAAAAGACATATAATAACAATAGAAACATTGACACGAACGAAAGGAAAACCAAATCAGTTCAACAGAAAAAAACCAAAAAAGACTTCCTATCTCTAAGCATATCCTCAGCTAGGATAGATTCAAGAGGGGGTGGAGGTTGAGCAACCCAATCTTTTGAGCGCCCTTTGAAGCTGCATCCTGCATGTGCAAAAACCGCAGCTGAAATAAGAGGAACTTGGCATCCACCTAAAGCAACCTGAGCTTAAGAATTTGCCAAGATTGATGATAAACTCCACCAGTGCCAAACACTTCCATTGAGGAAGTGCACACTTTCCATTCACAGTTTGTACTAGTAGAAAAACTTAGATTCAACAGGTAGAACTAAGAATATACCAGTACCAGGTGGAATCCATCTCAGGTCACCTAATTTCTTGGAAAAAACATGGCACCGGGATATAGCAACCGTCCACCTATCAATTTTAACCATTGCATTCACCTTCTCCATATTCATCGAGAGACAGATAAACAACTCAATCTCAGTCCGCAATAAGTAATACTAGGTGGAAGCCAACGTTTATCCCCAACAAATAGAAGAGCAACCTTCCAATCATAAGCCGAAAAAAAAGATCAAGAATGACAATCAGTACAACAATGTCTGCCAATTCACCCCCTATTGACCTCTGAATGAAGTGAATCCAAGGGATCCAGAGAGGAGCAATAACACCCCAAATCAGACGCCAATCACTTCATCCTTAATTCTTCATTTATCACCGATCCAAATGTCGCCAGCCTCGATTTATCCTCCATCGTCCCCACAGATGCCGGAAAACCGGAGAGAAATCGGAACTCATAACGGAGGAACCCACCCACTCACGCACACCAACACACACACACACAAGGAATCCACCCACGTACACCAAAATCGGGCATACCGGATAGGGGCACTCAGACGAACCTCCATCGAAAACAAAGAAACTCTCCCTATCAGAAAAGAAAAATCACCCTACCGGAGAGAAAGACTGCCCCTAATGGAGAGGGAGCTCTCCCTACTGGAGAGAAAAAACCCTAACGGAAGCTTACATTTAAATACTCATCGATATCAGGAAAATCAAATCGATCAAGATCAGAAAATACATGGCAGACAATATATAAAATTACTGATGCAACATGAGTTATCATCATAAGATATTATGGATGTAGCGACCAACATAGCTTACTTTGAATGTAGGCAATGGACTTATCCCACCTCTTGCTGTCGATTTGGAAGTAATGAGATCGAGAAGAACGGCTTTCTAATTCTCTGTAACCCCGTCATCGAAGCGAAGCGATGGCGCCGAGGGCGCTCCAATTGTAATTTGTAAACGACGTTGCGTTTTTTTTATTTTGACCAGAAAGTCAGAAACGACGCTGCGTTTGTTGACTAAATTTTGTTTTTTTTGGGGGTTAATGGTAAATGCAACTTTTCTCAAAAATACATCTAGCACTATTTTTTTATTGGTAAAAATGCCCATAAATTTCTTATAATGCAGCAAAAATGCCATCTTCGTTCACTTACGGAATGGTTATTTTGAGTCAGTAGGCTCCATTGTTATTTTTATATGATTATTTTAAAAATTCTCCACATCTCGTCAAATTTTTTTTTTTTGTCTATTGGTTCATCGGAACCATGGTAGTGAAAACGTAGATTTTACTTAAAAACGGAAGGAGAATAAAAAATCGTAAAACGTAACGTAAAAAAATCGTAAAAACATAAAAGCGTTTGGAAAATTAGTAAAATCGTTTTAATGAAAAAAAATCGTAAAAACGTAAAATCGCAGTGAAAAATGAGTTTTTAACTACCATGATTGGAACCTTCCGTTCTGACTAATCCAGATTCACTCCGACGACCGACCGTGGGAGAATAACTCTCAACACCATTTTTTTCATTCTCATACTTCGAACCAAGGATGTGATTAAGGAAGAGTAAATCCATTACCACTTGCTCTCAACAGAGATGTTGCTCCATTGTTTGTATTTTTACCATTCATGGTTTGTATGATTGGAAACATGAATCCAATCCCATTTGCCTCCCAGGCCTCCTATTCTGAAGTAGTTTGTTTCGGATCCTTGCTATACTCATTCTGAAATAACTTGCCAGGATTCTTGTTTGGAGCATACGTGAATGGAGTAGATATATCTCTTCATTTTTTTCTACATTTAATGTAATCATTCTTTTAAGGGTTAAGGAGTAATTTGGGCAATAAACTATTGGTTCAGGAGCGCCGAACACAATAATATTTTAACTGGACCGAAAATACCAACAAACTTTTAAAATTGTAAAGTTGGCACAATCCGTTAGAAAAGCAAATTAATGTCTGTTAGTTCCACTGGAATTGTTTCAGATGTGCATACACGTGTCAACAATTGATCATCTGCCCTATTCACTCTCTCACCCACCTCCTATCATTTTAGTTGTTCCCATTCTCTTTCTACCTGCAGAAAGGGAAGAGAAGAAGAGGTTGTGGAAGGCATTTCGGTGAGCATGTTGAAGGAAATAAAGGAGTACTGGAACAGGAGAGGGAATCAGAGATTAAATGGGTCGGGTCGCCGGAGGAGGAAACAATTTTGAATTCTCATCCGGTAAAGTGGCGACTGAAAAATTTTCCCTGTGAAATCACAGACTATAAATGCCAATCGGACCATCAATGACTCTTTCCGCTATTTCCTAATCCTAATGTGTTCATATTCGCTGTTTACTTGCTTCGTCTTGGAAAGTAATGGCGATTGTGATGGTGGTGGTGGTAGAGCCACTTCTTTTGATATTTATTATTCTCTCCACTCCGTCCACATTAGTTGTATTTTCCCCCTCCAAGCTCCTTCTTCCTCTTCTTACTTTGGCTTTAATAGATTTTCTGTGTTGTTTCGATCTTCTTGTGTAGATCCAAAACTATCTTGACCGGCGCCAGACATTTTACTTCCAGCAGCAATTTCGGCGGAAGCTTCGATGCCAAGATCACTTCGATTGTCATCGCTTCAGCTTTTATGTGGTGGCCTCACGTTTGGCTACAACCTCGGCGTTTCAGGTGCAGATCTTCAATTTTCTTTCTCTTCCATTTCCTCCTCCATCTTCCGTCTCTTTTATGAACGGAAATCGTGATCAAAAAGGAGTTTATCGATTTTGGAGATGTTAATTGCAATTTCTGTATCTTTGGATTTTCTTTATTTTTGTATTGTCATTCCTTCATTATCTTCTTTTTTTAATTTTCTTTCAGCATTATGCATACAAGGGAACAAAGAGACCCCTCTTTTTTCCTAGTGGTTCCTTCAATTAGTTTTTGCTTGAGGATTATGGGGGTGATTAGTTTGATGGGCACTGCTATATGTCATCCTTGTTGTTGCTCTCTTCATTTCCGTCTCGATTTTCATTGTGCACATTCAACGGCATAGTTGATGAAACCATGAGATTTCGAAAATGTTGCAACTTTGCTGACACGTGTATGCCACATCTGCAACATTTCTAGTCAAAGTAACAAACGCCAATTTTGCTTCTAACGGATTGTGCCAACTTTACAATTTTAAAAGTTTGTTGGTATTTTTGTTCCAGTTAAAAGTTTATTGTGTTGGGCGCTTCTAAACCAATGGTTTGTTGGCCAAATTGCTCTTTTTTTTTTTGTTTGTTTACAAGCCAAATTGCTCTTTAACCCTTCTTTTAATGGTTGAAATTTAATATTATATAAAAATAATTATTATAATATTAAATATAATAAAATCTGCCATGATAGATATAATAAATCCTAAAAAATTGATATAATGATGGATATATTAAATGAAAAAGAAAATGGAGAGAGATATTATTAATAGAAACATTAAAAGCCTATAGGAGAATGAGAGTGGATTTGAGTACAGAAGAGAAGTTAGATTTCATGGTATGTATTTTTTGAGATTATTTCTAAATGCAATTCTGATGTAGTTTATGGTGAGAGAGAGAAGCTTGGCTCCCATCTTTTTTTTTTTTTTGGTTGTTGGATTGAAATTTGAACAGTTTAGATTTAATTGTTTATAATAATATTATTTATGAGAGAGAGAATGGGGAGAGAGGGGGAGGAAAGGAAGAGTAGACAATGAGGGGGAGAGAGATTGATAGTTGTTTTTAAAATATTTAAAATAATCATATAAAAATAACATTAAGGCTCATTAACTAACTCAAAAATTAACCACCGTTTGTGAGTCTCGAGGTGATATTTTTCCACAGTTTTAACAAGTTTATGACTTTTTCACCCAAAGGTCATATAATGCCAGATCCCTTTTGGAAAAAAAGTATATGGGTATTTTTTATCCCTTTTTTCCGAAAAAATAATAAAGTTGGCCTCCCTGCAGCTTGCAATATCGTTGGTGAAGTACGGCGAAGAGACGGCGATTAAGCTCTGCGAATTACCAGCAGGTGGTGATGGTGTGGACTAGGGGCATCACAGTTCTGAGGTGACCGGCCGTGGCGTTGCCGGTATTGTTCGCATATTCTTCTTCGATATCCGTACTATAGCTTATACACTTCCCGTGCAATGCGCTCCAAGGACAGGATCTCTTACTTTTACGATGGTGCATACTTCTCTCTGCTTCCATTCGTTTTATTTCCATAACCCATGCATAATAACCGATCAATTTTCCGCTGAATTATCTCTCTAGGAATCGAAGTCGCTCAACTTCTTGTTCCTCTCAATTATATGTTTTTCTAACCCCTGTTTTGTTCATTTATGCTTATAGAAACCCTAATTCTGATCCTATGGTTGTTGTGTTGGTTTCTTTTCTTGAAGAATATTAATGATTAAGCAAGGGAATTGTTAGTAACAAATTTTATAGAACAGAGATTTCAGTTTTTACTCAGCTAAACATCTAACACAGTTTTTTGGTTTCTGAAACTTAGAGAAATTCAGAGTTTTGTATGTTCCATATCACCAGTACTCAATTTGATTGCATACAATGATGAATTTAACATTACTAGCGCCGACGTGTGTGATTAGTTGTATACTACTATACTCATTGTTGCCCATACTTTCTATACCATGTTCCTGCACATGTTTTAATATGGAATACCCAATACTTGCTTGAAACTTGATATTCCAGGTGATGTGGGCAGCGTTTACTTTGGGCCAAACCATCCAATGAAGCCTCACCGTCTTTGCATGACTCATCATCTTGTTCTCTCATACGAACTTCATAACAAGATGGAAATTTATGTTAGTTTTATTAGTTGGCATTACATTTTTTCTTTTTCCTCATGTTTGTGCTTTAACAATTTAGCTCGCCATCACACCAGTAATTTTCTTCTGGTTAATTTGTTTTGTGTGATGCAGCGTCCACACAAGGCTTATCCTGTTGAGCTTGCCCAGTTTCACTCAGCTGATTATGTTGAGTTTTTGCACAGGATTACACCTGACACTCAGCACTTGTTCTTGAATGAATTGGCAAAATGTATTCCTCTCTTTCTCTCTTTTAAATGACTCTTGTTCGTGTGTGTAATTTCAATTATTTGTTTAGTCAGAAACATTGAAAGTTTTCTTGCCATGCGTGTTTTCTTTCCATCAGAAAGAGAAATATAATTCAGAGAGGGAGGAGGAACACCAGTCAATGCACAAAAAGTGAATTTTTATGCTGTATAACTTCAATTTCATGCTTACGTTAAAGTTTCTGTATATTGTTTTCATCTCTGCCAGATAATCTTGGAGAAGATTGCCCTGTATTTGACAACTTATTTGAGTTTTGTCAGATTTATGCGGGTGGAACCATAGGTAATTTGTTTGTGACAAGATGCTCTTATATTTTGCTTGTTCCTGATTGTCGATTTGTTGTATATACTAATTAATATCTACCTCCAGATGCTGCACGTCGATTAAACAATCAACTCTGTGACATTGCTATAAATTGGGCTGGTGGATTACACCATGCCAAGAAATGCGACGCGTCTGGATTTTGTTACATCAATGACTTGGTTTTAGGGATCTTGGAACTTCTTAAATATCATGCTCGTGTTTTATATATTGATATAGATGTCCACCATGGTGATGGAGTTGAAGAAGCCTTCTACTTCACTGATAGGTAAAATTTTCCTGTATACTCTGGAGTTGGACAAGAGTTGTAAAATCTTTAACATGATTGTATTAATTGACTGGGTTGTTCTAATTGTAAATACAACATTAACATTAAACAACTATGTCCCCTTTCTCTTAAAATTGACAGGAATCCTTTCCTCTAAAATCTTCAACTGTTTTAAGTTCTAGGAAGTCACTAAGTTTTGCCACTTAGCTTCTGTTTTGGTATGGTGATGCTAGTTATAGCTAGGGAACTTTTAGTCTCATGATGTACTTTGCATACTTATAGACTGTAGGTATGTAACAACATTTTCCACACTGAGCTTACTGTTGATGAAACTGTGGTGCCAAATAGATCATGCTAATGTGCTTTGATCATATTGAATTTTTACATTACCTTGGTTCCAGTTTTGCAATAGTATGCTATGCTTGTTATATCAAAAGCAAAACATTTTTAAGTCAGTAGAAGAAACTTCTTATCTGATGTATACTGATAAGATAATTTTTCCATACTTATGGACTTCTCAATTACTTTAAATAGTAAATGGTAAAGTTTGTCGTGACAGGGTAATGACTGTTAGTTTTCACAAGTATGGAGATATGTTCTTTCCCGGAACTGGTGACGTCAAGGTATTTTTTTTTTCTTTCACTTTCCTGTTTGTAGACTTTTGGTAGTCTGGTTTAAAATATGTCAGTACTGTCTGGATCTTATTATTAATTGCTACAGTTGGACTTTCTTCGTTCTTTGAATCATACCTGCTACACTATAGATTGAAATGATATAAACTGATTTTACTGCATTGAAGGACATAGGAGAAAAAGAGGGCAAGTTTTATGCTATTAATGTCCCCCTTAAAGACGGAATAGATGATCCTAGCTTCACTCGGCTATTCAAGACTGTAAGTTTGACTCTGAAGCTGCCTAATGCATAGTTTTTTTCTTTTGGCCTGAAGCCTAATGCATAGTTAACTTGTTACTTTTGGGTTGAAGCTGCCCAGTACGAACCTTTATGTTTGAAATTGTATGCTGTAGATTATTTCTAAGGTTGTTGAAATGTATCAACCTGGTGTGATAGTTCTTCAATGTGGGGCAGATTCACTTGCTGGAGACCGTCTGGGTTGCTTCAATCTTTCCATTGATGGTGCTTATCTCCTAGTATATCTCTCACTGATTTAATATATATATATATAGACACACACACACACACACACACACACACACAATGTGCTCTCCTTCATGATCGTTGCCCAACTTTTATTAGTGATGGTTCTTCTTTGTTTGAAGATATCTTTTGGTTTTTCTTTTATAGGTCATGCTGAATGTGTTAGATTTGTAAAGAAATTCAATTTGCCCTTACTGGTAGGTCTATATAACTTTATCCTTGGCATCTATTCACCTATGAAATACATTAGATTTACATAAATATTCTGTCACAGGTCACTGGAGGTGGGGGTTACACAAAAGAGAATGTAGCTCGGTGTTGGACTGTTGAGACTGGTGTTCTTCTAGATACAGAACTTCCAAACGGTACGATAAGCCAGCTTTAGTTAGCATTGACTTCTAAATATGGTTTCTGGGAAATGACTTTATTACCAAAAAGCTACCTTTGTCCCTGGGTCCTGGTCAGTTTTTCCCTTTCATTCCTCCTACCTCCTGGACTGTGGATGTGGACAGTTTCCTGTGGAATCATATCCATAATCTAAATTTGCCTTCCTGTGCTTGAGGTTTTATGCAGAAAATGCAATCTACAAGGCTGCAAACTTTTTTTATTGCACGCATCTCTTTTGTAACGAATAGAACCGGCAATTTAAATGAAAGCTGAATTCTAAGGCTTTGGGATAAAAAAAAAAAAAATCTAAGCTAACCCTCTTCAAATTTCTTTCTAGGGCAAATGGCCCATGTGATTTTAATTTTAGCAATTAACCCACTTGAAGTTTCAACAAGTTGGCAAATAATCCCTTCCAATCACTATTTGTTTTATAGTGAAAAAGGTGAGAAAATATCTGTTGATTTAGTAGTCTGGTCTAGTAGAACTTGATTCAACATATAAAAATACACCTAGGTAAAATGCCCTCAATTTTCCTAAAATATTCTAGTCAAGGTTCATAAATTTGTTAGTTTGTAGATGGAAGGGATTATGTGCCAAATGTTTTAAGTTTGTTTGGGTCAATTGGCAAAGATCTAAGTTGAAGCGTGTAATGTGCAACTTGGCCTTGAATTTTGTTTGATCCTTCTTGTTTTTAAGAGATTAACATCGTTTACCTGTTTGATCTGGGCTGCAGAGATCCCCGAGAATGATTACATCAAATATTTTGCTCCCGAATTTTCCTTGAAGATTCCAAATGGGCACATAGTATGTGTTCTTTGTCAATTATCTTGTGTAGTATTGACTTCTAGTTTATATCTGGATCTTCTCTATTATAAAATTTGATTGAAAGGCCATGATCCATCAGAGTTGGCGGTTCCAATTAATCTTGACATGACCAAATACACGTTACTGTGATTTAGTCTGAACCTTGTACTGTGCCACGAAATATCTATACAATTATATACAATATATTGGAAGGCCATTTACCATTTTTCTTATTTTAAATTGATCAGGAGAATTTAAATAGTAAATCATATCTGAGCACCATCAAAATGCAAGTCTTGGAAAATCTCCGTTACATCCAACATGCTCCAAGTGTACAAATGCAGGAGGTGAGTGTGTCCCTGAACTATAAATGCTCCCAGTACCCGCAACTTTTATTGAATGATATTGTTATTTCTTGTGGTTGTGGGTCATTTCTGGGCTTTTTTAAACATACTACTTGTTTTCAATCGTGGTAGGGTGTTTAAGATGTTATTTAGGTCATGATAAATAGAAAATGATTTAATATGATAAACAAGGCAACTTTAACGCATAAGCTGATAAATATGCATAATTAGTATTATGTTCTTGATATAAGACATATTTACCTAATTTGATTAGATTAGGGAAGTTAGTTAATATGACATGTATTTTCAAAGACTCACTAGTCATTTACCTTAATTCTCTCTCCTCCTTAATTATTGTTGAGGGAGCATCAATAATCAATAAGGATAAATTAGGAAAAGATTGACAAATGTGAAAACTATGTTTTATATTTAGGAGGGGAGAATGCAATCTTTTTAATCAAAAACTGACTTACGCATTGTGGGTCACAGGTCCCTCCGGATCTCTATATTCCTGATTACGATGAAGATGAGCAAAACCCTGATGAGCGCATTGATCGTAAGTTAAAAAAAAATATAAGTTCTTCTTCTATTGCCCATATGTCTACACACTACACTAACACCACTTTTGGACATTCGCACTCTCACGTTGCATAGAGCCATTTTAGCTCTGCGGACTTTTTATTTAATTGATGACTCTCTCTTTTCAGAGCACACTCAAGACAAGCAAATCCAGCGGGATGATGAATATTATGAGGGTGACAACGACAACGATCATCACATGGATGATGTATGAAGTTTGCCCCAGCTTTGGGTATTCTCTTTGGGGAAGATTGAGTTAGAGAAAGGGAAATTGTAATTAGATTCAAATACTCGGCTGTACCGGGGGTTGGGGAAAAAGCAATGGTATTTGTGAGAAATTCACGCTTCTGATCTATTTTTTGTAAATTTTCCAAGAGATTCATCTCCGTAGTTTTGTTTGTTTCTGAATGACCAAGGGCATTTCTGTGTAACTTGATAGATGGTATCCTAACTCTGACATGTTGATATTCTTGCGCATATCCTAACTCTGACATGTTGACATTCTGGAACCTTTTATCCATGATTCGAGATGGATCGAAACTTCTAAAACTCTTTCCTCTTTCCTGCCCAAAAATATGTTAAAAAATACAGGGATTTATGAAAATAATTCAAGTTTCAAACCAGTGGTTAACGAGGTGTGGGGAGAAAAATATTTCTAATTGATATATTCTTGCACTGTTGTTATACTTGGGAATTCACTTTCTAAATTTATTATCGTTTTTACGTTTTTAGCTTATAAAATTAAGTCAAGATGTTGATAAACTCGTATCAACAGTAAATTTTGTTAAACTTGTGAGTTTATACGTTGAGTTTACCGTTTTTACGTTTATAACTTACAAAATCGTGTTAACTTATTTTTATATCTATGTTAACATTTTCGATTTGATCATGTCCAGTGGCTTTATATATAAATTTTATAGAAATTTCTTTGTCAAATATGATAAATTATGAATGTTAATAGATTTAATTTTAATTATTTAAATTTTAAATATTTAAATCAAATTTTTATCATTTTTATATTTTAATAATTTAATTACACAATTAATACTTTAATGATAAAATTATCCCCATTACACATATCAACAATATACTTTTCTTCAAAAAGTATCATTATAGGAGTATCAATTAATTTATGATCTTCATAATTTCCCAAAATTGATTACTCCACGCCACATAGCTCGCGTTGCTCGTCGGAGGCCCATTTCAACCTTCAGAAAGAAAGCCAACGACGCTAGCTGCCGGAGGAAGGGGGAAGAAGAACGGCAAACTAGAAAGGAAAAGGACAGAATAATTAAATGAATAGCTCAGTGTATTTTACCACCTCTGCTCTTATCTTTATATAGGGTAGAATTAGGGTTACAGATGAATCTGAGAGGGTGTGGGACACACACCAAGTTTGTTCCTAAAATAAGAAAACTAAGAATGAGATAAAGCTTTAGTAAAACAATCAGCAATTTGATGAGATTAAGGCCCATATCGAACTCTAATGAAACCAGACAAAACTTGATCTCTGACAAAGTGAACATCTATGTCAATATGTTTACTTTGAGCATGATGAACTGGATTTGAGGCGAGAGCTTGAGCACTTAGATTGTCACACCAAATCATGGAAGGTTGTCTAATAAATAGACCAATTTCTGTAATGAGAGAATATAACCATTTCAGTTCAGCAAAACCATCAGACAACGAGCAATATTCTGACTCTGAACTTGATCTAGAAACTATTATTTGTTTCTTTGAACACCATGACACCAGTGTTCCACCTAGATAGACACAATAGCCACCCATGGATTTTTTATCATCAATATTTGTAGCCCAATTCGCATCTATAAAGGCTATCAATCGAAGAAACCCTACCGGTTTAACATGTAAGCCAAAATGAATTGTACCCTTTAGGCATCTTAGGATTTTCTTAACTCCTTGAAAATGTACATCAGTAGGTTTAGTGAGAAATTGACTAAGCTTATTAACAGAATAAGCAATGTCAGGTTTAGATGTTGTTAGATACTGCAAAGAGCCAATTGCCCTTCTATACAAGAATGGATTAGTCATCAAATTTCCATCTTCAGCTGAAAACTGCCTACTAGTAACCATGGGTGTAGGTACAGGAGCACAGTCAGACATATTAAATCTTTTTAACAAGTCTAGAACATATTTAGTTTGAGTGGCATAAAATCCATAATCATCTCTATAAATTTCTAGCCCCAGAAAATAATAAATAGGACTCAAATCCTTAAGAGAGAAGGCTTCATTCAGCTTAGCAATAAATCTCTGAATAGATTTATAGCAACATTAGGAACAAGCATAACATCATTAAGTTGGATATCATAATTAGAAAAGGAAAGTGAGGAAGAGCCAACACCACAGATACGAGCCTTAGATCCAGTGCAAGAGATTAAATGGGAAGGAGACTTACCCATTGATGACACAGGGTCAAGATGAGAGGAGGCAGAAGTGACATGGTGATTAGAACCACTATCCATATACCAATCATCATAAGCTAAAATTTGAGAATCAATGTGGTATGCCTGAGGCGCAAAGTGAGTTGGCGGATTGAAGGATTTATCAAACCGTTTAAAGCAATTAGCAACACGGTGGCCATGACGTTCACACAAATCACAAAAGGGCCTGTTAGAGGATGACCGACCACCATGAGAACGGGAGGAACGACCACCACGACCACCCCTCCAAGGGCCACGAGCAGATTGTCGATCATTATGACCAGAGTCAACAAATGTAGAAGCAAAATTAGCAGTGGGTTGTATAGAAAGTGAGGAAAAATGATGAAGTTGCTCAATTCTACTCTCAAAAACAAGCAAAGCAAATTGAGCATCCACCCATGTAAGACCTACCTGGTCAATAAGCTTCACTATAATGGCATGATAATCAACATCCAGGTCATTGGGGGTATGAAGGATAAGCTCGTCAGTGGAGATCGGAGCACCGACGAGGGCTAGCTGATCGGCGATGTTCTTCATACGCACAAGATAATTGGTCATGGTCATACTATTCTTGCGAGTATTATGCAGATCAGACTTATACACCATGATCCGTGACTTGGAGACGACAGAGGTGAGGGCACGAGCCTCAGTCCAAATCTCGTAAGCCGTTCAATAGTGGAGGAGTTGGGTGGCAACGTCGAGTTATATTGTGTTGCGAAGCCACCCAATGAGCATCCTATCCACAGAAAACCAGTCATCGAAGGCATGATTAGGAGCCACATCGGTGGTATTTGGGCGAACCACCGTCATCGGAGGAACAACATCGATATCGTCGAGATGAGATTGAAGCCTATTTCCTTCAACAAGAGGTAAAACGACAGAGGCCCAGACTAGGTAGTTTGTGCGATCTAACTTGATCGACGAGGTTTGGCTGGAAGATTGAAAAGGAGCATAGGTCAGAGGAGCAGTGGAGGAAATAGTTGAAGGAGCTGAGCCAAAGGTGAAAGACGAAGAGGAAAAAGCCATTTCGAAAAAAAAGCAACCTGGCAACTCTGGTACCAAGAAAGGAAAATGACAAAACAATTAAATGAATAGCTCAATATATTTTACCGCTCTTATTTTTATATAGGGTAGAATTAGGATTACAAATGAATCTTAGCCATCCATGTGGCATATATAAATATATGACAACCAGCATACCTATAGTGGATATTTACAAGATACTAATTATCTATTATCTCTAACAAACTAGAATAAATTTGCAACCGACGGCTCAGATTTGATTGGAAAATGAAACGACTCAGATTTTGTTTCGTATGAAAACGGTGCGTTTTGGCTTAGGGGAAGGCAGATGAAGGAAGGGACGAAGGGTTAGTGGAGAGAAGATGACGTTCCTCCACGTGAATGGGAATGGTTGGTTTATCACTCTCGATCTTTTGGATTTCCGTTTGGGAACGAAGCAAGTGATTAAAAATTAGCAAGCAAATCGCTTCCCTCATTTTAGCCCGCGAAATAATTGGTGATTCCTTATCATAGGTAAGATTTTAGCAGTGGTCTCTTTGGATCCCTCTCTGTTTATTTCCCCTTTGCCGTGAACTGTTGAATAAATAGGTTGTATCCGAAAGCTTCCTCAGTACCAAATAGTTGTTTCAGGCACAAGGACAATTTACGTGCTGAACGGAATTAGAATCTTCGAATTCTTCCTTTGTTTTTTCTCCGTTTACTTCATGCTTTGCTATTGCTAGGAAGCATAGCATCACGGTTCACGTATAATTTTTGAGCTTAGTGTTTTTTGGTTTGCATAGGTGCTATAACGAAATGCCCAAATTTCATATCCCGGAGGCAATTTTGAGGTCTTGAATAATTGAAGTTCAATAGATGGCGGCCTCAGTGCCTATGCGGCAAATTGTATCTGGGACTTCCCCTCGTTTGTTCCAGTTTGAGACCTGTTCCTATGATCTTAACTCTGTACGGTCCAGGTCCAACAAATGCAATCTATATAACACAAGAAAAAGAATTTCGATATATGTGCTAGGGAAAAGTTGTTCAAGAATATGCCTGACTTCCAAGAAGACAAGTACATTACGGGTTATAGATGGTGAATTTCACGGGATGACTGATGGTGGCCGGTTAGAATCCGCTGTTTGCAATTGTCAACGGATTGACAGTGTTGGCAGTTCATCAACTGAGGATCAAGACAATGCAAGGTCTTGGGGAGCGGAAAAACGATCATCAGGGTCTCTTAGTGGGAATTTCGCTGGGGGCATGTCACAAGAAGACTTTCTTGAGATTGATAAGCCAGTAGAACATACAAATGGAAGTTTAATAGCAAACGGAAATTCAACCATGGATGGACTTGCAAAAGAAACATTGCAGGAGGTCAGAGATAATTCAATTGAGGAGGAAGCATGGAATTTACTGAGGGACTCTATTGTTTATTATTGCAACAACCCTATTGGAACTATTGCTGCAAATGATCCAAGCAATAATAGTATCCTGAACTATGATCAGGTTTTTATCCGTGACTTCATACCTTCTGGGATGGCGTTTCTCTTGAAAGGAGAGTATGATATTGTACGGAATTTCATTCTGTATACCCTTCAGTTACAGGTAATATCCTAGTCTTTATTGTTGATGCTATAATTCATCCGAATGCTACATTTACTTGTCAAGCTAATTGTGAGCTTCTGGCAGAGTTGGGAGAAAACCATGGATTGTCATAGCCCTGGTCAAGGATTGATGCCTGCTAGTTTCAAAGTGCGGACTATTCCCCTTGATGGAGATGATTCAGCAACTGAAGATGTCTTAGACCCTGATTTTGGTGAATCTGCCATTGGTCGTGTGGCCCCAGTTGATTCTGGTTAGCAAGTAGTACCATGATATGATTCACACACATGCGCACATGCATCAAGTTTTTGTAGTCAACTTTTATCTGTCCTGCATCAGCATTAACAGTATATAATTCTTCTGCCAGGACTTTGGTGGATTATATTATTGCGAGCATATGGGAAATGTTCTGGGGATTTGTCTGTTCAAGAGAGAGTTGACGTGCAGACCGGAATCAAGATGATTCTAAAGCTTTGTCTTGCAGATGGTTTCGATATGTTTCCAACTTTGCTGGTGACAGATGGTTCATGTATGATAGATCGTCGTATGGGAATTCACGGTCACCCCCTAGAGATTCAAGTAAGTAGCTCCTTTCTATGTTGTTGGATTTGTTACTTGGCTGATCTTCTAAAATGTTCACTCTTGAATAAGGACATGACAATATGGGCAGTTTTTTTTAGGGTTAAAGGGCAATTTTGCCCTGGAAGTGTCAAATCTTGAGCAATTTTGCTCTAACCGTTATCTCAATTAAGTTTGACCGTTAATTGACCAAATATGCTGAGGTGGCAGTCCACATATCGTCCATGTCATTTTTGTTTTGGGAACATTGCTTCGATTTGGAAACTTCTAGGGTAGCATTGCTTCTAAGTGGAAACTTGCGGGACGAATTTGCATTTTAACAAAAATGACATGGACGACACGTGGACGGTCAGTTCAGCATATTCGGTTAACTAACAGTCAAATTTAACTGGGATAAAAAGGGCAAAATTGCGCGCCGAAAAATTTTCGGGGCAAAATAGCCCTTTAACCCTTTTTATTAATGGCTGATTTAAAACATGGGAAAATATGATCAAATTTTAATGTCCTGCAGGCGTTGTTTTACTCAGCATTACTATGTGCACGCGAGATGCTTGCCCCTGAAGATGGATCGGCTGATCTTATTAGAGCACTTAACAATCGTCTTGTTTCATTATCATTCCACATAAGGGAATATTACTGGGTTGATATGAGAAAACTCAATGAGATCTACAGATACAAAACGGAGGAATATTCATATGATGCTGTTAATAAATTTAACATCTATCCTGATCAAATTCCCTCGTGGTTGGTGGAATTCATGCCAGCTAAAGGAGGTTATTTGATTGGAAACCTGCAACCTGCTCACATGGACTTCCGTTTTTTCTCTCTTGGGAACCTATGGTCTATTGTATGTAGTCTAGCCACTGCAGATCAATCACATGCCATCTTGGATTTAATTGAAGCAAAATGGTCAGAGTTAGTGGCTGGCATGCCATTCAAGATATGCTACCCTGCTCTTGAAGACCAGGAATGGCGTATTATAACAGGATGTGACCCCAAAAACACGTAATGTCTTGACAAAAATCCCGCACGATATTCTTCTCCTTTAATGTAGCCATCCTGACCTTTTATTTTCTTATGCAGGCCTTGGTCCTACCACAATGCAGGTTCTTGGCCAACTTTGCTCTGGCAGGTTAGTGTTTATTTTTGATATTTTATGGTTTCTATTATCAATTTTGGGTTCAGTTCTTAGACTTAAAACTGAAAATAAATCTGCAGTAAGTGAGCTTCACACATCGTTGGAAATGTAAAATATAATTTCTCTTCTGCCATGATATTGATTCTTACTGAACTTGTGATTTGAGACTTACCGGGGATCAAAGATCCAAAATGTTAGGGATGAAATCATTTGAAATAAGGCTATTCAGACAAATATATCTTGTTTTTTCGCTTGCAAAAAGTACAGATGTAATACTCAACCAGGGATTTTTTATCGCTGGAGATCAGTGCTTATAGATTGGAAATTGAAGTTCTAGTTTCTGATTGATATTAGTCTACAGTACTCCAAAATAATAGTTGGAACATGGAAGTGGATATATATTCTGTGGATTAATTGACTATGGTTATATTGCAGCTTACCGTTGCATGCATTAAGATGAATAGACCAGAGATTGCTTTAAAGGCAGTCCAGGTAGCTGAGAGACGGTTATCAGAAGACAAGTGGCCTGAGTATTATGATACAAAGCAAGCAAGGCTTATTGGAAAACAGGCAAGGCTATTTCAAACATGGTCTATTGCAGGATACCTTACGGCAAAGCTCTTCCTAGCTAATCCAAATGCTGCAAAAATCCTCGTGAGCGAGGAGGATTCAGAGCTTATAAATGCTATGTTAAGTGCCAACCCAAGGAGGAGGGAACGGGGCAGGAAGAAACAGAGCTTTATAGTCTGAGTCGATCTCGTGAGAGAGGTAGTCTTCCTCACAATTTAGAGCGGCCTATGTAAGTTCCAAGGATAGCTTATTGGCTTTGATGATTCAGCTATGATTATGAGACGCAGTCAAGTTAGAGCGACCTTTTCACCCTTTCCTGTGTTGAGGTGAAGGTCACCTTTTTGTGTGTGTGTGTATGATGTATATGGATTTGGCTCCATTGTTTTTTGGAAATTAATTTTGTGAATCGTGAACAATAATAGATCGTTAGATACACCTGAGTAATAGACCTTTTATTTATCATTCATTTTCTTTAGATTGCCGCCTTCATTTCATACTAAACAGGGCATATTCTAGGAAATTTTGGCCAACATGGCCATGCAGGCGTATAAATGGTGTTTGCTTTAGATTTTTGGAGAGATTTCTTGATAAAGATTCTCCAATAGGAGTTTACTGAGGCGGTGCATGTTTCTGGTTCGATCTTATATTATCAACAAGTAACAGCATCTCATTTTATTTTATTTTTTGCTTTTAGTTTTTACTTCCCCCAAGTTATCAAGTGGAATTGTGGTCACTTCCGTAGGAAAAAGGTTTTTTCGTTTAACCAGAATAGGAAGGAAGAAGAGTTGAACTTTCGGATTTCCGACTCATAATTTAATTAAATTTACGTCAGATTATGTAATCTTAGCTCCCGATTCATGAGAAAATCCAAGGAAGGTGTGAAAGCGAACAAAAACTGGGAGAAACATCAACACAATAATTAACTTCAACGGTCATTGTTCCACTTCACTGATACCATTTGATATCTAAATTAGCTCCCGCAATGTCAAGGATGTATAGCTAGAGAAAAACTGATACAAAAATAACAATTTTGGATATTTGTGACTTTTTAATCTGATTTAGAAAAGTGAAAAGGCATTCTGGTTGAAGCCTTGGAGGAAGGGATGTTACATATGCACGCGCCAACAGCAGTTTAGACAGAAGAGCAATGGAGGTAAGATCTCAAGCAAATTGCAAATGCCTACTTTTCTGAAGAGAAGAACATCTCATCAGAGTCCTATCATTCTTGTAAATGTTTATGCTCTGCCAAAACTTCGTCCAACAATGATTCACAAGCATCTTCTAGCAAATCTAACACCTGCCATATTCATAAACCAGCGCATAAGTTTAATAACTGCACAGACAAATAACTCCAGGACATGATATATCAACTAGTAACTACTACTATATCATCAAGTTTCAACAGAAAATCTATAATTAAAATATGCTTAGCTTTTGTGTTTTTTAAATTACATCATAAGGGATTGAACTTCCACAAATTTGGATTTCTGATCCCACAAATTTTTCCAATTATACTCATACAGCCCTTGCCCATCCCAACAAATGATGATCTGCTAGAACCAACCAGCAACTAAATCATTACCTTCTCAAACCCCTGTGGTCCGCCATAGTAAGGATCAGGGACTTCAGATTCATCATGTTTTTTGCAATATGAGCACATCAATTTAACCTGCGTCACCAGTATTCACATTAACAAGCTAACAAAAAATTAGGAACCCAAATCCAATAAAACCCTTGCGCTGACCTTCTTATGTGCATCAGCCGGCAAAGTATCTCTAGACTTCCATCTATTGAACGCCTCTAATATGTTCTCTACAGCAAACAAGAAACAAAAGCCATTGCACCACATAGTAAGAACTCATAGAAGAGATAGTTCAAGACAACCAGTTCTGCCCAAAGATCTGATTCAAGCTCACCTCTGTTTTGCTTGTCCATAGCAAGAATAAGATCAAAATCTCGGAAATCAGATGGTTGGATTGGCCTAGAAATAGAGGTTATCTCAATTCCTCGCCTTTTTGAGGCCGCTCTCATCCTTGGGTCTGCTTCATTCCCCTTTATCAATAATGATCATTTAAAATTTTATCAAAAAAAAAAAATAATAATGATCATTTAAAAAAGAATTCAATAATCCAGCCTACTACCAGTGCAACGTTACATGGGTTTCAGGAGTTTCAAATTGCTCGATCATTAAATTATCCAATAAAATAAGGAAAAAAACACGACCCACGAAAAATTAAATATATCAAATCATAACAGTATTCAAAAATCAAATTAGTTAAATCCACTCCCTACAAAATTGTGGTATTGGAAGAAGATATGTTAATATTCTGGACTTCTTGGATTTGCATTGATCACAAATTAGCGGCAATGATGGCTGAGAATATTTAAGCGGAAGGAAAAATCAATACATATATGAATGTACCAATACAACAAAGCAATTGTTTTCTTCAATTAGTGGTCTGCCTCATTCCATTCAACAACAATGAACGTTCCGACAAAATGGATGAGCAAATATTATTCTGAGATTCTTAAATCCTCACTTGTCATAATAGCTGCCATATGTCGCTAAGATAATTCGAGTAAAAAGAACACGCTGCTGATTCAATAAATCAAATTTTCCCTTCATCCGAGTATCATAATATGAGATTTAACTAACGATAACACACCTCGTGGTAATTAATGGTGCCAGCAGAATCAATTTCGAACTTGGAATCTAGAGCCCTTTTATTGACCAAGTGTCTGAAGACCCCTTCAGCTGCTGGACTCCTACAGATGTTGCCGAGGCAAACAAAGAGCACAGAAAATGGCTTCGTATCCTCTGAGCCAATGGATGAGGTAGAAGACGTCATCGATGCTCGAATCGACGACGAGTCAGAAGGAGAAAAGAGATTATGTCTGTAGGAAATTGCAGAAATGGAATTTCTGAGAGAGAGGCAGGTAATCCGTGATCGTGAAGAAGGAATAAGAAATGGTGCGTTGGAGGAGAGGAATTGAGGACAGTGGCAAAATCGTAAATTAACAAGGTTACCTCCGGAATTGTACAGCATCCTCATTTCTCCCGCAAGAGTGGACTGCCTTTGCTTTTGCGGTGTGGCAAATATTCGGCACCCGATGAGATAAACGACATGTCAAAGAGCGCTGTCGTGTTGCGTTTTACTGAAATATTAGATTATACGAGTATTATATTTTTTAGATATGTTTAGGGAAAATTATAATAAATAACCTAAGAAAAATAATACTGTATTTATTAAGAATGACCATAAAAATTGTAATTATTTTGAAGGACCAGAAATTAAAACATTAAAATAGAAAGACTAAATTACCCTTAGCCAGAAATTATATTGAGATTTGTCTCCCATTCTTTCTTCGCTTCCTCCTCCTTGTAATACTGCTCACTCTTTTTATCCAACTTTCAATTTGACAGCGAAACCGTTCAGAAAAATGGTAAGCAACTCAAGCATAGGATTGTATTATGTGGATTAGAGTTGTAATCAGCCCCACAACTCACAAACTCACAGCTTTTTTGCTTATTTCATTCTCCTTTATTTAATTATGCATATTATATATAAGGGTTAAGGTGCAGATTTACTAACGAATTATTACCTGAAGAGCGTCTGGCACAAAAAACAGTTAAGGAGACTAAATTGGCCAACAAACTATTAAAAAGTGAAAAAGTACCAAATAACTATTAAAAAAAAACAAGTATCACGATTACATTAAAATATGAGGCACTGGCGTAGGACGGTGGCGGAAACCCTAGAGAAAAGAGCGGTTAAGCCTTCTTATTGGATAAGGCAAACACCAACGGAGATGGGACCCATGCGAGCAAGCGTTGTGGCAGCGGCAGTTGCTGCTTGTGGCATCGGAGGGGATGCAACCAGGGTGCAAGGCGCTTGCCGGTTGAAAGTTGTGCACTGCTGGATGAGTTCAAGAAGGTGAGTGGAACACCCAGCAACAATGGAAGGTTTGGAGACGCGACGTCACTGACACTGTGACAGTCAATGGAAGACGGAGACACCAAGACAGTGACGGGGTAATAGTTCGTTGGCGAATCTGCACCAAATTGTGTTTTTCTTCACTTTTTAATAGTTTGTTGGTCAATTTGGTCCCCTCAATTGTTTTTTGTGCCAGACGCTCCTCAGGTAATAGTTCATTGACAAATCTGCACCTTAACCCTATATATAATATATATAATTGTTTAATCTTTATTTGATTATGGGTGTACTATATATGAATCATCAAAATACTCCTGATTCCTTAACACACAGAAAACATTAAACAGCATTTGTTGGCCAATCTTGCTTGGGATAACATGCTACGACGTCCAACAGCATGCGCATACTTCATTCCTGTAAAGATGTAAATATAATCATATAATCACTTGAAAGATGCTGCAAATACAGCAGGGAGTCACTAAATGGTTTCTGGAGATGGACAGAGTTTGGGTTGTTGACAACTTGTCATCAATATATTGGAAATATGAATTGGTTTTTACTTGTTATTATCTATCAATCACTTTAGATTCTGATTAATTCACTTGGTGAGAATATAGGAAATCTGGTTAAGGACAATGTAGTCTTTTTATTTTAATGTTTTAATTTCTGATCTTTAAAATAATTATCATTTTATGGTCATTCTTAATAAATATTATTTTTCTTAGGGCTTTTATTATAATTTTCCCTATCTCTTAACATAATAATTTATGAACTTTTCAAAAAGCATATTTATTTAAATCTTATAAAAATGTGTTAAAAATTGAATTTAATATATAGGATCTTAAAGACACAAATCAATGCAAAAAGTCAAAGTTTAAAAAATAAAAATATTTTATTATTATTATTATAATTGAAAATGACTATTTTGCCCGATTGCTAATAATTTAAAACAATTACTCCCTTAGATTAAAAATAATTAGGAGATTTACTTTAATCTTAAAAATCTCAATCCGTGTTGCCTTTGATTTTATAATTCTTTTTTCAGCCTATTTGATTGCACGTATTAAAGATATTTTGAGTAAGAGTAATTTCAATATGAATTATTAAAAAAAGATACTTTAATGAATATGCACACATTTTTTTATAAATATTTAATTTGATTAATTTTCCTAAATCAGTTACTTCTTCTTTTCTTTTATTTTTTGAGTAAATAAATTAGTCACTTCTTACATTTACTTGGTAGTGAGCATGTTAATCATGCTTTATCCTAGAAATATATGATTAGTTATTCAGCTTTTCTTCCCGCTAAACTAATATTTTTATTCATGGAGGCATAAATTTCCCAAGGGTGTAGTGTAGAATAATTACAACAGGTGCCTGCGCTCGGAGCAAGAAGAAGCTTCTGCTTCCTCTGATTTAGTCTCGACTCCTCTGAACTTTTTAACTTTCAGTGGAGTGAGATTCGCGTCCTAACGTCATCCTAAATTCTTCTGGAAACGATCTGTATTGCTGAACCTCTGGGACGAAGATGGAAGAGAATCAGAATGGTGGTGACGCCAAGTCGGCGATTCCAGAGAGTGAGGAGGATGCCCTTATCGGACCGGGGCCAGCCCCTCGCGCTCGACCCAAACGTCCTCTCCAATTCGAGCAGGCCTACCTCGATGCTTTACCCTCCGCAAACATGTGAGTTATTGTTCTAACCTCTTCTGGACGTCTATGTCTTGAGATCATAGTTTAGGGTTTAAGGTTTAGCTCTTTTTTTTCTTTGAATCAGGAAAGCTCAATACCAATAAGTATGCAAGAAATTATATGTAGTGAAACTTTTGAGTCAAGACGTTGGTCGTTTTTCATTTTGGGTGTTGAAATGCCAGCGCTTAAGCAAATTTGGAAAATATTCGTTTTTTCATTTTTTATTTTGTTTTCTAGTTTCTTGAGCGGCTGAAAATGTGTTCATTTCTTGGTATGGTCTTCCAATCCGTTCGCTCAATGCATTGCTTTAGTGCAACTACTCTTTAGTAATGCTGTGCTGTTTCCGCTGAAAAACCAATTCAAGTATTTACTCCAATGAAACATCTCTTTCCACCTGTAACTGCTAAAGTAATCATAATTTCAGTAGTTCCTGTGAAGAAGATTATGTATAAAATGAAGTTTATTCTTCCCTTCTTTCTTCGAGAATGAGAGCATTTCTGCCTGAACGCCATCTGCTTGCAATCTCACTGAACTTCTTGCATTAAGTTTTATGCCAAGCAAGTGACTTAAGTCCCTCATGGTTCCATTTGAAATGGTAGAGATTTCGTTAAGATAGAAAAATACAAAGATGGGTTATCTTTCTTCTATTAAAGAAAATGACTATTCCAAGAAAGTTCCACCGCTCAACAGAGTTAACTATCCCCTCTGCATGATAGACAGTTGAGCTTCCTACAAAAGCACAGAAATAAAGTAGCCAGGATGAAGACTTCTCTTTACTCTCAATTTTTCTTTGCCTAACATATTGAGTAGAATTGCTCTAAAGTGCTTCATTCGTGAAGTTTTGAAAAACAGTAGTTCTTTTTATCATTGCTTCTCCCTCCTTCTACAGGTATGAGAAAAGTTATATGCATCGTGATGTAGTTACACATGTTGCTGTTTCAGCTGCAGAATTTTTCATAACCGGGAGTATTGATGGTACTTATCCTCAGTGGCTTATCTATAAACATTATATTTTGTGTGTGTGTACACTACTAGAACTTTATACAACAAATTTGGTTGTTTTATTAATCAATTCAATCATATTCAGCATCTGTATCCTTTTCAATAATATCAGACCAATTGACTCTTTTTGTAGTACAATGTCTTATTGTACGATACCGTTGCTTATCTCTTCATGGGTAACTTTCTTTTCGTCAACAGGGCAGTTGAAATTTTGGAAGAAAAAGCCTCTTGGTATCGAATTTGCAAAACACTTCAGATCTCATCTTGGTCCAATTGAAGGTCTAGCTGTAAGTTTATCAACCTGATATAACTCATGTCCATATGAAATAATGTCTAGCTTATCCCTGCCCAAATGCTGTTTGATGGGAGTTTTTTGTTTTTTTATATGGTTAGATATGCGTCTCTCTGAAAGTATGTCAGTGACGTGAATTTTATGTATTGAGCTTGTCATGGATTTTCTACTGCTGAATTGCACTATATTCTTCCCCATGCGCATGGAAAAAGAAGTGTTTATAAATGTGTTTATTATTTCATATTAGTCCTGAATTGTTATATCTCAACTTGGGGCTTCCCAGGTCTCAGTAAAGGTGCAAAGTTTATGGCTGTATGACTGTATCAAGATACCTGCACTAAGCATGGATTAAAAATTGCAGTGTCTTGAATATTGCTGATCCTGCAGACACAAAAGTGGAAAGATGCAGCTAGATTTGTGCTCATCATGTTATATATCTTACAGGAAATAGTTAATATTGGATTTTTCTTTTAGAAAGTTGAGAAACATTCATCATACTTTCAGCGTATAGTTGCTTATGCTGTGATAGAATTTGCCCTTTGGATTCTGTATTCAAGTTATCAAAATATGTTTTTCATCAACAATGACTTGTTTCTGCTGTGCAGGTTAGTGTTGATGGTCTGCTTTGTTGTACAATATCAAATGATCACGCTGTGAAAATATATGACGTAGTCAACTATGACATGATGGCCATGATTCGCTTGCCATATATTCCTGGAGCTGTTGAATGGGTTTACAAACAAGGCGATGTCAAAGCTAGACTTGCCGTTAGTGACAGGAACTCATCTTTTGTGCACATATATGATGCACGAGCTGGTTCAAATGAACCTATAATCTCCAAAGAGGTGCCAATTCTAGACCAAGTTGAATTTGACTGACAATTCAAAATGCTTATCTTTCTTTTTCCCCCCTTTTGTGATTGATTATTACGACCCACTTTTCCTCATTTCAGGTGCATTTGAGCCCTATTAAAGTTATGAAGTTCAACCCACTATATGATTCTGTAATTTCAGCAGATACAAAGGGGTTAATTGAATATTGGAATCCTACGACACTTCAATTCCCAGAGGATAAGTATGTACTTATTCTCATGTTATTACAATTTCCTACCTCCTTTTAATGTGTAATTGTTACTCTTGGTAACTATAGTAGGAAAGCTTTTATCCCTGCATGAAACAATTTGTATAGGATTGAAATCTTTATTTGCAACATTAAGTTTCTAACATTTATTTATTTTATGAACATACTGTAATCTATGTTTTTTTGGTACTTGTAGGGTGAATTTTAAACTGAAAAGCGATACCAATCTCTTTGACATTGCAAAATGCAAGACTTCTGTTTCAACTATTGAGGTATCAGTCTAGGCATACATTTTAACTTAAAGTTCACTAGTCAACATCAAGATAGGTTACTTAATGATATAGAAGCTTTCTTGGTTGGAAATAAGACTCTTAACAGTGATGCACTGACTTTTAGGTCAGTCCAGATGGAAAGCAATTTTCCATAACATCACCTGATCGCAGGATACGTGTGTTTTGGTTCAGAACGGGTAAATTAAGGCGAGTTTATGATGAATCACTTGAGGTAATGCCTCACTGGAAGTTTGCACTGAGTATACTGGCTTATGGAAATTATCGGTCATTGAACAATTTTGTAAATAGGTTGCTCAAGATCTCCAGCGAAGTGACTCTCCCTTGTATCGGCTGGACGCCATTGATTTTGGCCGAAGAATGGCTGTTGAGAAGGAGATAGAGAAGACAGAAAGTGCACCACTTCCAAATGCAGTTTTTGATGAAAGTTCTAATTTTCTTATATATGCAACCTTGCTTGGCATAAAAGTTAGTTACTAATCTTGTTTAATTGGTTAATAAATTAACTTGTATGACTATTTTTGCACTCACTTCTTCAAATTATACAATTTTATACATATGGCAGTTAGTGCAATGAGGCGACCATTTGATGCTCTCTGATATGTTGTTTTATCACTGTTCGTAGATAATAAATTTGCATACCAATAAAGTTGCCCGAATACTTGGGAAGTTAGAGAACAATGATAGGTTCTTAAGAATAGCTTTATATCAAGGGGATCAAAACAGTAAAAAAGTAAGAAAGATTCCTGCAGCAGCTGCAAATGCCAATGAGAGCAAGGAGCCTTTGACAGATCCCACTCTCTTGTGTTGTGCCTTCAAAAAACACAGGATATACTTGTTCAGGTAAGAGTCTAACTGTCAGGTCATATAGCCTCTATTTAGGATTTTTCCTGCTAGCGTTTCCACAACACCCTGGTTTCCCATTTCATTGAACTGCTTGCTGTTGCCATTTTTCCTGACTTGGCGTCTGTCATGGTCTTATCAGTCAAAGAGAACCCGAGGAGCCTGAAGATGCAACTAAGGGAAGAGACGTGTTCAATGAAAAGCCTCCTCCTGATGAACTTTTGGCAGTTTCAGATATTGGAAATGCAGTTACAACATCGCTTCCGGACAATGTGGTGAGTTATCTTAGTCTTTGAAGTAGACTGTTGTCGTGACCTGCAATAAATTTGAGGGATAAATTCATGAAACTCCAATGCTTGCTTCATGCTAGAAATAATCATCAGAAAAACAACTTCCCTCCTCAATAAGTGTAATCTTTATTTATTTATTTTTTCTTGCTCGTTCCTTCTTTTTTGGCTGTTGTTATGTATTTATAAAAAAAATACAACAGGATGTAATTCAGAACAACGAGATATGCAATGCAAAATATGGAGTGCTAACCTCCACGCAAAAATTAGAGGTTTAGCATTGTGTGTCTATGTGTGCATGTGGGTTATTTTATGTTTTGCTTTCTTTTGTAGTACAAACCCCAAACGCCCCTTTCCCCTAGAAAACCCTTCAGCCTTTACGCATGTCTATTTAATATAGATTATCTCGCATTACCATAAGGACAATGATTACATCTTAAATTTTTTTATTGCTTTTGCCAGATTATGCACACTTCTATGGGTGACATTCACATGAAGTTATACCCAGAGGAATGTCCAAAAACTGTGGAGAACTTTACAACTCACTGTCGGAATGGCTATCATGATAACCTTATTTTTCACCGAGTTATTAAAGGCTTCATGATACAAACAGGGGATCCCTTGGGAGATGGCACTGGTGGGCAGTCTATTTGGGGGAGAGAATTTGAGGATGAATTTCACAAAAGGTAAATTAATTGTTTTTACAAGTCATCCCTAATCAAGTTCATCATATGTTGTTAGTATGGTCATCAGCCATCACCTTCATGATTCCTCTTCAAATGTAACGAGAAATATTGCATGCAATCACATGCATTATGAACTTGACAGGATTCATTTTATAGTAATTTCTCGATTGAACTTTTTGTTTAGGTGTAAATAAGATTATATTTCCACTTATTTTTCGGCATGTGGCTGTGCACATACAAGCCAAAATCCATCATCATTCCAGTGTTCAATTATGTTTAATTATTACGTGTATGACTAGTCTGCGTAACAAAATGAGTAGGGTTTCCTAGCACGCTATGCCTTATAATGGAACTCACAGCAAATCATTTGTCCCTGCAGTTTAAGACATGATAGGCCTTTCACAGTATCAATGGCAAATGCGGGCCCAAATACAAATGGTTCTCAGTTCTTTATCACCACAGTGGCCACTCCTTGGTTGGACAACAAGCACACTGTATTTGGCAGAGTTGTGAAGGGAATGGATGTCGTACAGGTAAATGGGGTGTTAAGCTTGCTGTCACGACCATTAAGAAAATCTCAAGACACATTTTGTCACCCATCACATTTGATTAAAAATCTCTTCCAAGTTTCAACTATTCTTCTATGCTATTCCTCACATTTGATTTACATCTGGGAACTCCGATTTTGATGACAGGCTATAGAAAAAGTAAAGACAGACAGGTCAGACAAACCATATCAAGACGTTAAAATCCTAAACGTCACTGTACCAAAGTCTTGAAGGTCCTTGGCTTGTTTGCTTAGTCCTTATTGGATGCAAAAGTTTAAACCGGTAAATATGTTTTCTTCTTTCCTTGACTGAGGTAATGTCTCATTCCATTCCAGGATCGTCATAAATTAGCTTATTATAAAATATTTATCATTCTTTCAGGTAAGTGAGCTAACAATCAGGCTGATGGAGTTGTAAGGATGGTTTAGACATGGTGGAG
>JAMWYP010000022.1:600000-752358 GCA_025563575.1 Acacia pycnantha
TTGCAATTTGATGATTTCAAAGCACTAATTGTAATTGATTTTGTTAATTGTTACTTGGTTGCAATTTTTTTCAATTAAATATCGTAAATTTTTACAACTTTCCAAATTTATCATTTGATTGGTCATTGAGACAGAGAGAGAGGAGAATGAAAAGGCCATTATTTGTAGAAGAGACGAGGTTTTTTGTTGTTGTAATTAGTCATAAATATTTCATTATATATTGAAAAAGATCCTATATAAAGAACCAATTGATAGGGTAAAGAAGTATTATTTTAATTTAAAAATGTTTATAGTGAGGGTGGTTTTCAAATCGAATCCAATTGTGAATCACCAATATTTTCTTTAAAAAAATATTTTTTTAAGGTTATCATAAGTAATTTATAAGATAATTTCCTTATTTAAAAAACTTTTATAATTTTTTTGGGCTTCAAGTAGCTTTTTCCGACAACATATAGGGTGTGCATGGTAACGCTCCCGTAATGAGTTTTTTTTTTTTTTTAAAAAAAGAAAAATTCGCGGAATAAAAATATATAGGAATTGTGTTTGATAAATCCGGTTTATTTTCTTGTTCCTGGAATGAACTAGTTTATTTTCTGTTTTGGGGAATAAAAAACAGAAGCTGAAAATTTCTGCTTCTCTGTTCCAGGGCACAAAATGAGAATCATTTTTTTCTTCCTGTCTCCTCTCCCATCCCATCCCATCTCTTATCTTTCTTTGCCCTGCTCGTCGCTCTCACACGCTCGATCTTTGGCCGTTTCGGATTGTTTGATTGAAGGTAAGAAATTGTTTCCATGATATCTCTCTCTCTCTCTCTCTCTCTCATCACCCAGTCGTGAAGTCCTATTTTTTCTATATAAAAAATCCGATCTTGCCGTTTTTTGGATCTGTCGAAATCGTTTAAAAATTCCAAACCACTATCGAGCGCTTCCGCGTTGGGGTCTCCTTCATAATCAGCACTAGTAATCGTTGTCAAAATTCCCTCTTAATCGAATAAGGATATATCAGTTTTCTTCACGTGTTGTTGTCCGTGCTCGGTCGCCTCTCCTCCTGTAGTCGTCGCAGCTGCCACCTGCTTCGTTGTAATTCTCGTAGTCTCCTTCGTTCTCATCTCTGTCGTCTCTAAGTTCGTTCTCTCCACCTTTGATTTGCATTTTGCAGATTCGGTTCTTCATTCTGGTGAGTGCCTGAGTTTGTGCTCCATGGTTGCATTTGTACTTGATAGTTGCATTTCCTTGGCTTAGGTTGCTTTTTTACGGGATAGATGCATTTCCTTGCCTTGCGGTGTTTATTTGTACTTTTGAATTAAAATTCTCATTATATTTTTGTAAATAGTGTTTTAGGTTTTCCTACAATCGGAGTTTTAGTTTGTAAATTGTAGTTTATGATTTTGGCATTTGTATGCAGGGCTTTAATGGACATTAGCTCTGAAGAAGAATCAGATATCAGTGAATCTGAGATTGATGATTGTAACACCCCAAATTCCATACCATTTAGTGTGTCTGTTGACACATAGTTTTAGGAAAATCAACAGAGTTTGAGGTGTTACACGTCAGAGTAATGCGGAACGGAGAGCATGTGCTAACGTTTGGACGATGAGTAACTGATATAAAATGCCCAGGCATAAGCTGGTTAAATTAAATATCCCGAAGGAATATTCATGTGATACAATTATCCGAAATGTGAATAATTACAACCCTTGACATAATAACTACACAATCTTAATCCAAGCCTTAACTAGACTTGTGGCTTAGAACCCAGTACAGTTAATCAAACTCATTTGGCCAGGCCGGGTAAAGTCTAGTGGAAGTCTCCCTGTCTTTCACGGCGACTTATGATTGAATCACATAGACCGACGCTTTCTTAGTTTAAGCACCAAATGGTTTGAAGTAACTTAATTGAATTCATACCAGAAACTACGCCCTTCTTCAGACTTTCGTCTCGGCCGGTGTCTTTCCACGGCTTCGTCCATCGGTGCCTCTTCACGGCTCCGTCCATGTCGCCTTCTCAGGTCCAGATTTCCTTCCCTGAACCTTTAGTCAAGTCTGAGATTCAATCGAAATTGAATCCCAGGTAATAGTTAACCTCTATAGCAGATATAACAATATATGATAGATATTCATTACATATCAGCATCAACCATACATAGCACATAGCAGATGTAAGGTTACAACAACACATAGCACACAACAGATGTAATGTTAACAACGTTTGCACACTCACCCTGTGCCACAAATCCACGTGTCCTCAGCGCTAGGAAAACATACTTGCGGCGTTATCAAGACTATAACCCACACAAAGCTGAATGTATATAAACATGTGACCTAAGCCACATAACTTAGTCACGGTGCATAACCCAAGACCTAGTCTTGTCCATGACTCCATGAATCATTCAATCATACAAGATATAGGCGATTAAAGTTACCAATACGCGAACGTACCTTTCACCATGTAGTTACCAAAATGCCCGACCTTTGAATCCGACTCTGGACTTCCTGGATATCCTATACATTATCGTCGGATTATTTCCTTTTCCATACATTATATGATATTGTAATTAATACCATATTTCCTAGAATAATATCAAAAAGTATATATTCACTTATTTTGACATTTCTATCCTTGGTGGATTTGTTATTCCACTTTTACCCTTGATAACTCTCCTTATTTTGTATATTTAAAGTACATTTTGAAGATATTTGGAGAGTTATCTAAACAATTTTAAGAGATTTAAATGAGATTACATTGTTATAAGATCAAATCAAATTGATATATTATTTAGGGGATTTTATTGTAAATATTATAGTTTTCAAATTTAAATAAAAAATACTTTAGTTTAAATAAAAGAATATATATATATATATATATATATATATATATATATATATATATATATATATATTCAGTTTTAATTAGTATTATTATTAGATAATTTTTCTTTGCTTTTGGAATCAGAGAATAGGAGATTGAAGGCAATTGAATAATAGAATGAAGTCTTGGAGGCCCACATATGAATTGAATTGAAAGACTTAAGAGAAAGCCCACGGATTGAAGACCAAAAAGAAAGCTACGGAAAAGAGATGGTGGGCTGGAGTATTCGAATGGAGATTTATGGGCTGAATTAAAAAGAGAGAAGAGAGCGATGAGAAAGGGGGCTGCGGGAATGAATTGGAGATAAAGAGGGAGGAACCGAACGGAAAAAGAGGGAGAGAGCGAGGAAACAGAACGGGAGGCGCCGCTGGAGAGTTTGGAACGCAGAAACGAACCAGAAGGGAGGAGAACGCGAGAGAGAAACCAAGACTGCTCATCATCTTCATTCTTCATTGCTGAACTTGAGCTCGTTTGTTCTTAATTTACTGCCTTCTCTTTGATTTTCGTTTGATCCTGCATCTGAATTTTTCTATGTTGCTGTTTGGACTTGTTAAAGCCATGATTGGCTAATTTCTCTTTTATTCTAGGGTTCTTTTGACTCTTTGTATGGATTAAGACTTGAATATTCCTCTCTTTTGGTAGATTAATATATGTATGTGTTGATTTTAACCTTAGCTTAATGCTTCTAAATGATTGGCCTCCATTTAGTTGATTTATTCACTTAGGTTTTGACTTGAGAAAGCTAATCTAGGTGTAGAACTTGATTGAAATCATGCTTGTCTTGAAGTTTACTTGATAAATGGATAGTTTGTTGGTAAAATAGAGATATATTTACTAACCTTGCATTGTCACATTAGGGTTGTTGCTTAAATATTGATTCTCATTAATTGTAGCAAGAGATTGTGCATTTTAATGAGAAGAGAAACTTGATTTTGACTTGAGAGAGCGGGTCAAGTGTTTTAGAACCTTAGACTAACACATATATGTATTGAAATGCTACTAGAGAGAAATTAACCAAGTTTTATGAAATGCAAAAAGGGGAAAAAGAGCCCTAGGCTCAGATATCCTTGAAGTTAAAGAATCAATTGCCTTTATCAATTTTATGTTTTAGAAATAGTCTTTAAAAATTCTCATTCCAAATCAAAACTTTGTTTTAGCTCAACTTGATGAAATTCACTAAGCCTATTGCTTGACCAATTTTGTTAAACAAATCCTCGTGGGAACGATACTTTATTTATCACTTTATTACTTGCGAAACTCGTACACTTGCGAGGCGAACAACCCTTACATTTTATTAAGGGATAAGGAGCAATTTTACACACGAGCTTTACCCCCGGGAGCGTCCAGCACCACGAGCTTTTTTCTGGAGCAAAAGTACACACGTGGTTACGTTTTGGGAGCGCCCAGCACCACGGCCGTTAGTTGACCGTTAGTCAACCGTTAAGTTGGATGGAAATGAACAGTAACTCGGGTAAAATTACACTTTTGCCCTTAGTTTTAAATAAAAATTACACTTTTGCCCTAAATTTTTTTAAAAAAAAAAAAAACTAAAAATACCCCTCCCCCGGTGGGCCCCACCGCTGGCGGCCGACCACCGCCGGCGGTGGTCTGCCGCTGCTGGTGGTTGGCCGCCGGCGGTGGGGTGGCCGGTGGTGGGGCCCACCGGGGGGAGGGGGTATGTTTAGTTTTTTTTTTTTAAAAAACTAAGGGCAAAAGTGTAATTTTACCCGAGTTACTGTTCATTTCCATCCAACTTAACGGTTGACTAACGGTCAACTAACGGCCGTGGTGCTAGGCGCTCCCAAAACGTAACCACGTATGTACTTTTGCTCCAAAAAAAAGCTCGTGGTGCTGGGCGTTCCCGGGGGTAAAACTCGTGTGTAAAATTGCTCCTTAACCCTTTTATTAAAAACGCAATTTCCAGCATTTCTGCCCAGATTTTTTGGTAACTTTGAAAAATCATAATTAATTCTAAAAAAATAGAAATGAGGTTCCGCAAAATTCTTCATGACCCTTGACATGTATATTTTCAAGGAAAAATATTCCCAGAAGCTAGAACATCATGGATCATTCCCAGGTTTAACGTTTTCAAACACTGTTCAAATTTAAATCCTGTAAACAAGGCTTATCTTCAAAAATTCATATCTCCTTGTCCAGAGATCAAAACGTTACATATTTTATATATTTGGAAATCCCTATATGTATAATTTATTACTGTAAAATTTCATGAGTTTTAAAGATCATTTCATGCATAAAATAATAGCTTGAACTTTCGCTGCCAGCACAAGATTTAAAACTGGAAATTTTCACAATTTTGGCATATTGACTCCAAAAATTATTTCCTACCATGTTTTTACTCCATTTTGAGTTTTAAAAGTAATGGAGCCTTAAAAACATGTAAAGGAACTCATTCCCTAATTTTATGAATTAAACTACAATTATACTAAAAAAAGACTAAAGCTCAAGAACATTACCCTTGAAGCTCAACTCCTTCTTCCTTCTCAATTTTTGCCTCTCACTCTTCTCTTAAACTCAACCATTTTGATCTGAGTTTGGTGTGAAGAAATGAAAAATTCCAAGGTTAAATTGATAACTATCCAAGAGAACCAAAATCTCATCTTTCCTCTCATCCTTTGGATTAAATCCACTTTATTAACCTTAATCCTCACCCTTCACTATAAAACATGTGCCCTTATTAACTAAATATCTTGATTATTATATTATAAACTATCTCCCCCCCTCCCCCCATGCATCCTTCTCCTTGAATTTTAGGGGAGTTGATTGATTAATTTTAATTACCATGCAAATCAAGAGCTCAAGTGCCATTCTAATACTTCTTATCTTCTTCCACAAAATATCTTATCCTTTTCCATCTTATCCTATCCTCTTCCACAAAATCCTATCTAAATCTTATCCTCTCAATTTGCATTCAATGTGCTCTTTATATTAATTAAATATACCATGATTATTTAATCCAAACTTCTCCATTCTCTTCATGGTTGACATACTCCACCTTTCCTAGCCATTTAATATGTTATTTCCTTAACAAATATCTCTTGGTTCACTCCTCTAATTGGCTAGTTGCAAATGTTGACTTCTCAAAGTGTATTTATGTGTTAATTATTATGAAATACTTGGCTTATATTCCTCCCCCTTGGCTGCACGTTTTTTATGACTCTTGGGAAGATTTTATAATCTTTAATTAACCCTCAAATCAAGTGCCCACTAATTACATCTTTCATTGTATCATTGGTTTGTTAGCTTAACCATGGTAATTAATGCTTTATTAGACAAGTTTAATTCTTCATCTTTGGCCCTTAATTTTTCTTCAATAATCAGCCCTCGTTTACTTCAAAAATGATGACTTTAATTTGCCCATAAATAAAGTTGAGTAAGAATTATGCCACTAATCTCAATTAGTGCAAAGCTTATTTGCCTATTATTTGCTAATCAACACTTAATTTAATTAAGTGCTTTTATAATCTTTCCATGACTCTTTTAAACTTAAAATAGCCATTATTTTATGTAATTTTATGTCACATATGTGAGCCAATTTAATATGGTAACATATTTCAAAGTACCAGATTTTCGGTAAATTGAAAATCGGGTATTACAATGATTACAAGGACAAACCATATGAACAACTAAGGGCTGGGAACTATAAAGTAAAAAATGTAAATGGCACTCTCAGATGTCCTTTCTGTGCTGGAAAGAAAAAGCAAGACTACAAGTACAAAGACTTGTTGCAACAATATGCATCAGGAGTGGGTGAGGGCTCGGCTAATAGAAGTGCAAAACAGAAGGCTAACCACCTTGCTCTGGCCAAATATTTGGAGACTGATTTATCTGGTGAAGCAGAGCAAGTCCAAAAGCTCAGCAAGATGATCTTTATGTCTGGCCCTGGACTGGGATTATGGTAAACATAAAGGACAAGAGTTTACACAATGCTGAGTATTGGGTTCTGGAATTGGCTAAGTACAGGCCCTTAGATGTTCATATGTTGGATGAAGATGATGCAACTCCTCAAGCTGTGGTGGTATTTAGTGATGGTTGGAATGGTTTTCTGAATAGACGGAAGAGGCGGAAGCCTGATTTGTGGAGCAGAGATTTAAACAAGAGAGGTAGTAACGGAGCAAGAGAGGCAGAAGCTTGAAGAAATTTAGATTTACTTTCTAATCTATTTTAGAAATAACTAAGTATGTTATCACTTGTAGTTTGAATCAAACATGATCCCTTGCATTTGTACAATGGTGCTCTTGTTTCTTATTGTTCTGCTGTGGTTTTCTTTAGTTCCCAGTCAAGCTATTTGCATAATTACCTCCGGACCAAGTAAATTGATTGATATGGGAATCATAATTGATGTTACATTGATGCAGAAAATAATTGATGAAATAGGTTTGTATTGTATTAGGTAATTCTAATTCTCGGAATAAAAAAATGTGTTAACAAACGTAATTCTCTCGAGAAAAAAAAATGTTAACAAACGTAATTCTAATACTCGGAGTAAAAATAAAATGAGTTAACAAACATAATTCTGATTCTCAGAACTCTTTCCAGGCACAGAATTAGAAAAAACTGTTTCATCTCAGAAACAGTGCTGTGGAACAGAATGGTTGTCATGCACACCCATAGTATCTTAAACAGATCTTTGGTATATGGAAAACCATTAAATATTGCATTAATTTAAGGGGAAATGACCAAAAAATACCTCTTAGATTACAAAAACTCCAAAATGTCATGTAAATTTGCAAAAAGATAAATAGGTAATCAAGTAAGAATTTGTAATTTTGAAGTTTTAGTGTTTTTAACAAAATATCTCTTATATTTTTTCCAAAAAGGGCAAGAACCCTTGTTGGCCGGATCTCCACCGGCTGGCCAACTGCCGGAGCTCCGGTGAGATATTTTGAAGCCACCCCTGTTAGGTGATATGATGTTGACTATTTAGATATAAAAAATGACAACTTAAAAATCACAATTAATAACTTTAATATTTATATTGCAACTTGAGCTCATCATAAAAATATCTCATAATCATATCGAAACTCCAATGTTGGAGCTCTGGCGACTGACCAATCAGCAAGTTGTTGCCAGCCTACGAGGGTTCTTGCCCTTCTAAAAATAATGTGAGAAGCATTAATCACCAATACTTCAAAATCCCATATTCATACTTGATTGCCCTATTTATCCTTTTGCTAATTAATATACATGACACTTTGGGGGATTGTGTAATTGAAGAGGTATTTTTTGTGATTTTTCCTTAATTTAACATATTTTTGTGAGAAAACGACAGAAAAATACTATTTGATTTTTTTCTTAAAAAAAACCAACATTTCTTTTAATTTTAGCAAAAACACAAATAGGCCGGTGATCTAGTATAGACAATGACAACTTAAGAATAGTAATTTTAGCAATTTGGGTATATATAGTAATAACTTGGGGAGCTCAAATTGTCAATCTTTGTATCCATATTACGAATTCCTATATTTAAGTTGTCAACATCTAAACTTCAAAATTTCATATTACTTATTGTCCTTTTACTAATTTAGTAGACATTTTGGAGTTTTTATAATTTGAATGGTATGTTTTTGTCATTGCTATTTTTATTTAGAGATATTGTTACTCTAAGAATTCACCCCCAAATGTCTTTTAAATTAGTAAAAACACAAATAGGTGATTTAGTAAGGATATGAGATTTTGAAGTTTGAGTGTTGACAACTTGAGTATATACAATTAATAACTTGGGTATATACAGTGACAACTTGAGAGCTCAAATATTGTCAATCTCTATACCCAAATTATTAATTTCTATATTCAAGTTGTCAACATCTAAACTTCAAAATCTTAGATTAACTGTTTATTTTTTTACTAATTTAGTAGACCTTTTAGAATTTTTATAATTCGAATGGTAGTTTTCTTGATATTGTTACTCTAAGAATTCGGATAATTTTGTTTAAGTCGCGTTCTTTACTAAGTTATCATCCACCGACTATCCTAAAAGACAATCGTATAGGTGAGGGCCTCGATGTTTAAATATAATATACTAAAGTTATAAGTTTTGATGGCTGTCCAATCTATGTTATAAACAAACAATTTGAAGAATTGATTTTTACAACAAGGCCATTCACATGGTCCCAGAAGTTTGATCCAAATAATTTTTGTCATTATGTCAGCAGCAGGTCCAAATTTCAACCTGTGCTGTATTCGAGTTATTATTATATTTCTTCTAGTCTTTATTATAAGACACCAACTAATAAGTTTAATTTATTTGGTCTTTTTTATAAGACATTTGATTGTTTCCAATGAGCATTGATTATTGTTTCCCCATATTTGCCCCTAATTAATAAAGGTAATGAGTGAGAGTAATAATTAATATAATATTAGAGTTTAGTGCAATTAATAGAGATAATATTGGAAATTACTTAGATTCTAGGACAACTTTATTGACTTTAATTACTTTTATTGGTTTGAGAGAAAAGTTAGTTGATGCCGCTTATAATAAGGACTAGAGGGAGTATTATATTAACAACTGGTGGATGATCTTTCTTGGCATTTAATCACCAAAGCAATTATGTGGTCAAAACTTGTAAGAATTTCCGTCCTTAATTAACAACCACAGAACATATTATAATAATATTTTGTACGGATAATAATAAAAGATAGGCTATAAGGTTGAAAATAAGTCATACCTAGATACATGGGATTTCACATGAAAGACAGGTAATTAAGTCAAATAAAAGTTCTTGAAGCATAACTGAGAAAAATGTATAAAAACGACGTTAGTTAGAGACATTAATCCACTAAGTGACATGATTAAGATAAACCAATGAAGAACAAGCTAAGACAGAATCTTTTGAATGAGTCAAATACATTATCTATCGCCAAGTTTAGTAGCCAATCGTTCAAGTGGCATGTTGACCTCAGAGGAAGCATCCCAATAAACATGTCATCTGCAAACTACTCCCTTTTACCACTAATTCTTATTCAAAACATAATCACTATAATACTTTCCCAGAATGATTCACTGTACTATGGTCAATCTTGATTCAACTTCTTTGCCAAACTTATCTCAAGTCTTAGATTTCTCCCTCGTAGTCATTTTCATGTACCTAAATCATGAACTTCTATATATTCTCTTTCACCTCCTCTTGGGTCGCTGTAACAACTGACCATGAATGTTGAATCTTCAACCTGGTCAATCTATTTTAAGTGCTTTGAGTATATACATAGGTTGCTGTACATGCAGAATATTATCATATATTGGGATATATTTATAGGGTTGGGCCAGTAGGGTAGAGAAGAGACCTATCAAATCGTTCAAAAGTGAGTCAACAATATGTATATGTCCCAATTATTCGTTCATTTGTCAATCATTTCTCTTGAGTTGGCGACACTACTCCCTTGGACTTTTCAATAAAAACATGAGTTGGTATGAAAAATAATAAAAGATTCATAGAATTTTTCTAAGAAACAGCTCAAACGCTGTACGTGTGTGTTAATTGGAGGCAATATTCATGGTAGGTTTATACAGTGAACGTTACGGCAATTGGTTGCTCCATACAAGTTCGATGAAGTCACTATTTGAAATGATAGAGAAAGGAATTAAATAAGGTGTACATGTGTGTGTGTGGACTGTGGATGAGACCTTGTGTTGTGTAGTAACATAGATGTGATGTGAGTGTATAATTCTATTACGTACGTATACGTACGTATATCACGAGTTTATGGGGAATGAAGCTTTGTTGCTGTTGTGCCGGTTCCACAACCGACCACCTTGTCCTCGGGTTGGGTTTCTCTCATAATCATTTTCTCATTATCTCTCATCATCTTTGAATCATATCCATCCAATCAATTACAATACTACTTTAACCTATCTCTCTTCTTTCCAATCAATGGCCCAGATGGGCCAATGAGAGAAAAGGAGAAAGAGGATTATGAGAAGATCCTCTCCCCCTTGTCCTCCTTGGGTCCAAATGGGCTCACTCCTCTAAAATGAGACTTGCCTTTTTCCCAAATTTATTCTATTAAATAATTCTTATGGTTTTGATCAGCTCAACTCCAAACACACGTACAGTACAGTAGCAGTCTTCGGGATTGTTTTTGAGATACTAATTAATATGTGTAATGCGTGCCATGGGTACGTGCAGCTGCTAACTATATTTTGATCAACCAAATAAAGAATTAAATGAACATATTATATATGTATAGAGAATTTTATAGAATGGATTAACCAAAAGTAATTTTATATTTGATTCAGACAATCTAAAATTTATTTTTTATATTTTAAATTATGAAATTTGGAAAAAATAAATAAATCACTTAATTAAATTTAATCTTAACAAATTGAAATCTTACAATGAAATTTAATAGAAATGTAAGAAGGCATATTTCTGTGTTGCTAATAAATTAAAATATAGAGTTATGAAAAGATAATTAGTACTCCTATATATAGTCCTTAATGTAATATTTATATCTAATTTGGTGGGGAGAGTAAGGAAATTAACTAAATTACTTAATTATAATATATATGACGTGATATCTCTAAAATACTTATGTGTAACATTAGATTACATTGCAATTTATAAATAAGACAGATTAGTTTAAAAAGTGATAATTAAACATGGAGATAAAATGAAAAACATCTTACATTTAATTAGGACTAAAAAATCACCTCAAACTGCAGAGTCATACAATAAGGGCGGACATGAAGAGTAATAATGAAATTGTACAATTTTTGTACATTATTAATTATATAAAAATATGAGAAACAAGTCATGCTATTTATGAACAATAATATGGTTTTATTATTTCGAGTATTGATTAATTATGGATCCACGTCATAAAGGGGAATTGAAATGATAATTTTGTCTGTAGTTTTTTTCTTTAGAGCGGTGGTTCGTGCATGCATGAGGCAGCAAGATTCTTATATCCTTTTAAGGAATACAATTTAAAGTGACTTTTTTGAGATTTCAGACACTAATCCCTTTTTATATTTAGTTTAGCGTACGGGTTTTCCTGCAGAACGCCGTGCATCACGTTGTGTAATCATTGTTACTAATTTTGTTAATTATAGTATATTAGGTGGACTCGTTTGACCCTGCTTACTAATATAGTAATAAGAAATACACTTGATGTTTAAGAAATACACACACATATGCATAATATATACGAACTTTAATAAATTACAACACAATCTCTATATTTTAAATATAAGATTTTTTTTTTTCTAACGCATACTAATCGTGCAAAATAATTAGGTCTGAGTTACTAATAAATTTTTTTCAAATACTAGCCCAATTACAATTTATTGGGAGAAAATTTGAAGTTTAATGTAGTGTTTTTCTATACTTTTAAATATGGGCAAAGTTCGAAAAACCTTTAATTTTTATATAAAGTTAATGGGTCAATTGTTATGGGGTGATGTTATAATATGGGGCAGAGAACCTTCGTCAAATCCCAGTCCTCACCTCACTCCCCTATCAAATGAGTTATATACTTTTAAATATGGGTTTAAGAAATGAGAACACCTACACTTTTGATGATTTTAAAAAGTTAATTTATGTGAGTTGGATCACCAAGGTTTATTAAGATCATGACATGTTTTTGAGTTCAAAAAGTGTATACAGAAGTAGTACTTTAAGATATAGATTTGTTAAGTAGACTAATTTGAGAGAAATAATTAGGAGGAAAGAAGATGTATTATTGACAATGTAGCAATAACACTCTTACAATGTGTATCTTAATTGAAAGTAATAGTGAGGGGAACCCTTTATATAGAGTAGGGAACCTAACAAACCCTCTAACCAACTAACTAATCAACCCTCTAACTAACTAACTAACCATTTAATCCCTTATATTCTAACACGCCCCCTCAAGTTGAACACTATTAATCTTAAATGTGCTCAACTTGAACAACAAAATAAGGGGATAATGAGAATCAAATTGACTAGTTTTACAATCCACAAAATACAAAATACAAAAATTTCTTCAATTCACAACAATCTTCCTCCATTCTTCTTTTGCTGATTCACCTTTGAACTAAGACCTGAATGTGACCTGAATCCCAAGACAGTGGCGAGGAGGCGACAACTCTGCTCTCAACTCTTCTTTCCCTTAAATCGATAGGAGCGAGGAGGCAACATATCTCTGCTCTCAACAATGCTCTAAAATACCGATACCGTATCTCGCGTAATCCCCATGTCCTGTGAAGATTTTCCTTGTACCTCTTCAATAGGTACATGTTGCCTTTCACTACTTCTTCCCAACAAAGCTGCATATTAGCCTCAAAAGAACATATTTATTTTGCCAGTTTCTAATCAAATCATGCATCACAAAACCAATCAATCAAGATGTGTCAACTAGCAAATCAGCCCCTGTGCCATCTCAAGACTGAGTAACCCATAAGGATTAACTCTAAAACCTAGAAGGAGACCTTGTTAACTCCCTCTCTTGTGAGACTCCACATCCCACATACATGGTGAAGGCTCCACACCTAACACCCTTGGTGAGGGCTCCACACCCAACACAGCTATCAACGTTTGAGGCACTGTTCTACCAATTCCAAACACAGATCTTTACCCATTATGCTCTCATCATCAGAATCATCAAGAACTTGAATCAGTAAATGGTCTTTCGGCCAATTAATTGGCAGGCGGCAGAAATAGGCTATACATACACCTCCCTCTTGTTACACATAGGAATTTGGACAAGAACCATGGGATAATCATATGCAGATCCTTCAGGATCATCAATTCTAAAAGCATCCTCATCAATCCTTGGCTTTATCTTGCTGCATCTAATCCAAAAACAGCCCAAACAAAGTAGCATACAATCCACTGATTGGATAAGAAACAGAACAATACAAAACATGTACTCAACACGAAATGTTAACCATAATTCAGAGAAAACAATCAGTGACACGCAATCTTTCTTTGACAGGGAGAATAAGGTTTAGATCCATCGACAAATCAGAGAATCAGAGATTGATACGATGAAGCCCACGGTCAACATCCTTCTAACAAACGGAGGTGTTCAACGATTCGGGCAGCGGATCTTGATTCTCAATTCAGAATGAGAGGATTCTAAATGAATCAATCAGGTGTAAATGTGCAAAGAATGTAAAATGCTCATACCAGACCAGAGGCAAAATCCTCAACACCGGGAGACTTCAATGAGGCTTGGGATCTTCGATCTGTTCTTGGAGAAAAAGGATGAATTGATTCCGAGAATGGAGAAGACGATGATGGAACCGGGAGTTGTCCTTGCGGAAGCGTCTTTCTCAGCCATGGGAATTTTGGCGGAATCGCAGGTTCTTGGTGATTCTCAGATCGTGGGAAACCTTCGAACGGCAATCAATCACGACAGAGACAGCCACTGGTGAACAAGAACGTTTCATCCACCAAAATCGGTAAGAATGGCAGCGGCGGAGTCCTTTGAAAATTTCTGTTCGGAATTTAGCAAAGAACGATCTCGACGGAACCACATCGAGATCGGCAAAGACAAAAGAGAACCAGAACAACCACAGAGCCGACGGAACCACATCGACGTCGGAAAAACAAGAAAGAACCAGAGTCGATTCGCAAGGGCGAATTGGTTCTGGATCGAGTTTGTAGCAAGAAAGAACCAGAGTCGAGTCTCACGAGCGAAGTGGTTCTGGATCGAGACGCCGCACTAATTGAGAACGGAGCGTCGGCCGTCGAGCTGGGCGAAGTTTAGTGCAGAAACGCCGTGGGAAACGCCGTGGGTCTCCTTTCCAATCGCGATGAATATTCAATCCCAGGTGATGAGCTCTCGGGTCGTAAGTGGATCCAAGTATTTGGGATCTGAATAGAGGTATCTTGGGCCAATTCTTGATGTGCAGCCCGTATACCACAGGTGCTCCACGGATCTTGGTGCTGGATATTGAAGTCTTAGGCTGATTCTTGATTAATTGCTATTTCTTGGGCCAAGTCTTTATTCTGGGCTCAGTGGTAAACCAAGAATCATCATTCATTGCCCTAACAAAAAACCTAGGCTATGATACCATGTTAAGTAGACTAATTTGAGAGAAATAATTAGGAGGAAAGAATATGTATTATTGACAATGTAGCAATAACACTCTTACAATGTGTATCTTAATTGAAAGTAATAGTGAGGGGAACCCTTTATATAGAGTAGGGAACCTAACAAACCCTCTAACCAACTAACTAATCAACCCTCTAACTAACTAACTAACCATTTAATCCCTTATATTCTAACAAGATTACTTGTCAACAAGGTCCTTATATCAACAGCAGGATTTAAATACAGTTACAATGAGTTAACTCTTTACCAAATTGAATAAACTTTGTTGATGGGACGTGAACACTAATATCATGAAAATTTGCATGATAATGGCTGGAAAACTAATTTGCCTCAGGGCAGCAGCAGCACAAAAAAGAAATGATGAGTCTTCTTGGCCGGCCGTAAAGAATATGCCCTTCCTTTGGGTGGCAAATTCTATTGAAATCAAGCAATATAATTAAGGCCAGGAAAATCCAAACAAGGAAAAAATATAAAACGACACTCTCGAGAACAATGCAACTTTGTGGATTGGCGAAACCAAGAACCTCCAACGTTGTAAACCCTTGAGATATCACTTTAATACTAGACTCTTCCTCTATAAATTAAATCATCCGTCCCATATTCTCTCATCATCATACAATTAACCAAAAAGAAAATTCAGAGATCAAAACAAAGCAACCATGGCTGGTGCAGTAGTTCTTTTGGACTTCTGGGCAAGTCCATTCTGCTTGAGAGCCAGAATCGCTCTTGAAGAAAATGGTGTGGCTTATGAGAGCAGGGAAGAAGAGAACTTGCTTGGACAAAAGAGTGAGCTTTTACTCAAATCTAATCCCATTCACAAGAAAGTCCCTGTCTTGCTTCACAATGGTCAACCTGTGTTGGAGTCTGCAAATATTGTTGCTTACGTCGACGAGGCCTTTCCTTCCAAACCTCTGCTTCCAACTACCCCATACGAGCGTGCCCAAGCTCGTTTCTGGGCTGACTATATTGAAAAATCAGTATGTTTCTCCCACATTTTTACTTATATGAATGTGACCCACATTTATCAACATAGAGTTAGTCTAGTGGTGTACGGCCTACTAGATCATTCTTTGTTGGGAGAAGCAACCATGAATCCAAAACTAGATATCAGATGATAATATCAAAAAACAAATTTGGTACACATTGAATTTACAAAACCATAACCCTAATTTTGTGTGTGTGTATGTGTTTTTTTTGAATTGATCAATAGGTATTTGAAACTGGAAAGGGAATCTGGCTAAGCAAGGGAGCAGAAGAGAGAGAAGCGGCCGTGAAGAGCTTGATTGAAGTTGTCAAGAACCTAGAAGGAGCTCTAGGTGACAAAGATTTCTTTGGTGGAGATGCCTTTGGGTATGTGGACATCATAGCATTGGGTCCAACCTCATGGTTTCATGCTTATGAGAAGATTGGGGCATTCAAATTGGAAGACCATTGTCCCAAATTCTCATCCTGGTTGAAAAGATGCTTGCAAAAGCCCTCTGTTGCCAAAACCTATCCAGACACTGAAAAAGTTCACCAGCTTGTCCTCAAATTAGCTGAGATCTTTGGTTAACCCCAGAAAAAGTTGCCTCTATATGGAATGAATGAAGAGAGAGAATTCTAGATTAAAGTTCAAAAATCAGCTTTCTTAAACGCCAAGACTAAGTGATGACGGAGTACGGCAATTTAGCTCAGCCTCGATGTTGATCAACTATTCTGTGATTGTATAGCTAGTCTTGTAGTGTGTGGGAAGGTAGTTATTTGGATCTTGTTTATAATTCTCTCCAGACAAATAATGATCTTTTGCGTTTCATGAAGATGTTAGTGTTCATGAAAGTTATGGGTTGATTTTCCTGTAGGGCATCAACCATGCAGCATATACTGTGTCAGCATCTTCCAGATTTCATGAAATAAAAATGTATCACTTGATGCACTACTTTACTGAAGTCCACAATTAGCCTTGAATAAAAGCAAGTACTTTAACCATATCCTTGGAAGCAATTTTAAACTTGAAACTAATCCCTTTTGAGACTTAAAATACAAAAAGTTTTTGCCTCTCCCGATAAATACACTTTTTAGAATATAAACTTGTATTTTCCTTTTTATAGAAGTGAGATCACTTATCATCCCAATCAGCAGTTTGTTGATATCTCTAACCATACTATTATAGTTTGAACTAGATGAAGGAGACATGACAAAAAAATAGTTTAAATATGAATTCAATTAATGTGACAGTACCGAATATAATGAGAAATTGCACAAACTCTTGAGTTTGAAACTGATCTTATTAATTAATTATTATAATATTTAATTTTTAGAAAATCCTGGTTTAGTTAATCATTGATCAACCTAGACTATAAGGGTTACGTTTGTCATACATCTGAATATACACATATACACAGATATATATATCCCACACGCACACATTTTTTCATGAAATAAAAATAAAATAATTAGCTAGAGGCACGAAGAGAGAAAAACAACACAAATGACATTTTTAATTAATGCACAGGACAGTGAAAAGAACTTTTTTTGTTGCTCAAAACAGTGAAAAGAACTTTACGGTTCGAAAGAAGCTAATGCCTAATGGTATACAGGTTATGAATTTCAAAATGGTAACAACTAATAAAGGTGCCGCCGTAATATTTGAAAAGAAGGGTTGAAACTTGAACATGGCCGAGCTGCATGCAAAGTATCGAATCCAAAGGTGTCATATACTTTTGTGGGCGCGCTAGCTGAAGGATGGCCAGTTGAAAATGACTTCGATTCTTTATAGTACTACCTCTAATTTTAAATATAAGATAAAGTTGAGAGATTAAATAAGCTAAATAAGTTACTTAATCATATCATATTTTGTGTATCATTAGATTATATATCAGTTTATAAGTTAGACAAAATAGTTTGGATAAAAAATAATAAATATAATATTTTAAAATAATTTAATTAGTTTTCTAAATCTCTCTAAAAAAGTTGATTTTGTCTTGTATTTAAGACCGAAAAGAGTGTATATCTTTAACAAGGAATTACTATACAGCGGTATCACATAAGCAACTTAACCAATATACTATAATTTTTTCAGTTATCGATATGTCATAATGACTTATTATCATTTTCTTAGTTAGATCTTATCAATATATTATGCTCACTTATTATGAGACTTTATAATTATTAAATTATTTATGTGGGATAGCACAATAATTATTCGAGGACTTTGAACTATTTAGACCTGTTAAGAATTTCTGGGCGAGAATGTCAAATACATAGGTTTAGAAAAGCAAGTACATGATTAGGGCTTAAACCTATTGAAAGCTTAGGAGGAACAACCACCCTGGTCTGTTTCAAATAGGGGCAGCATGCTACCTAATCTTCTTTTTTGGGAAAAGAATGATGGGAACTAAACGATCTACATTCCTTTCATTTATTCTTTTGGCTCCAAATTTACATCTAATCACTTAAAAGTGTTGCTAATAGTGTATACTCTATTCGTCTCTATATACAAGCAAGAGTCTTTTTTTAATGGGTTCATTCTAAATATAAGATTATATTCTTTCTAAGTTTGTCTTAATAATATTAAATGCATTTTTTTTCTATTTTGCCTCAATTAATTATTCATCATCATTTTCTCATTGTTACTCTCTCTCTCACACCCATTCATAAATAGGGGCATTTTTAAAAAAATTTAACTTTAATTTCCTACATAATTTTATATTTAACTACTTTTAACTATTTTTTAAAATCTCAGCAATTTTGGTTGAAAAGCTCTTTATACGGACGGAGGGAGTATTTAAGTGCAGATATTGGACAGCAAAATCATAGTTTCAAAAGCTTTTCTTTGCAAGCGGTGATAAAATTCCTCTCACATACTTACCTTATACGTCGTAAAAACTATTTTTCAAAAGTTAATCCCAAAGTATCATTTTCAAGTGGCCGTTTGAAGTATTCAAAAACAACTTTTCGATCATGATTTACAGAATATAAGGTAAATATGTGAGAAAAATGTTGTCTCAACTTATGTGAATAAGCACTTATAAGCCTCACAATCGCTTGACCAAATTACTAGTTCCTATTCCTGTTTTTTCGCAACTTTTGAATTCTAAACATTAGAGAAAAATTAAATTCAAATTTTGTTTAGATGGTGATCTTAAGAAAGAGCAGCCTATTTTCCTATTACCTTGGACTTGGAGTGAGCTTATTCGGTTAACAAATACAAAAAGTCAATGTAAACATTCAAAATTATTTTTCTTCCCTTCAATTTTACTAAAAATTGGGAAGAAATTAATTATAAGCAATTTACTATACATAGAACTTAAAAAAATTGTTTTGCTTTAAATTTTTGGGATTAAGAACTTGATTTGCGTAGAATCAATACAACATGCTGATAACATTCTCTCAGGATATTAATTTTATCTTATCCGAGTTGTTCATAATGTAAAAATAGTAAACGTTGTCAGTAACAGAAATATATATAAAATTTAGGAATTGGAATTTTGTTCTGTACAGATCTTAGGCGGTAAAATAAAACAAAAGGGCATGCCCCCACATTATATTCTCTGAAAAAGAAAGTTCTCTTGATTTTTTTTTTGTCGGATAGAGGAAATTAATTATATTTAATTGAGAGATATTTATTGTAAAATTAATTAATCATTATTTCTAATATTATTATCTAATAATAATTAATTGATCTTATTTTAGATTTTAATATCTTTATTTTTCTACCATGTATTTGGTAAACTTTGAATTTCAGGGCAACGAGTGGCCCAACAAGAAATCTATTCAGTAAAATCTGCTTGTATTGTACAAGCCGACCCCATTTACTGCAACGCTTGAAATAATGATAAAAAAAAGTTGGAATCAAGATAATTTTTCTTACAAAATTTTAAAGTTCAAATAAAAAGGGAGCAAACTATGGCCAAAATGGGGTTACAGTTTGCTACCTTTGTATTTAAAATCTGCTCGTCGCTTTATGCTTGCTGGTCTCCACTTGTTCCTGTGTCTTTCAAGATCAATTTCGACGGTGCTTTTCGACTGAGAAGGTATCGGCTGCAATTGGTGTAGTGTGCTGAGACAATTTCTACTTTTTTAAATGGGGTTATGTTGATAAAGTAATGTCTATTTCTGGCTGAGGCCTTGACTCTTAAGAGGACCCTGCTGTTAGCCTTAGATTTAGATATTGATAAAGCAATCTTTGAAATTAACTGTCTTCCCTTGCTTTCTTGTATTGATGCCAAATCTCTTGTTTATTTGATTGGCAGAGTAAGAGTTTTATTCATGATATTATTTGTCTGTTTTATGATAAGGTTGGGTTATCTTTGTCCTTTATCTCCAAGGCGGGGTAATAGAGTTGTTGATTTATTAGCAGCAAATACTTATAAGGGAGTGTGCCTGGTTGGATAAGTTTTTCAACCAACACCTTATTTGTAGTCCCTTCTAACCTTAGATGTTTAAGAGGCTAATATTGCTGGTGGATGAAGCTCTTTCTTTGTGTTTTGTATTTGAGGAGGGTTAATTAATTTGTGTTAGACTTTTTCATTCCAGCTGGGAGTTTTTGCCCCTCTGTTATGCTTCTGTAATGTTTGTATTCGCCTACTGTGCTCTTCATTAGTATTTTCAGTTGTATTGTTAACATTATGGTAATACAAGTAGTTTTTTCCGAGAAAAAAAAAAACCATGGCAAAAAATTTACAAGGCAGTAGGAAAAAAAAACAATGCTATGGCATTGACTGGCGACAACCTCTGTTCAGTTGATTTGAAAGGGATAGATTGATCCAGTCAAGTCAATTAATTAATTATCAATTATTTATATAATTTAAATATATAAGATGGGAACATCTTGTAAATAAAAAAATTGAAAAAAAAAAAACAGAGTGCCTGGTGAAGGACATGACAATGAATAACAATTCACTAGAAGGGATTCAAAAGAAGGTGGAGAAGAAAAGTTAGATGATTTCTTATCCATAAGAAGAGAACATAATAACAAAAAAAAAGGAGAATCTATAAAGTGAGCGTGTAAAAATACAGAACATGGGGGCAAAAAAAATAATTATTAATAATAATAGCTGTTCTGTTCGCAGCAAGTTGCAGGACTACTTAAATTCCTAAAGAAATTTTGGGAAAGAAGCAGAATAGTTTTCAGAGCATGCAGAGGACACAGGATTCAAAACCAGATAAATAAAAAACACAAAAATCCAAATTGACCAAAAAAGTGAGAGAGAGAGATCCAAACACTTGAAAGATAGTAAAAATGATCTGACTTTGGGACCCACGTGGGCCCATATACTGCCAGAGTTTATCTGACTTCTGTGAACCTAACTTTGGAAGCAAACCAAATTTACGGATACACATGGCAAGTTCTTCATATGATCACCGTTTTCATCTCTCTCCCTTTAATTTGTACAATACAAGATTTTTTCTTACTTTTTGCTAATCGCTCAATAATTGGGGCTAAGCATCCTAAGTTCGTTTCATTTTGTAAAGTCGTGGTTTTACACTTTTACCATTTTTGATACTGACAAGTTGACAATTATTTTATTGCTTTAATTCTTAATTAATTATATGGTTTCAAATGTGGAAACTTTTGTACTCTCTTTCTATGGCTAGAGAAATCAATGCTGGGTGAGAAACTTTGGTCGTTGATGCCGTAATGCAGTAAATGCTGGGCAATTAAAGACCATTGAAAGTTTGCATTTTTGGGTCATACATCCAAATGGGTATCCGAAAATTTCATTATACTTGGCTCAATACCACGGGAAATTAGGATTTTAAAATTCAACAATTTTACACTTTTACTTAATGTTGTTAATGTTGATGGGACTGGTTGTTTGAAGAGAGTGAGGGGAAGAAACGAAGAAGAAAGTAATGTATAACAAAAGAAGTCTTTACTTCATAGTTCAGACACTTGCACTAAAAGAAAGATGTTCGGTTTTGAAGTTGGTCAAGACGTTGTGAGAGACATTCTAGCTCCTGGGTGCTTAATTAGGTAAACGCCTGAGGGTAAATAGATGACTCACCTTACCCAATATTGGTATCATCTATAAGGAAGAGAGATTTCATCCTGCCCTTAGATTGTGGGTGGGTGCAAACCCCTTACCTAAAATTGTTTATAACAAAAAAAAAACAACGTAAGTCTTTGGGTGTAGGCAACAATCTCCTATAGGTTTAAGGAATAAGGTCAATTTTTGTCCAAGAAATTTTCGCTTAAGAGCAGTTGGTGTCTGAAAGTTTTTCAAAGAACAAATTTACCTCTTAAAAATAACAATGTTACCCCTTTGATTAGAAATGTTAAATTTGACCATTAGTTTGACTTATATGGCACATTCAACGTAGCCACCTCATCATCCATAGCCATGTCACCACCCAGATCACTTCCTCCTTCCCTCTTTTCCTCACCAACAGCTTCTTCTTGACCACTTCGGCAACGCTGTCATCTCAATAATGAGAGTCACCTTCTTCATCCCTCAAAACGAGAGCCATCTCATCTCAAACCAACAATGATTCAACGCTTATAAACCAAATAGTAATAAATCTTGAGATTCAAATCAATCCAATCGAAGAGGAAAAACATCATCAGGTTCATCTAACCTGATTCTAAAACTCTTGTTCAATGAAAAACAACTTCAATTCACGACACATACACCTTATCATTGAAAACGTAGCCATTATGTGATTCCACCATAAGCGCAGCCACCACCAAATCACATTGTTATAAAATAAAAAACTTCCAGTCACAATGCAAAAACAACAACAATGATGCCGCTTGCCGCCATTAAATATCACCTTCACCACATTTTCTTTGCCCCATTCTAGTTCCATTTCCCAACCTATAATGTTGGATTATTTTAGTTAATGGGTGCGATATATAAAAGAGAAAAGCATTCTTCAAGTGATTGAGATGAACATGAGAGTTGCAAGCTCAAAGACAGAGAAAAATGAAGCCTTGTGTCTCTACAGGGAATGAAATCGATTCATCAAAATGGCAATGGATTCAAGATATGATCTCGCTACTGCTCTCCTACTCCTCCATCTGTGGATGATGACGTGGCTCTTGATGATGAGGTGGTTGTGCTGAGTGTGCTATAAAAGTTAAACTAACAATCATCAAATTTAACCTTTCTAACTGATGGGGGAAAATTGCTACGTTTTTCATACTTTTGGTGCAACATTGATCCTTAAAAACCTTTCGGACACCTACCACTCCTAGGAGAATACTTTCAAGGCAAAAAAGGACCTTATCCCTAGATTAAATTTGCCCCCATGTATTTCTATCTCATAGGGTGCAAGTTGGGTTGACCAACAAATTTACTCTACATTGGAGACCAATGAATATAGATTGCTCTATCAATAGCCAATACTTAAGCCAAAAGTCTAATGACCTATATAAAGTGATGGTTTGACCTCATTTCAGGGTGCACTCAGAGTATAAAGGTATCAAATTTGATCTCTTTTGGTGTTATGTGGTGTATGTCCACAAATATAGTGATGGTGAGCAAGATTATCAAACTCACGAGTTTAAGTAAACTCGTGACAATGACGTAAATTTGTATCATGAATTTGAATCGTAAACCCGTAAGAGTTTACTTTTACAATTAAATAGGTATTAGTAATATATAATAAATATTTAAAATATAAAAAAATGACAACAATTTGATTTAAATATATTTTAAATATAAATAATTGAAATTAAGTACATAATATTCAAAATTTATCATATTTAACATAGAAATCTCTATAAAACTCACATATAAAGCCACTAAGCTTGATCAAATAGAAAAATTTAATATGAGTTTAAGGACGAGTTAACACAGTTTTGTAAGTTTAAAACGTAAAAACGGTAAACTCGGTGTATAAACTCGTAAATTTAACCGAGTTTACAACGATCACGAGTTTATTAATGACTTGACTCGATTTGGTAAACTAGAAACGTAAAAACGGTAAAATTGTAGAGTTAACTCGCGAGTTTGACAACAATGATGATGAGAGTATTAAGTGATGCCTTGACTTGAAATGATATCTCTTAAAGAAATATGTTTTTAATTAAAAAGTCATAACCACATGTTAATCATATTTATTGAGTAAGAAAAAATGAATTAACAATATGTTAATGTATAATGAAGAGGGAAAATCGTTGTGTAAGATTCATAAAGCAACGTAAATGATTAATTAAAAAACTTTTACATGTAAAGTCACATCTTTATAATATGTAGTTTTTTGTTTATAAAAAAAAAAATAACACAACCTTTTACCAAATCATGATTACTGCACATTTGATTATAACATCTCATATATATTTTTAGCAAGTAAAGAGACATGAGTGCTCTTCAACGTGAATGCAACTTAAAGTCTTTAATTATAACCTTTCATATATATTTTTTACAACTAAAGAGACGTGAATGACCTTCAATGTGAATACAACTTAAATTCAACTTAAATTTTTTAATTTACGAGGACATAACTTTTAAAAAACACGTCTCTTCAATTTAACTTTATTCCAACGCTTTAAATTTTTGGTCATAAGATGTAAGGTTATTAAACTCAATTCGACCATTAAATCGGGGTATTGGTTTATAGATTAGTGGGTCATATCAGAATTAAACCAAAGCTAATTCAGGACTAAATTAGTATAAAAGTGAAGATTTAAGAGTTATTAATATGAGATTATGAATGATATTTTTTTTAGAAAAAGTGAACTGGGTTGATGATAATACTAAAACGATTTAGTGAGTGGTTCGCCGGTTTTTGAACCACACTGGCCTGTCCCGATTAATAACCTTACTAAGATCTGAGTCAGACTCTGTTTCCGTGAATAATAGTGCGAAGATGAAGAAAGGAAAACGATAGCGAGAAAAATGTCTTTTCTTACGAAAAGTCACAAAAAGATGAGAAAGAAAAATTGCATGTGATGTGGTGTACACGTGCATAATATATATGATACATACATGATTTCTTTTGTTATATTTTCCTATGAGACCCTCTCTGCTAAGCACGACTTACGAAGTGGAGAGACAGTGAATGGAAGGGAACAGATACAAACACCAGAGGCTTATAGTAGACAAAGCCAACCCATAAAAGGAAGCGCAAGCCTCCTTCTTTCGCTATGTCTAAAGATGTTTCTATTCTCTCTTCACAAACATCACCAGACATAGTCACAAGCTCAAAGAAAGCATCTTCGTGTTCTTCCCCTGTACTTAGTCCTCATTGATTAAGGTTTCTTTTTCCCACCTGCTCGAAAATAATGGACCTCTTATGTTGTTCCCTTTGTCTGCCATTCTTCTCTCTTCTTCCATGAAGCTACAATTATGACAATGGGTGATTCAGAGTCCTTCCCAGCATTCCCATTTGATGGAGCCGTTGAACAGGTCTCGTAATTTCGAAGCAATTCGATGTGTTTAAAAAAAAAATATTGAAATGATGATCCTGCTTGTTTCCTCAAGTTCTCTTTTTGTTCCTCTTCTGTGTCCAAATTGTGAATTACTCTGATTTTTTTTTAAAAAAATCTTTTTCGGTTTCAATGGCGTTATTGTTCAAGGCTTGAAGCGTGCGTATTTTTCGTCTGCTCTGTGTTGTTTGGCGGTATGTGTATAGTCTGTTTTTTCTCTGTAATATGCCCAGAATATAATGAGCGTGCCGATTTTGAAAGTTGATTACTGGGTTTCATTGCAAGATTCTGAATTTCCCCCCTCCAACGCTCAGTCATATCTTCTTTGTGAAGCATTCGATCATATCCTCGCAATGGAACGAGTTTGATTTCTGAAATTTGTTGTTGGTTTACTATTATCAGTTCTTTCTCCAGTCAGTGTGTGGAATTGTTTCATTCTCGTTGAAAATCGATTTCGATGTTTTTTATTTCCTATTCTAGAAACCAGACAAACATGAGGAATTAGTGGCCAGTTTCGGTCCATCAGTACCAAATATTTTAACTATATATGTATCATGTATGAATCGCTTGAAGGCAACTATTTGATGCCTAAAATCTATCAGTGCCCTGTCCTGTTGACTGTTATCGATGGTTCTGTGAATCTATATATCCCCATGTTACTGGTACATTGAATTTTACCATGTTTTCTGATATTGTTTCACCAACACACTTTGTATACTAGATATGATGGAATGTCTCATTCTGATTTTTATGTAATTTTCTTCTGAAATCTGTTTTTCTTATACCATAAGATTATTCGTACATGTGTTACTGTGCTCAAGATGTTATTCCACTCTTTTCTTTTCACGTGCCCCTGCACACTTAGATACATGTTGGTGTGTGTGCTTGTATTGGTCAGATCAGCATGGAAGTTAATCTGCAAGCATTTTTTATGTTAAGGAATTTTCAGTATGTCTGATATCTGGAATCTGGACTTAGTAGTTTTTTCTGGAGTCTTTTCTTGTCAATAATCTGAATTTTTTTGTTAACTCCGTTCAGGCAATTGTATCTATGAAGGAAGGCGCATACTTACTGAAGTGTGGACAGGGAGGAAAGCCCAAGCTCTGCCTTTTTAGACTTTCTCCAGTAAGCATAATATATGAGATGGGATGTATTTAAGGATTACTTTGACTACTCACTATGCTTATGAAGTAATTTTTCTGTTGCTTTTTTCCTTTATTACCAGCTCTGTCCTTTAATTTTTGGTTTAGTAGCAACAAGTTGAGGGGGAGCTAAGTGCTGGAGTGTAACCATATTTTGAAAATATGTGTTATTCATGTTGTCCCTGGAAAAGTTGTTATAGAAAATGAAATAGGTCTCCCTCATTCAAGTTCTGTTCTGATTTCTTCTGTGCTTTATAATAAAATCACTGATGGTTAGCTCCTTTTCCCCCTTATTCCAGGATGAGAAAACTTTGATTAGGTGTTCTGGGCAAAAAGAAAAGCATTTGCAACTGAGTGAAGTTACAAGAATTGCTCAAGTGCAGGGGAATGTATGTAACATACATCCATGACTTTTCACTATCTACACGAGACTGAAGATTAGAAGATAAATGTTTGTTTTGGCCTAATAAATGACTTCCCCTTTTCAGATAAGGTCCCAGAGACTAAGCCAATCTGTAAAAGATTGCCATTCATTTTCACTAATCTATGCAAATGGCGAACACTCAATTGATTTGGTAGGATTTGTTTGTTCTTTAAGTATGCTCATTTAGCTACTTTTCTCCCAAAGTTCTTGTTCCTAATATTTGTTGCTTCAAATCTGTTTATTTTTAACCTAGATATGCAAGGACAAAGCACAGGCTACTTCTTGGTTAGTGGGATTGAGAGCTGTTATATCTAGGCCACAGCATTCAAGGACGTTGAGTAGTTTAAGGACCTGTAAAGGAGTGCAGAGTTGTGTAAATAGTCCAGCTGGGTTCTTTCGGAGAAAGAAAAATCTTGGTCTTCTGGAGGATACTGTTGAATTTGCTCAGGTTTCATATACTTCCTGCTTTGTTACTTTTTTTTTTTCTTTTTTTTTTATTCTCTTATGTTTCATTCATACTCATAAAATAGAACTGATCGTTCCTTGATTATAGGGGAAAATCTCCATTACTCTTCAGATGATTGAAAATCTTGGTTTCTATGGTTTGGGAATTTAACAAACTTATTTCTCTAGATAAACACAGTAGTGCTTTTGGTTTTCATTTGATGCTTCCACTTAAATGTGAGTGAGCATAAACAGGCAAGTCATAACAGTTTAGCCATTAAATTGTCAGAGTAATATCGTTCAATACTACTTCAATGCAGTCATAATTAAATCACTAATAGATTTTCCTTTTTTGAAAAGAAATTAAAATCAACAATGGTATTTATTCTGCCTTTTGCCACCTTAATTATGACTGTAAATTGTTTCCATTTGCAGGTGCAAAGCTTACACACGAGTCCTAACTTCTCACTTTCAGAAAGGTGCTTTTCTGAGGGCTTATCAGACGCATCCGAAAGTATTTATTCTTCAAAGTCTTTCCCATACAATTCTCAGAGCATAATGGATATTAAAGTCCCAGGTTCTGCACATGTTGATCCAGATTTTCTCAATAAAAATGGCTCCGTATATTCTGACACAGAGTATGAGAAGAATTCGTCCTACAGGCGTCTGCCTCGTCCTTCCTCTGCTCATGTAGGAAACAACAATGTATTGAAGGATGTCATGGTATGGGGTGAAGAGATTGTAGGAGGTGGTAATAATGTTCATAGTACATTGCCTAAGTTACTAGAATCCACTGTGATGCTAGATGTAAAAAATATAGCGTTAGGAGGAAAGCATGCTGCCTTAGTCACAAGACAAGGGGAAGTGTTCTGCTGGGGTCAAGGGAAAGGGGGAAGGCTGGGCCACAAAATCGACATTGATGTTAGCTCTCCCAAAATTGTTGATTCTCTTAATGGGGTCCATGTAAAATCTGTTGCCTGTGGCGAGTATCATACGTGTGCTCTGACAGACACAGGTGTAGTATATACATGGGGAAATGATGGTGGTTGTACAGATTCTGTAGGTTGTGGGAAAAGTAGAAGTCAGTGGATACCACATAGACTTTCAGGACCTTTAGACTGCCTTCGTATTTTTAGTATTGCTTGTGGGGATTGGCATACTGCAATTGTCTCTTGCTGTGGAAGGCTATTTACATATGGTGATGGTACTTTTGGTGTTCTGGGGCATGGGAATCTTCAGAGAATTTCCCAACCAAAAGAAGTTGAGTCACTTCAAGGCAAGCGAGTGAGGTCTGTTGCTTGCGGATCATGGCACACAGCAGCTATTGTAGAACTCGTGTCTTCCCGTTGTAAGTACAGTACTTCTTGTAAGCTCTTTACCTGGGGCGATGGAGATGGTGGGCGGCTTGGTCATGCTGATAGTGGAAGGAAGCTTTTACCAACATGCGTTACACAACTTGTGGACTATGACTTTGTTCAAGTATCTTGTGGAAGGATGTTGACTGTTGCACTTACTAATTTGGGTAGAGTTTTTACCATAGGAAGTAAGGTGCATGGACAGCTAGGAAACTCTCCCGCCAAGGAGAAGACCGCGACTCTTGTCGAAGGACACTTGAAACAAGAGTTTGTTAAGCAGATATCATGTGGTTCATATCATGTGGCTGTGTTGACATCTTCAGGTAGTGTCTATACATGGGGCGAGGGAACACATGGGCAGTTAGGGTTGGGTGATACTAAAGACCGGTACTCGCCTTCTTTTGTTGAGGCTCTGAAAGATAGGCAGATAGAGAGTATTGCTTGTGGGTCAAGCTTCACAGCTGCAATTTGTTTACACAAACCTGTCTCTATTGCTGACCAGTCAGCTTGTAGCAGTTGTGAGCTTCCATTTGGGTTCAGAAGAAAGAGGCATAACTGCTATAACTGTGGTGTTCTCTTTTGCAATCCATGTAGCAATAACAAAGTTACAAATGCATCTCTAGCCCCAAGTAGGAACAAGGCTTTTCGGGTTTGTGATCGGTGTTTTCATAAATGCCAAGGGATTACTCACACATCTAAGGTATTTAAGTTGCAAAATTATAGCAGTATGCAGCAACTAAAGCGCCGGAGTAAATTTCCTGAGCTGACAGAAAATGGAGGGGAAACGGCAGGGTCACCACGTTCTCTTTCATCATTCAGCCAATCGTGCTACATGAAAAGCATGCCTAGTGGGAGGAAGGACTGGAAAAATCAACAAGAAAGCCAGAAACATGTGGAAAATTTTTCTTCATTGATGGGTGGGGTGCCACAATGGGGGAAAGTTTCCTGCCCTGAGATGTTTAAAACAAATTATACTGAGAATTCTTTCATGCATTTTTCTTCATTGAAGAATAAGTTAGCTTCTTCTAATCCTTTGAGACTAGAATCTTTGGTATCTAGGATCCCTAATGCAGAGAAAGATATGCCGAAGTCTGACAAAGTACTTGTAGAAGAAGTTCAGAGGCTGAGAGCTATGGTACCAACCAACCCTACATTTTTCTCTTGAGAGTTTCATTGGTCTTCTTAATTTTTTTCCCTAATTTAGCTTAGACGAATCTGTTAAATGTTGTAGCAGCCCTTAGTGTTCTGTTTTTCTCCAACTTTTCTAATCCCTACATCTTTCAGCTGAAAATTAAAACTTTTCTCTGCTCATTTCTTAGTTATGACAACATCTTTTATCTGTTTGTAAAGTAAACATAATCTCTTCCACTTGATTCCATTTGAAATGTTGTGATAGGTTGGGAAGCTTGAAGAGAAATGTAAGCTCCAAAAGAGTATGTTACTTGAATATCAAGAAAAGATTGAGAAGAGTATGTCGCTGGCGAAGGAGGAAGCTGCTAAATACAGGGCAGCAAAAGAGGTCATAAAAGTTTTGACTTCAAAAGTGAGTCTTATGCTTTTCTCTTGATTTAGTTTCATGCTGATGGGTCTATTTCACTGATCCATGTCCTTTATGAAATGCTTATAACAATGGCAGCTTCAAACAATATCAGAAAAACACGACGCAATACAAGAAGGAAAAGTTGCAGTAAACGAATGCGTGCCTTATCTTTCAGATGTTGATACACCGAGAAGTTACAACTTAGACATTCAATCTGATTCTCCTATAGTGTTCTCTGACAAATTAAGATCCAAATTTGGAAGAAGCAAATTCCTCCAAAGTGGAAAATCTAGGGAGAATTTTCAAGTCACTGGAGTCCAACAATCTCAGCAAGATGGTAACAAAGGATCAAATGATGAATGGATAGAAGAACAGTACAATCCTGGTGTGTACATCACTCTCACTTCCTTACCCTCTGGAGAAATTGGCCTTAAAAGACTGAGATTCAGGTAATTTCTGCTCTAAGTTTTAGCATTCACTGCAATGTTACTGCAATTTTCATGATGGTCAATGCGTTAGACGTTAACATGTGATCTTTGTGAAAGTTTTTTGTTTTTTCAAGTCAAAGTTGAGTTTGGATTCTAAAGGATCATGAATCAGGTCAGGCTTGGGCCACTTTTGATGGGCTCTTAGGGTAAGGCTCATGCCCATCATTGGTAAAGCAAGCCTAGACTAGATTTTAATTTCTGTTCTTTCTTCTGTTTTACTGGTTAATGTGATGGATTTGTTGCTGTAATACTACAAAAATGTATCATAATTGGATACTAACACGGTAGGATTGCAGCCGGAAACGCTTCTCTGAACAAGAAGCAGAGCAGTGGTGGAAAGAGAATCAAGCAAGAGTGTGCAGTGATTATGGGATTGAAGGTTTCTGTAACAACAGCCAAACTCAAGTGTAATAATTAGGGGAGCAGCTAGTGGACCGTCCGCTGCGCAAAAAACGCCTAATAAATTACACCGCATGCGGTGTGTGTACCGCATGCGGTGTAATTTATTAGGCAAAGAAGCGCAGCGGACGGTCCACTGCAGTGGACTGTAGCTGCTTCCAATAATTAGCCCCAGTTCTACACACACTTGTCTTTCAAGTTTCATCTCTCCCAGTGCTTTTGTATTCAACTCTGGGTAGTTAATGATGTTAGAGTCTTGTCTCTAACTGATAGGTGATAGCCTTGCTGAAACAAACTTGATTTCTCTTTGTATCTAAGAATCTCTCTCTCTCTCAGAGAATCTATGAATCCAGATCTTAACCCTGGATAAGGATTCATAGATTTTGAGACCAGTCATGTTAGAGGAAGACCCTTGATGGGTTTATTGATGTCTTTTTCTTCTTTAGTCAATAGTATAAAGTTTTTTTCGGTGCCACCTCTGTAAATATCAATTTTATTTTTGTTAGTGCAAGAAAAGGAATAACACACCCCGCAAACAATTTAGATACTCCCTTTAGTTTTTAGGGTTAATGAGCAATTTTACACACGAGCTTTATCCCCAGGAGCGCCCAGCACCATGTGTTTTTTTCTGGAGCAAAAGTACACACGTGGTTACGTTTTGGGAGCGCCCAGTACCCCGGTGGGCCCCACCACCGGCCACCCCACCGCCGGCGGCCGACCACCGCCGACGCCGGAATAACACACCCCGCAAACAATTTAGTTACTCCCTTTAGTTTTTAGGGTTAATAAGCAATTTTACACACGAGCTTTACCCCTAGGAGCGCCCAGCACCACGTGCTTTTTTCTGGAGCAAAAGTACACACGTGGTTACGTTTTGGGAGCGCCCAGCACCACGGCAGTTAGTTGACCGTTAGTCAACCGTTAAGTTGGATGGAAATGAACAGTAACTCGGGTGAAATTACACTTTTACCCTTAGTTTTAAATAAAAATTACTCTTTTGCCCTAAGTTTTTTTTTTTAAAAAAAAAACTAAAAATACCTCCTACCCGGTGGGCCCACCGCCGACCGCCGGCGGCGGCGGTGGTCGGCTGCCGCCGCCGGCGCGGTGGGGTGGTGGTGGTCGGCCGCCGGCGATAGGGTGGCCGGTGGTGGGGCCCACGGGGGAGGGGGTATTTTTAAGTTTTTTTATTTATTTAAAACTAAGGGCAAAAGGGTAATTTTCATTTAAAACTAAGGGGCAAAATGGTAATTTTCATTTAAAACTAGGGAGAATCACACACAGGTCCCAAGGATGACAAAAAAATACAATGAGGTCCCAACAAGAATTCACATTACACAAAAGTCCCTAGGGACTTCTGTGTAATTATATGTGAATGTAAAATAACCATTATGGACAAAGGAAATTTACAATGAGACAAAGTATAAATTTACAACTGAAAAGTATAGATTTACAACAAATTTTAAAACCATCGTTTTTTCCATTTTGACTTCCGAGGCTATTTACAACACACAAAGTATAAATTTACAATCGAAAAGTATAGATTTACAACAAATTTTAAAACCACCGTTTTTTCCATTTTGACTTCCAGAGGCTATTAACAACACACAAAGTATAAATTAACAACGAAAAAGTAAATATTTACAACAAAGTTTAAAAATCGAGTTTTTCAATTTTTGACTTCCAGAGCGATTAACAACACACAAAGTATAAATTAACAATCGAAAAGTAAATATTTACAACAAAGTTTAAAAATCGAATTTTTCCATTTTTGACTTCCGGAGGCGATTAACTAAATTAACAACCTGAAAAGTAAATATTTACAACAAAGTTTAAAAATCAGAATTTTTCCATTTTTGACTTCCAGAGGTGATTAACAACAAACAAAGTATAAATTAACAATCGAAAAGTATAGATTTACAACAAAGTTTAAAAATCATACTTTTTCCATTTTTTGACTTCCAGAGGCGATTAACAACACACAAAGTATAAATTAATGAAAGAAATATACTTTTAAAAAGTTGTTAATCCCTTTTCGTATTTTGATACGAATGACTTTGTTAATCCCTTTTCGTATTTTGATGGGTGGGGAAGAAGTTGTAATTATAGCATACACCTAGGGCAAGTGACTTCATGTAACCCTTTTTGTATTTTGATGGGTAGGAAAGAAGTTGTAATTATAGCATACACAAGGAAGTCAAATTATATGATATTAAGTTCAATGAGTAGGTGCAAATAGCCACTTACTCATACAACTTAATACTTTGAAATTATATATGAAATTATATTCTTTGTCAAAATTCTCAAAAGTTGTTGTGAATTTATGCTTTTTCAGTTGTTAATTTATACTTTGTGTGTTGTTAATCGCCTCTGGAAGTCAAAAAATGGAAAAACTGTGATTTTTAAACTTTGTTGTAAATCTATACTTTTCATTGTTAATTTATACTTTATTTGTTGTTAATCGCCTCGGAAGTCAAAAATGGAAAAATTCTGATTTTTAAACTTTGTTGTAAATATTTACTTTTTCAATTGTTAATTTATACTTTGTGTGTTGTTAATCGCCTCCGGAAGTCAAAAATTGAAAAACTCGATTTTTAAACTTTGTTGTAAATATTTACTTTTCGGTTGTTAATTTATACTTTGTGTGTTGTTAATCGCCTCCGGAAGTCAAACTCGGATGGTTGGGAGAGAAAGTGAAACTCGGATGGTTGGGAGAGAAAGTGAAAGTCCGAACAATCTTGATCGTTGCCATTGTTTGATCTCTCCGAAATCGCAAGCACTCACACTGCTCCTTCGGTTCTTCGGATGGCTTTCTTGAGAAAAATTAACCACTTTCCATCTCCAAGAGACACAGAGATCGGTTACACATGACAATCGATTACTCGCCTAATCGAGAATTTGCAGCCAAAACACGTTATGCAAGTCTCCTCAGTTTGTTTGCCTTCGCCGAAACCGAGCACCCTCTGTTCTTGGAAGCACAACGCATTACAAAATATTTCTCAAACTCTCCCTCTCTCTCTCACTCACGGTGGAAGCGTCTCGCGGCGACGGTGGTGGATGAGGAAGCCGCCGCGAGATGGCAGGTCCCGAGAGGAAGGAAGAAGAAGGTCCCGATCGAGAGTCTCCAAGGCCTCGTTCGTTCGTCCGCCCGCTTTTCTCCGTGAGAGAGAGAAAAAGGGGGAGAGGAGAGAGGAGAGAGGAAGGTCAACCAGGTCATTTTACATTCACAAATAATTACAACTAGGTCCCTTGGGACTTCAGTGTAATTTCATGATTTCAAGGGACCTAATTGTAATTATCTCTACTCCTTGGGACCTGTGTGTAATTCTCCCTTAAAACTATGGGGCAAAATGGTAATTTTCTTTTTTTCATACCATCAGCATCCACGTCAGCGTCCACATCAGCGTGTCAGTCCAAATAAGCGTCCACGTCAGCGTTCCATCCAACTTAACGGTTGACTAACGGTCAACTAACTGTCGTGGTGTTAGGCGTTCCCAAAACGTAACCACGTGTGTACTTTTGCTCCAGAAAAAAGCACGTGGTGCTGGGCGCTCCTAGGGGTAAAACTCATGTGTAAAATTGCTCATTAACCCTAGTTTTTAATATAAAACCTATTTGACTTTTTTTAGAGGTTAAAGAAACTAAATAAGTGAGTTAATCATAACATATGTTGTATATCATTTAATTATATATCAGTTTATAAATTAGATAAATTATATTGATATAAAGATAAATATAAATACTCTAATATAATTATTTATCTTTTCTTAATCTCTTTAAAAAAAAATAACTAAATTTTATATTAAGGATTCGAGGTGATGTTATCATCTTGACTTGAAGACAAATAAAGTGCCGCTCTTTCTTAATTCTTTAATAAGGATACGTATACATATAGATATATACAAATACACACACATATTTCAGATGTATTTTGTAGTGGAAGCTTATGATCCATGTGGGACCATGCAATGCCGAGGTTTTCGAGGCATTCAGACTGGGAAAGACGAATAGTATAAGACCCTTTCGGCAACAAATACTTTATATACGTTGGCGGTAAATTAAATACTATAAAAATACACATGCTTTATTAGGTCTAATTAAACTGAACTACTTTATATATAATAATAATAATAATAATAATAATAATAATAATAATAATAATAATAATAATGCCTGTAAATTCTAAACTTTCTAATCAATTAATCATTTTCAACATGCGTTCACATGGTATTGATATTTCCGTATGTGGGAGAATACACCGACATTATATTTCTCTTTCGCTGTCACGTAAGGAATTAATTCATGATTTTTCTTATTTATATAAAGAATGGCTAGCGTTCATGATGTTATTCTACTTTGAATAGTGGGGCTCTGTTTCTGTTTTTTTAGGGTACGCTATTAATTAATGTGACTCAATGATGAAAAAATGGAATACTTTTTATGTTTAAGATCACAAGTCCAAATTTTTATACATAGACTATAGCTAGTAGTCATGCAAAATGATCAAAAAGAAAAGGGGTTAATGAGCAATTTTACACATGAGCTTTATCCCCAGGAGCGTCAAGCACCACATGTTTTTTTTTTGGAGCAAAAGTACACACGTGGTTACGTTTTGGAAGCGCCCAGCACCACGGCAGTTAGTTGACCGTTAGTCAACCGTTAAGTTGGATGGAACGCTGACGTGAACGCTTATTTGGACTGACACGCTGACGTGGGCGCTGATGGTATGAAAAAAAGAAAATTACCATTTTGCCCTATAGCTTTAAATGAAAATTACCATTTTGCCCCTTAGTTTTAAATGAAAATTACCATTTGCCCATTAGTTTTAAATGAAAATTACCATTTTGCCCCTTAGTTTTAAATGAAAATTACCCTTTTGCCCCTTAGTTTTAAATGAAAATTACCTTTTTACCCTTAGTTTTAAATTAAAAAAAAACTAAAAATACCCCCTCCCCCGTGGGCTCCACCACCGGCCACCCTATTGTCGACGGCCGACCACCACCACCGGCGGCCAACCACCGCCACCCCACCGCCGCCGTCGCCCACGGCCACGGCGGTGGGTGGTCATGGTGGGGCCCACCGGGTAGGGGTATTTTTAGATTTTTTTAAAAAAACTTAGGGCAAAAGGGTAATTTTTATTTAAAACTAAGGGTAAAAGCGTAATTTCACCCGAGTTACTGTTCATTTCCATCCAACTTAACGGTTGACTAACGGTCAACTAACTGCCGTGGTGCTGGGCACTCCCAAAACGTAACCACATGTGTACTTTTGCTCCAAAAAAAAGCACGTGGTGCTGGGCGCTCCTGAGGGTAAAGTTCGTGTGTAAAATTGCTCCTTAACCCAAAAGAAAACTCTTCTATGTGGCCTAATTAAAGCTAAGCATGGCTCTCTTTTAATTTATTTATCAAAGTCTTTGATAGAGTCTCCGTTTATTTATGTTGAGGTTGGCTTTATAGGTATAGCTAATTTATTTTGTTTTAGACGTATCGTTATTCCCCGTGGGTATTGCTGAAGAAAAGAACCAACAATTTTTTTTCCCTGAAAAAAAAAAGAATCAATCTGAAAAGAATCCTATTATAGATAACTATAGGTATACCAGCGCCTACAGAGCGCAGTGGTATGGATGCTGGTCTTTGGCAGCCTTTATCAGGGTTCGATCCCTTCCTGGACCACTAGGTCCCATTAAAAAAAAATAAATAGATAACTATAGGTTGTCTCTCTACGTTACACTTCCATGCATGTTAAACCTTGAGAGTTTGATATTGGTGTTTGATTTCATTTTCAAACAATAGTTCCCAAAGCAAGACCTTAATAGGTACTCTATTTGATCCTAATTATAAGACTGTGTTAATTTTTTTTTGGAGAGATTAAAATAGCTAAAAGTTACAATATTATATGTTGTGTATCATTAGATTACATATTAGTTTATTAGTCAAACTAATTAGTTTGGAGAAAAAAAATAAAAATAAAAATACTCTCAAGTAATTTAATTAGCTTCTTTAATTTCTCCAAAAAAGTCAACTTAGTCTTATAATTAGGACGGGAGGTAGTATCATTAAAGGAGTGTGCTTAGTTGATTAGTTTACTTGCTTGATTTTAAATACAGCTGCTTATAAAGCTAGTCATGAAATTATACTATATGCATATAATGGATAATCATAGCTTGAAAGCACTAGCTCTTGATATTTCTCATCTTGCCTTTTAATGACATTGATGTGTGTGAGTGTGATTTGAGAATTGTCAAATCCAAATAATTCTCCCAAAACCTTTTTTCTGCACTCACAAACTCGAATTGAAGACCTTGTGCTTAAGTGGTACAAAACACTTTTACTATGACCAAATTTATTACACGCTAGAACGCTGAGGCAAAAAGCTGTGCATGCATTTAAATATGTCGTGCATGTTGTAATTTGTGAAAATAATACGTACATGAGATATACAAATTAAATTCATTAACGTTTACGTACTAAGCAACTTGCAGTGAGTTACTGATCAATATAACTGAATTTCATTATAGATGATCAGTGCAAGTATATAGAAGAAAATAAGAAGGAAGGGATTAAACATTAAAGAGCATAAACTGGTAAAGCAGAAAAGCACAAAAAGATGGATTCATGAAACGGGAAAGCAAGAGAGTGAGATTTGGTAGTCTGGCTTCCAGGGGAAAAGCATTCGTTACCCCACAAGTCATCCTGCCATGCCACGTGGATTCCCCCTCTTTCTTCACGTGGCCAAAGCTGGCCCCACCTCCAGGTCCCACTTCCTCTTCCTACATTTCACAGCCCTCATCTTTTGTGATTAACAACGTGACTGCCAACAAAACTCTCTCTATGTAAAATTAAAAAGAGTAAAAGACACAACATGCCACTCTCATAATATATAGACTACTATATTAGAGTCGGTCTTAGCGGACATATACATACATACATATATATATGTGTGTGTGTGTTATTCTATAGTTACCACGTAGCCGAGAACTTGTGTTCCATCATGGATCCGTCCTGCTAAAGTCTGCGACAACGTACACAAATCCAATCAGTCTCCATTAATATTTCAGTAGTGAGGCACATCGCAACTCATTAACTTCACAAATCGCCATGCATATATTCTTTCTTAAACTTGTATATTTAAAATGTATTTTTTGCCAGCATATTTAATAGCTAATCAATCAATAAGAGATGTGCAAGGATATATATATATATATATATATATATATATATGGTAAAACATACTTTTGAACTTGTTACTATATATTATATCATGGTATATACATACGCCAAAGTAATAAATTAGCAGTCATCAACTTCATATGTAAACAGCAAAATCTCCCTAAATATTCAACCAACTTGTAACCACATGCAAGAAAAAACAAAGAAACTAGAGGGAGAGAAGGAGAAGGAACGAAGGAAATGGAGAGTACGTGATAATTAGAAAAAGCGCACACAAACATAAAGGAGTGTGAAAGAATTGGTGGGAGGAGCCGCCAAAGTCAAGTTGCTACAGTAGGCTCACGTTTAGGTAGATCCTTTTAGCACAGAAAAAGCTGGATATATAGCCAATAATGTGTTGCCACGTGGAGAGGAGAGAGAGGCTCAGAATCCAAGAAGGAAGAGGTGAGAAGCATAGGATAATCTGAGGCGGAAGACAGAGCTTGAATCCAAAGATAACAGGAATCTTCCATTTGATCATAAAACAAATAAAAAGAAATCCAAAGACAAAAGTACTCAGAGTTGGCATCATTATTCGCTTTTCCTTTTTCTCTCTCTTTCTTTTTGTCCTCTTTATTAAAACCCCAAGCAACCCCACATTCCACCCTCTACCACTCATCCTCTTCTCATCTTCTCTTCCACACTGTTCTCATCTCCTTCTTCAATTCTTCTTCTTCTTCAACGTCCAAACTTTGGACCCAGATATATATATATATATAGACACATATAGTTATACATAGCATATGGCACCTGTTTCACTGCCTCCTGGTTTTAGGTTCCACCCAACGGATGAAGAGCTGGTTGCTTATTATCTCAAAAGAAAGATCAATGGCCACAGGATTGAGTTAGAGATCATCCCCGAAGTTGATCTTTACAAGTGCGAACCCTGGGACTTGCCTGGTACGTGTGTATAAATGACCTTCTAAGCTTTTCAACCCTCTGTTTAAAACTCATCAAGGTTTTAAAATATTATATATTAATCATGATCGTTATATATAGCTTGTTCAGTTCTTTTCTATCGATCTCATGCATGCATGGATAAATTATGATTAGGGTGCCATAAGAAAATACCATACATGAGATATATTGTCGCTTTTGGTGAATTTAGATTTTACATACTTGTACGTGATAGATTTCAATAAAATACTTTCTTTATTGGTCAATTATGAAACACATACTTGCTTTATTAGTCAAATATAGTTTTGGGGCTTTAACATATAAAATATCTAATGATGATGTGAATAGGTTTATCTTTATATGTGTAAAGGACTGTGTGTCGTACTTAGGGCTCTACATCAGGATGGTCCCTTATTCCCTTTTAGGCTTCCTATATTGAACGTCAAGACTAGTCGTAAATCGTAATGAGACAATTACGGGATTCCCCGCCAAGTCAAAAAGAAATCAACTAACAAAAAAGAAGAAGAAGCAGTGCGTACGCCGTCTACAAGATATTTCTTAACTCATGTCTTAATTAATATCTTCTTCATCAATAAAGTATTAAGTTCTTTTCTTCACTTACAAATATTAATATATTTACGCATCGCCTTTGAATCACGGTCAGTATTAACCAAAGCGATTCGATGGTTGTCAGGAAAATCGTTGTTACCGGGAAAAGATTTGGAGTGGTATTTTTTCGGTCCTCGAGACAGGAAGTACCCAAATGGGTCAAGAACAAATAGAGCCACAAAATCGGGATATTGGAAAGCCACAGGAAAAGACAGGAAAGTGAATTCTCAATCTCGTTCAGTCGGCATGAAGAAAACCCTAGTTTACTATCGAGGTCGAGCCCCTCATGGATCTCGTACCAACTGGGTCATGCATGAGTATCGTCTTGACGAAAAAGAATGTGAAGTTGCTTCTGGCATTCAGGTTCATTATTCATATTCGTATCTCTTTCATTATTCCTTTATAAATAATTCCATTCTTCTTCTCCACTCAAAGAACTTGGATTATATTCTAGTATTGATGGCTGACACAGTACCTTTAAATGCAGGATGCTTATGCTCTCTGTCGTGTGTTCAAGAAGACTGCAGTTATAACCACGAAAATAGGTGAGCATTACGTGAATAATGGATCAAATCAGATTATGAATACAAGTGATCAGTCATCTAGCATTGAACTATACTCTGAAGGAAGATCAGGAGAAGATTTAGAGAGCTCAGATTATTTGATGCCTATGGATCATCATAATAGCTCATCACCCCATATTGGAAATCCCTCTTCAGGACCAAGAGATCATGGGAAATGGTCACAGACACAGTTCTTTTCTGAAGAAGATCCTTTCTCTCTCCCAAATTCTTCTTCATTATTTTCCAACAATGGCTCCATACCATACCCTCCATCCAAGGTATAGTACAAACATTACACACACATAAGTCAAGGTGCAAATTTGTCTCAAAAGTTTTTGTTGGGAAGCAATGGTGCCTCAGAAGTTTTTTCGGTACAATGTCACCGAAAGCTTTAAAACATAGCAATATTGTCTTATACCGTTAAAAATTAACATTAACCATTGTAAAAAAATGATATTGACCGTTAAAAATTGATGTTAATAATCAACTTTTTAACGGTAAAGGTAACATTACTCCATTTTAACACTTATGAGACAATATTAAACCTAGAAAAAAAAATCGGATAACATTACTCCTCAAGAAAACTTTCGGAGTAAATTTACAGCTTAACCCTATATATATAAAATCTTGTGAATTATATTGTGACGCTTCATATATAATAAATATGATTTGAATATTGCAGGTGGATATTGCACTGGAATGTGCCAGGATGCAGCATAGGTTTTCTCCAATGGAGGACTTGCCTTCTGAACTGAAGATGCAAGCACAATATGGTGGGACCAGGAATGAAACTGATGAGTTATTACATGAGATTCTTTCAGTTGCTCATGCTTCTCAGGAACTCATAAACCAGTCTTCTGATTACTATTCTTCTCATTCATGGGGTACAACTAGTACTGCAGCAAACCAGCATTATTATGCTCCTAATTCTGAACAAGAAGATGGTTTCACTTTCATGGTTGGCAGAGATAGTACTACTAATGACTATGATTATTACAGTAATGCCTGCTGGGAAGATCCTGTAAACACAAGGTCCATAGAGATTGGAGATCTGGATGATGATTTCAAAGCAGAGAGGATTGTCGAAAATTTAAGATGGGTTGGCATGTCAAGCAAGGATCTGGAAATTAAGGTATATATGCTTTGTATTTCTATATGTGTTGTATGCATGAGATTTCATATTAATGCTGATTAGTAATCAGGATGGTTCTAGTACGCACAAATAATAAATAGTTAGTGTCGACTCTTGCCAAAAAAAAAAAAAAATCACATTATTCGTGAATCATGAATAATCATGTCAAGTTCTTTCGTCCAAGCTCTCTCTCTCTCTCACACATAAAGCACAATACTATCTAATGAATGACTGTAGAAGAGTTAATGATTATATTTTACTAATTTTGTTATAGAGCTATATGGAAGATCAGAAAGTTGTTCCAATTGAGGATATTTCAAGTTTCCAAGCAAATAGGGAGGGGGATGAACTGCTGCAAGGTACTGAAAACTCCAACTCATATTTACATATCATATCATGATTAATATATACATTACAAGGTGTGCGTGTGTGTCATATAGGCTCAAGAAACTAAAAAGGTGTCTGTTCGGATTTTGATGAGGAGTATACGATAATTTCTAGAAATGAGTAATAGAAGAACAATAAGAAAAACAGTGTTATTTGAGAAATTAACAAGAGCTTTTTCTATATGAATGCAGCAGAATGTGATAATCAGCAAGAAAATAGCAGCAAGCAGGAAGTGAATGACACAGACATAAACGACGACATGTCATTAGAGTTCATCAACGAGGATGACGCTAATAATGATAACTTGATAGATGAAGAAGGCGATGATGATTATTCGAGTTCTCCAAGCTTCGAGGTGGTAGAAGAAGTCAAAGTTAGCCACGGAATGTTTGTGTCCACAAGACAAGTAGCCGAGACATTCTTTCACCAAATAGTTCCTTCACAAACCCTCAAGGTTCAACTCAATCCAGTGATAATGGCACACAATAATTATCACTCAGTGGAGAACATAGAGACAGTTTCTTTCTTTAGAAACTTGAAGGCCTGTGTGGTGAAGACAATAACAAGTCCCATTGTGTTCATATTTTCACTTCTGCTGATGACTTGTATTTATTATTCATCAGATTCTGATCATCAGGATGTGAAGGAAAGAAGTTGGAGTACTAGTTGCAATAATAGCATGAAGAGAGTGATGAGAGAATATGAAGAAGATGATGAGAAGCAAAAAGTTTGGTTTGTGGGCATCAAAAGTGGAAAAGGGTTCAGTGTGGTGTTGAAGAAGATAGGAATTTTTCTCACAATTTCTTTTGCTCTTTGTACTATGTGGGCTAACCACATCATTGTTCATTAACACTTCAGCTCTAGTTAATTTTCTTTCTTTTGTTGATCTCTAACCTAAGGATTTGATGATTTAACGGACGGCTCCAATTGGGCTTGTCCCCATTAATCAATCAGGCAGGACATTATTGATTATCCAAATATAGTTGTATTTATTTTATCTGACACAGTTGTTATTTGATTAAGAAAGAATTCGTTGTATTCAAGCATTGATAAATAATGAAAGTTCACTGACACTTCTTTTTTTAGAATTAATGTTTTGTTTACGAAGAAACTTATGCGTATAGATGCTGAGAAAAAATGATGAAGTATACAAACGGAACTCATTCTGGCCATTAAAGTTTGTAACATCTCCTCATCTCTTCTCTCAATTGGAAATTAGAGCTTACTTTATGGTAGAGGTTTTTTTTTTTTTTTTTATATCTACTCATTTATATGCATATTTAATTTGTAAATAATTGTTACTTCTTTATTAATTATTTGTATTTTTAGATAATCATGTTATATTTAAGAGTTACCTTGAAAAAATTTAAAAATAAGACACGCTGCGAGATTTTTTCCCCCGTAAATGGGAGATATATTTTTTGTTTTTTGTTATAATGGGAGATATCTTGCATGGAACAATCCTTGTTTGTAATTGGGCCGATGTCTTTATGACCAAAGAAGATAAGCGGAATGAAGAAGCTTCGTCTAGCGGAACGTGGCGCTGGATTCCTTTAAGAGGTCTAGGGTTCGAGCTGTGGTAAAACCACTCGTAATCCACCTTGTATGGAGCTACGACTGTTGGGAGGGTCATCTTTACCACTGCAGAACCCGGAGTGGTTGCACACTTGCCACCATTTTTGTTATCATTTTTTTTGTTATAAAAAAAAAGTTGCAAAAGCACCCCTCGTCCTTGCCTCCTTAGGTTCAACTGGCGAAGGGGTGAGACTTTCTCACCTAAACGGAGGGGATTCAATCCTGGAGTTGGTCAAGGCGTTGGGGAGACATCCTAGGGGTCTACGAAGCAGTGTAAACGCTGGAAAGAGGTGGAGGCATGTGTACTCTCTAACCCAGTATGCCCTGTGGACTGGGCTCCAAGCGCCCTGCCCTTAGATTGTGGGTGAGTCCAACCCCTTTCCTAAAATTTTTATAGCCAAAAAAAAAAAAGTTGCAAAAGCACGATCACAATTTTTTTTTTTGGTAAAAAATAAAAGTTTAGGTGAGTTGGGTCTAAGAGCTCACCAAGGTTGGAAAGATTAATTGCCGTATCTCCCAAAACAACCAAGTTCGTAATTAATTTGCAGAATTAGGGAACCTGTGTCGTTTCCCAACGAATTTGCAGCGGGCTTGTTTAATAACAATAGTGAAACAGAATGATAAAATGGGGGGTTTGGTTTAACAGAATAGAACAAAACGAAATAACATAACCAAAATGCAATAAACAGAGTCAAACACTGCATTCATCCGAGATTCCCGCCTAGACGATCGCCTAGAATCTGTCCGGGACAGGTGGCGTCTCACTGTGCAATCGCACAAAGCAACACTGTAACCTAGTCCGAACTAAGTCCTTGGGATGAACCAAACCGAATATTAAATCTAATATTCGAACTATTTCAAATCGAATCCGATAAGATGAAAACAGAATCGAGTAGTTACCGATTAGGCACGAGTTCTCTGGATGAATCATGGAATCATCATCGTTGGGTTAATCACAAGAGTTTATCCGATCATGGCTGGGAAAATCGAAGAACGAACGAAGAACACGAAGAACGCGCGAAGAACATGAAGAATGATGAGAGAAAATGAAAACTTGTATTTTGATCCACTCTAATGTTAAAAACGTGAATGAATATGTTTGTGGCAAAGCCATACTTAAAAATAACCTAAAACGAAATGGGCTCTCATAGTTTTAGCCCAAAACAGAAATAAAATAAAACTGGACTTAAATTACAAAATTCGGGTCCAAAATAAATCCAGAATTGTACATCCTAATTTGGCTCCAAAATTGACCGCCTTCTTGACCGAATTTTCTCTTGATGTCCTCATAACAATTGTAGCTCTCTGAATCATCTGAAATATGATACAAAAATGAGGCAAATCCGATGTCTGGTTCAAGAGTTATGGTAGAAATAGTGAAGCAATACAAAACTGGAATTTTATTATAAACAATGGCTAAAATGCAATAAAAGGCCCAAGGCCCAAATAAACATAAGAGCCATTATTTATTAGCTAAAGGGTCCTAAATTATTATTCAAGAGACAAAAATAAGTGTATAAAATATTCAATTATCAAAGGTCCGGACATACCTCCGAACTCAAAGATCGTCAACCAATAAGGTCCTCATATCGGTGAGATTCGAAGCTGCAACCTTATGGTTACAAGTCAACTTCTTTATTAACTCAATCAACATTTGTTGGTAGCCCAATCACCATTTATCTCAATACTTATAGGCAGCAAGCATTACTGTGTGTGGCCCATGCAACCAACTTGTTCTATACTTTCTCTAATTTTAAATATAAAAGCTAAATTAAACCATGAGACTTAACAAAGCTGACACTTAGTTGAGTTCTTTAAATATCTAATCAGGAATTTGACCCCTGGAGATGTGTATGGAGACCTAACTGGATACCTTGGGCTTAAAAAAAATATAAGAGATAGTAAATAGATAAAATTTGAGCTATAAAAAAATATAATTAATGTAACCATAAATATATGACTTTAATCCATTTTTTTTCTTAAAATTTATAATATTTTCCTAAACTCTCCCTATCAATAGGCCATATTAAGAAAATTTTCCACCAAGAGTTGTAGATGATTAAAAGCACTATTTTAGAGAAACCAACATTCTTTCGTCCCCAAAAAAAAAAAAAAAACTAATATAACTCATTTTTTTAAATATTTATAGATTAATTATTTATCTTTTATATTTATAGTCTGTGTTTTTGACAAGTTATAGCAAATCAACAATAGTTTCTAAAGTTGCAGTATTATAATCAATATACTTTTCATTAAAGTGATAAGCAGTATCTTCATCCATAAGGAGGATAATACAAATTTGAATCTTGAGAAGCATATTTATTTAAAGAGGCGAAAACTCTTTACGCTGGAAATCATAAAATTGGGAACTCTAAAGTTTTTTTTTAAATAAAAAAAATGGTTGTGTGGAGTGACAATTTAGAATTGGGTCCTTCACTTACTAGAAAAGATATAATACAAACTATCATCATCATCATTATAGGCTTTTGTGCGATTTTTTGTTATTTTTAATTCGGGTGCACACGTTTTAGTGAGCTTTATATGGTTTAAAAAAAAACGTTAAATCATGCTGCTCAAAAAATTAAATCATTATTTCTTCTTGTTACGATATCCACTTCAATCTAAACAAATTACGCGCGTAAAAACTATAAACATTTTTTTATTGTCACCTGATGTAATAAAATAATCAGAGTGTAGAAAAACAGAGTAAAAAAATAGTTGGTGCAGGTACGGGTACGAGTACGACTCCGAGATTACCAATAACAATGTCATGTTTTTAATTCTTAATTTTAATTGTTGACCAAATCCGAGTCATTGATAAGTTCATGATACGTTGAAAATAGCAGAGCAGTTCATAAAACAGCTTGAGGAATCACATTGGGTGTCTCCTGAGAAGTTGCAGATCTCAAGAAAAAGATACCCAATTTAAATTCGAGATGATTCCAAAAGGGAAGATATCACGAGAGTCCAAAATCCAAATGCTTCATGAGAAGGCAAGGTCACAGATCCACTTTTTCCCTGTAATTTATAATTGCATATGACCTTCGTGTCATTGGTTAATCCTCCGCCAAATGCCTGATTTAACAATGTCCTATTTCGATTTTTATCCCCCGTATTCAATGGTTCTTGCCCATTCCATTATTATCTGTTCAAAACTATATGTTTCTTGTTTGATAGGATAGGTCCTGGCAAGCCTTTATGGCGGAAGCAAGGTGGGAATGAGCCTTTAAGGTGAGTGCACAGCACATGTTTGATTCAGGGCCTCAATGAAAAAGAAAAAAGGATAACATGTTGGAAAGAAGAAGACAAAATGATCCAAACCAGAGTTCACGAGTCACTTAACTGTCTCTTTCCTTTTCTTGCTAATTAATACCAAGAAAAAGTGCTCTCATTGCCTCCACCACGCCAAATTACCAAATCAGCCCACAATGCTGTTCCACTTCTCTCTCTTGTTTCCCTAAATAGCTGAATAATGATTATCAGTGCTTGAAAAGTTGAGGTGCTTTATACTTTTTTCCATATGCCGTATAAATAATGAGCACCATGGCTTATAAACAAGTTCTTCACTTATGCAGCAGCAAGAACCCTGCTTTGGCTTAAACCCAAAATATATTACCCTGTTTTGGCAAGCTTATGGCTTCTTGCTCTCTGCAAATCTTGTTTATGTTCTTCCTCCTGGAATTGGCCTGTTCATTGAGGTGGGGAGGCGTTGAGGAGGTAAGCTTGGTGAAAGTGGGAAACTTCTCGAAGGTGGAAGATGCTGTGAACTTTCATATATACTATGGCGAGACCTTCAAAGTCATAAAGAATGCTCTCGATGCCCACAGCTATCTTCTTCTCCAGGTATATCCTCTCCTCTCTTTTCTTCCCTGTTCTCTATCTGTAATCAGCAATGGAGGTACGAGGCAATGACGGTGGGGTTTAGGACTGACTTCTAGGCTACCAGGCTCCCCCTTAAAAAATAATTAGGGTACAAAACACTTTTAATTCTGCATTATTCTTGGTGCATCTTCAAATTTCAGAATGATGAATCCTGATCGAGACGCAACCGGAAATAAGTAAATAACTTCCTTTATTTTGTTCTTGAATTCCTTTGAAAGGATGGTGCATAGGACACTGGAAGATATTTTTGTTAAGTTTCTAGTTCTTGTTAGTAATAATGTAGAATTTTGTAGTGGAGCACAAGGCCATTTACAAGAGAGGCCTGGGAGGCCTTACAGAGAGGTGTTACCTAAAACTTGTATGAGAGTCACGATGATGAGAATTTGAGTTGAATTGGTGCACTTGGTGAAACAGATGAAATCAGATTATTTTTGGATCGTAATTGGAGAAATGGATATTGTTTTTTTTTTTCTTTTAAAATTTAAAATGTGCTCAAAAGATATGTTGTTGTTCTCCATTGGCAATCAAAACAAAGATTGCTGCTTATAGGAAACTTATGCTAGATGTTCAATAAAATTTTCTCGCTGGCAGAATAATACAAGGATTGCATCAAGAACGAAATATTGCACATCACGAATCAAATCATTTGTAATTCCATTGTCAAACTATTCTGTTGATACCGATTCATTTCCAGGTAATCCATGCTATGCAAATCCCTGCCTCTCTGCTTTCTTTACTTTTTTCCTTGAATTATTTTGCTGTCGTATAATATCTCAAGTAATTTTTCTTTTCACTAGAAAAATAAATGCACTCACGTTTTCTTTTTCTTTCTTTTGCCTCCTTGGTGTGGAATTCCAGTTTCCTTCTTAGAGGTAAGATTCTCTGGTTTCTTCAGCCTTCTTGGAGTTTAATTGTCAAGATGGAAGTGTCTTGCTAGCATAAATGCTTGGCCGTCTTATTTTCCCCCATCCGTGTCATGAATAGCTTGTAGGCGCTCTAGGGAGCTTGAAAGGCATAACATCGGACTTGGTGGCTTCTCCATGCGTTCTGAAATTATACCAAGATGGTCAAATAGAAATGTTCAACAAGACTGATGACGAAAAGCTTGCACAGTTTTCAGCTCATTTCTCTAGTGATGCTGATCAACGACCAGCATGCAACTTTGCCACTTTTGCCCCTTTTTCAGAGGACACTCCTTTGCAGGTAAGGAACACGTCAACATTTCTCTGAAAAGACCCCAAAAACTATGGCGTTCTCGTTATGTGCTTGCGCATCATTATTATTTTTTGTTATATATTAACCTATGAACTTATGACAGTAGTGTCTTTCTGTGCTTGTAATGATTAACTACTTGGTGCATGTACTTTTTTAGAGAGCAGAATGGATCAAATTCATGGGAGCATATGCCAATGAAGAAGTTAGAGCCAATCAAGTGTATTCTAAGGTAACTAAGTTTAGAATATGTGGAGGTTCTTGTTTCTTTTCTGAAAATTGTTTCCATCTTCGTATTGTGTAGTCTTAAAGCTTTCTGTTTCTTAGTCCAATGGAAGACAGACAACTCATACTCTTTTAGACTGTATAAAATCAAAACAGAAGGATTTCCAAGTTTTTCTATACTAGAAGGGTTTTTTGGGCCTCAGTTTGTAATTGCACTTGGAAATTCCTCTGCCATTTTTTCAGTTATTCATGCAAATGTTCTTGTAGCTGATTGAATTTTCTGATAACTTCTGACAACCAATTATTTGTTATTGTACAGATTAAGGAGAACTATCTGTGCTTGGCGAACATAAAAAACAATCAAACTTCCTTCAAACCAATAGTAGCATGGATGAAGTATTCTGATGTATGTATCCGTAGAAGCTCTGACTATTGTCTCTAGTATTATTTTTGTCCTAATCATTGCCATATTCTTTTTGCAGGGAGTTTGGGTTTTTTCAAAGAATGAATATAAGATGAAGGTATGAAGAAAACTATAGATGATTAGTGTAGCAGTTAGAAAATGAGACGATGTCTCTGAAAAGAGACATAACATTTTTATCATACATCACATTGACTCTTCCCTTATTTTGCGCACCAACTTTGCAAGCAGTATATGGAAGACGCGGGTGGAGAAAAGCTTAACGCAAACAAGAATTCTTATAATGTCTCTAATCCTGATGACCTGGAGGAACTGCATGCCATCTTATGTGTGAGTTACTGCGGTTTAAATAAAAGATATAATAGAACGGTAAAATCAATATTTTTTTTTGTCTCTTAGTTGAATCTTAAGTTGTACATAATTAGGCTTGGATAAATGTTATGTCCTCCAATGCATGGTCTTTTTTTCTTAACATTCAAGAAACAAAATTGACCTTTGGGATGTCCTACAATTATGAATTTTGAAATCAAGATTCTTTTATTACATTCATTTTACTCTCCTCTTGCTAATGTTTTTATTTCAACAGCCTGCCGACCATGTATCCATCTATTCCTATGACTGAATTGAGTTCATTTGCTTTTTCTGGAGAATTGATTTTAAGAAATATATGTTCATTAAAAAGTGAATTTAATTGATATCTGTAGTATATAGGATTGCATATTCTTAATTCTTGAATTATTTTTTCTATTCAGTTTGCCTTTTATATAAGAGTGTCAACAATTTATATAATCTTATTTCTTGATGCAGACTGTGGAAGTAGTAATTGATGAAACTTCCACTTTTGATCCATTCAACTATACAGGATCAACATTTCTCCAAAATTTGAATGTTGAAGATCATTCATGTTTCTCCTTTCTCTCAAATACAAGCTTATGGAGATATGACAAAAGGATTCAGAATAATACAGCTCTTGGTAAGTTGTTCTTGTTCTATGCATTTGTCATATATAATCTATTAAAGCTGAAAAGTTTAGCATGAAAAGTGCTTCTTCAGTTCAATTACATGACTATACAAGTTAATTTGTAAAGAAAGGAGAAATATAATTGTTCATTGCAAATTGTATGTATGTGATCTTCTACATGCGAAGACTGGTTCAATGGAGCGGTGTCTCAACCTCAGTTGGTACTGGCCGATCTTATTGAAGTTATATTTCCCACCGGAAATTACAACACAACATACTTTAGAAATATTGCAAAGGTCAGCTTTTTTATTATACATTCAAATTTTAATAAACTGTGAAATGTGAATTTCTTTTACTCTTCCTTTTCAATTTTCTAGTCCTCATTTCTTCACATCATCTTACAGGGAGAAGAACCTTCAGATATTGGTTCTGAAACGTGTGAGAGGGACGCATTCACTACAATGGAACCTACAATTGTAGCCTGCGGTTGACTGTTTCTGCTTCAAATATAGGTCTTTTTGGTTTAATACTATTCTTTTTCAAATTCGATTTGCCAAATAGAGGATCTATACGTTTCTTTTGTTAATGTTATTTTTTGCACTTATCACAGAATATGCCTACAATGTAACACTGTTTCCTCTATCAGATGACATTAGTGAACTATTTTTTTCTATCCTTAGGTTTAAAACTCACAAATGTTGTTCAGGGCAACTATTATTGTTATTTATTCAGAACGATTGAAACGTTAAACGTCCAGAGATCTACCCTGTTCATCTAGATAGTTTTTTTTTCCCCCCACAAACAATCACATTTTATTCATAACATGAAGTAGTTTCCATCTTGCAACAGAACATATACAGAGCTCATTATTCGGATGAAGAAAAATATGTAAAGGGGCATATAAATTTCGTCAAACACAAAGATATTATGTGACAAGGTTTTCCTTAGCAATCTCTCTTCGTGATGCTGCAGGGTTTGTTGCTCGGACATTAAAACCGAAAGAACCTGGAAAGAAGCCAAAATTAAGTTAGTTGTTGCTCCGCTATATAAATCATAAGTAACCCAAACTTCAGTTTCGTTTGTTCTAACCTTTCAAATTTGGACTGAGAACGCCTGTTAACAAAAACAAAATTTATATATTAGATCAATGATGAAAATAATCAATGAAATTCTCTTGACTAGTGATTACTACTTGCCTTGGTCGTTGTGCGACAGCCGTTCTGTACGTTGACTGTGGAGGTTCATCACTTGCAATAGGCACTGATGTGGCCTGTGACATTGAGATTTCCATTTCAGAACTTCATTACATCACAAGTTCATTCTTTCAGAGCTAATTCTATTTATTGGCCTTACCAGTTTTTTGAATATAAGATTATAGAACGTGTTGATGTATGTCTGCTTCGCCATTTTGTCCTCCTTGTGCATTTGCCTCCACAGGGTGTAAATGCTTCCCATATTCAGCAACTTGTTTGCATAGATCTTCCAAGTATAACTACAAAACCAAACACACCAAGTTGTAATCATCTAAATCATTGCAGATACACAAGAAATAAGGGATCTTATTTTGATGTTTACCATTCATTGATCCTCTGTAATCCATACTCAGAAATCCTGCTCCATTGTGTTGGATCTACTCTGCATTTTTCAAAAAAATCAGCAATTTTGTTGCTCGATTCATTCCCATTGAGGGGATCAATGAGGAACCCAGAATACCCCTCGACGATGATTTCTGCTGGACCTCCTTGATTAGTAGCGAAGGTGGGTAATCCACAGTTCATTGCTTCAATCACTGTAAGACCGAATGCTTCATATAATGCAGGTTGAACGAAAGCTCCTCTTGTGTCAGCGATACAGCGATAGAGCTCTCCATTGCGATACCTATCAGTTTGTGCTGCAATCCATCTGAATTGGCCTCTTAGTTGGTATTTCTCAAGCAAACTCAGCATTTTGGTTATTTGTTCCTTTTCTTCTCTATCTTTGGATTTCAAAGGGTCAAAGAAGCCTCCAACTATGACAAGGTTCACCAAGTTTCTGAGTCTCCTGCTCCTTCCGTACCACTCAACTAGCCCTGTTAAGTTCTTCACAGCATCCAGCCTTGCCATTGAAAAGAGTATGGGTTTTCTCCTGTCTACTAGATACCCACTGTTTTTGCATTGTTTTTAGAAGTCAGAACCAAAAAAGAGGTTATTTGAAAGAATACAGCGAGTCATATCATATTTGATAATGTGAACATTAAGTATGTAGGAATGGTGTCTAAATTACTTACATATGCTCATTGGTTTCTGATTTACCATATAACAAGCTTTCAATGGCTGGGTGAAATTGAGTGAGTCTTCTGTCTCTTTCTGTGTGAGGGAAATAGACAGACTGGTCAGCTCCAGGTGCAGCTATGTTGAACTTGGGATCATACAAATTTATCCCCCCCACAACCCTGCACAGTCCTGGGAGTGTAAATGCAGTGTGACTTTCATACTGTCCACGTCTAGCTTGACTGCAAACAAGAACTTTCAAAATTCAGTATTTGCAAAACAAAGCATGGCTATGAAAAATAACTTGTTTTGTTGATGTACATGTACAAGTCTAGTGAGCCAACCTTCCTGCAATTTCTTGGTATGTGCTAGTTATGATAAAATCTGCTGCATTCATAGCAACTGTATCAGCCATGAATTGGCATGAGAAATGGTACTTTGCATCAAACTCCCTCCACTTGACATCTGAATCTTCATACTTAGTCTTCTCTAAAGCATGTGCTATTGTTCCCTGATTTTCAAGGAAGCTGAGGAATTAGTACATATGACAAAGAAGACATTCTAACGGCCAAAAAAACCGTTTGAGAGTGAAACTTTAATAAAGGGATAGTGACGAGACCAGAGTTATATTATGTTTATTGGCCATCAGAGATGCTACCAAATTCCCATCAGTGTAATTTCCAAGAATTAGATCCGGTGGCCCTTCCATAAACTCCATGATTTTGGCTGTAGCATCCTATCAATGTGAACAAAAGAAGCAGTCAAAAAAGAGGTTCTTTGATGTAAAAAAGCACAAGGTAGTGATTATGAGACAAATGCACGTGCCTGAGTAAACCTCTCAAGATAGGGATAAATGTCAAAGCGAGAAACCCACTGACGCAGGACCCCTCTGTCTGTCTGAAAAGGCACACGTACAATGAAGGAGTGCTTGGTATCATTGATAGGCTCCAACTCCAGATTGCACTTGGTTCCCCGGGCATCAGGTATGAGCCTTGTAACCTGTCAATATCAAGAATATTCTTGAATTCTTCTATTAAAGAATATGTTGTATAAATGTCCAAAGACACCATTTTTTGCAGATTATGTAACTTACCACAAGAATATGAGGCTTTATGATTAACCCTTGTTGCCTAAATCTGTGGAGCATTTCTTCTTCCAAGGCCCTAACTTGATCCAATATGTATACTACCTGTTCAAAATACAAGCAACTTAGAGAATATACACATTAAAACCTACTTGGCGAAGATCAAAAGTTTGATCACACTCACTCTAAATCTAATAAACTGTAGTAAAGCTAAACTCTTACCTGGCCTCCTGTGTCTGGCAAGCCAAGAACATCTTCTTGCCCAAAATAACCATGAATAGAGAATATTGCTATGTTGAAAATAGTGGGAATACGGCTAAAAAACTTCTCCAGGTTCACTGGGTCTGGTGCTTGAAGTGCTTCTGATAGGATTCTCATTGTCTCCCTCACTCTTCCTGCTGTATCTCCCCAACCTCTCTCAAAGCCCTTCCCTTTGAATCTATGAATGAAATATTACATTGATGTTAGATTATAAAAGAGTGAGATATAAATATGAGCAGTATTAAGTGTTCAGGCCCTCTAATGAACTATGAATATAAAAATTCTACCATCCTATGCCTTTTCAATAGAATAATAAAAGACTCACTGTAGCTCAAAACTTTCATATGGAGTGTCCATAGGAAGTGACGATAGGAATCCATCAGCCCCTATTAATGCCATCTGAAGATTTGCAGCAGAACCCAGCGTTTCATTTATCATTAAACTCTGCCAAATTAGATTACACAAGGAAAATGAACATCTGTCCTTAAAATTCTGTAAGGAAAAAATGATTTATGAATTCAATTAATCTCATGGCTCATGTTCTTGCTCTTACTTCTCCTCGGTAATTCAATGCTAGCAAGTAGTTAACCAGGGTCTGTATCTTCACCACTTTCCCGCTTAACCTCGATGATAAGACCTTGCTAACAAAGCTGAGTCCATTTCCAATTGAAGCGGGGTGTGCTAAACGCGGGATTTTGCTATCAAATGCTACAAAATCTGCTTCTAATGCATTTTCATCATTTGCCCTACAATACAAGATCAGTGATGGTTATCCACACAGACTTCAATGTCTTGCAGCCGTAAACAATATTCATTTTTCTCTCTTTCCAAGACCCAGAAAGGAGAAGAAAAAGAAAAAGAAACATACCAACTTTCATCATACACCATTTCCTTGAGCTTCAAGTAGTCAATGGAGGAGATGCTCTCAACAGAGAGATCCAAAGAACTCACTTTTACGAATTCCCAGAAAGCTTGATTTGGCCTAACCGCAAATGCAACATATGGTGGATAAACAACAGCTTCCTGCAAGTTTCAAGTCGCAACAGATCAATGGCCAGCCATGCCATCTTCAAAGACACAATGTCACATAATATACACATTACACAACAAGAGTCATTTCAAATTGAGAGGACTTAAACCTGTGTGGATCTCAGAATGGGGCCAAGGAAGCCATCCATCACTTCGTTTCTTTCGCTTATGTCATCGATGACCAGCTCCATTTCTTCCATCAAATGTTGAGGTTTCATAATCCTCTTACCCTGCTCAAGGTACCTAGCAAAACACCTCTTCATGTAGTACCGGCTCTGCCTCAGTGCATCCGGCATGCTCTCTGTTACAGAATCTGTGCGCTTTAATGCTGGTAAGTAAGCCATTTCAACACACAGATGTTAAAAGATGGTAAAGAACAAGGTTTTAAAAGCTAGAGTAGAAGATAATGTTGGTTTTTTCTGCATGGCATGATGTGGATGCGTTTTAATTTATATGCAGGGCTTTGAGGGTATTATGAAGGAAACCTCTTTAGCTGGAAATTTTTGTGAAAAGTTGGGGAAAGAACAATTTCAGAGGGAAGAAAAGGAAAAGAATATTTTCATCTGTGACAAACTGATTCAAAGCTTGGAGAGAACAAGCTTCTTCAAGTAGTACTTCTAACATGGAACGAATAGGTATCATTCTTTTCTTCTTTGAGTACACGATCTCTGTCTCATGCACGCTACAGCTACTACGTTGGATATTCAGGAGGGATCTCTTGCATCTTTGGTTTCACGAAGTTTTGAAATTTTACATGTTCTTGTATTTCTGGACATGTGGCATATGATTTTCTACCAATAACTAATATTTTCAAATGCGTCAGAATGAAGTGTGTTCATTTTCTTTTTAAAAAAAAAAACGATTACCAGGAATGCAAAGTGATTGAGTAAAAAGGGTTAAATAACTTTGATTAATTACATATTGTACCATTTTTCTCATTTTAATTTGTCACCCCAGATAAATCCACACCAATAACTGAAAAAAGTTGAAGCCTAATTTATGTTGCGTGTCTTTTTTTTAATAATATTATTTGTGTGTCATTGAAAACCGTTATGTCTTTTATCAAAGTATTTTTTTTTCCGGTTGCCTATCCAGTATCCAGAGTTTCGCCCTGACTAATCAGGATCCGACCCGGGTCGCACATCTGGCTATGGTGGGTGAGTCTCCCAGCGGGGCTTTTCTGCATTTACAAACTCGAAACCTTACTTAAGCAACACAAGCCGCTTATCTAACATACTAGTTTGACTTTAAAACTTGTAAAATCTCATTTGTACTTTGTGGTGGGATATCAAATAAATTTAATAATGGAAATATATTCAAATATTTTATTTTGACAAATTTTCATTAAAACACCATCTAAAAGAAAAGGCTGATATTAAATAATATATCAAGAAAAAAATCGATATTACAAGATCATAAACTTTTAAAGATAACAATTTTACAATAGTTATTATTTGAATATTTTAATTTGTTGGTCAAAAAGTCAACCTATAGCAGTCTACAATTGGGCCTTTTGGGCCTGATTACTATTAGGCCTTCAGATCCATTTGAAGATTACATTATACGTGTCAAAATCTCGGCCATCATCCTGAAGCCTCTCCCGAGTTAGGGTTTTTCCCCATTTTTGTACGCCCCTTGGAGCATCATTGGCGTTTGGCGGATTCTCACTCTATAAATAGCTCTCAATCTCATTCGTTCAGTTCACCGTCTAGTGTTCTAACTTCTATCAATTCTGTTGCCTTTTTAGGGTTAGGTTTAGAGCTGTATTTTGTTAATGCGGCCTGCGTATTTCTCTTTATCGCCGGGATTCGGCATTACATTGCCGTCATCACTATTCTTGCTTCACTTATTTTCAGCGTTGGATGTTTTAACTTTTACTGGTTCATCTAAACATGATTTTCAAATTTTAGAAAGTAGTTGTAGATTTAGCTTATGTGTGAGTGCTAAGTTTAATTTTGAAGTTGCCAAGAGTTGGAAGAGATATGACGATACTTTCCCCAAATGATCGAAGTTGATTTCAACTTTGCTATTTAGGTAATTCATTCCCCTTCAAGGGGATTGAGTTTCCAAGCCAGAACTCTGATCTTTACGCCAACTCAATCTGGATATCAATAATTCTTCAACATAATTCGTTTGAAGTGCCAGGTAGATGCATTTTGAGCATGTTGTTGCCACATTGTGTTTATCTGTGTGGAATGTTATCAATTGTTTTGAGAGAATCAAAATCCTGTTTTTTTCTTTGGCGCGTTCGTGTTTAAATGTGTATCCTGCTATCCCATACTATAAAGAGCTGATGATCGACGCTGATTATACTGAGCGATTTTTCTCTTTCTGAGAAATCAAGCCATTTGAATCTTTTTTTTTTTTTTTTTTGATACATAATAAGTTTTGGAGGGTTCGGCGTCCTCCCCATGGCGAGCGGGCTGGCCTATGAAGACTTACTGGACTTACGAGATCGCCTCTGAAATCGAACCCACGACCTGGCTGTCCCTGATCCCTTACCATCTAAGCCATTTGAATCTGATCCATCTCTATCCGCAAAATAAATTTTTAGAGTCTGGCTAATGAAATGACGAATTAGGATCCATTTCCTTGCTCGTCTTTTATGGGCTGACTGTATAAGAGGCCCACGGAGCAAATTACCTCCGTTGGGAGACTCTCGCACCAAAGCCAAGTCGGATCTGGATTAGTCGGGGCGAAGCCTCATTGAACTGGGTGGGCAACCCAAAAAAAAAAAGAGTAGTATCATAATTTTGTTATAAGGGTTATATAAAAAAAAATTGTTTTTAGGGGTTGATTAGCATTGGCCATTAAATTTACCATCTCAAGGTTTTATGGGGCGTGTGTTGCTTTTTCTTCTAGAACATGGATTTCTTGTCTTTGGAGAAAGTAAAATAGTCCCTTCGTTCTTAATTATAGACTTACCAGATTTTAGAGAAATTAAATATAGTAGTTAAATTAGATAATTATATTCATTTTCCAAAAATGCCTTTGGTAATGGGTGGGTAAACTGTACAAACCATGACACCAGTCTCCTTCCGTTAGCCGCCCAGATTATATCTGTATTCCCTCTGCTTGTTTACCACGATGCAGTTTACCAGGAAAATATTTTTAAAGAAATCTTAAAATTATTTTATTTAAAAATAAAAAAAGAAAGTGGAATCTCATTTAATAGAATATAAACGATAGAATATAAGTATGTTATTAAATAAATTAATGAAACAATAGAATTGAGGTGTAAGTGACATTAATGAGTTGTAAGTACTACCTCCGGTCTTAATTATAGGAACACTCTTATAGTGTAATTTACACTACAAAAGTGTTCCTATAATTAGGACCGGAGAGAGTATTACTTACTTAATAGAAATATAGTTGCATTATTAAATTATGTTTATTTATTATTGAAAAAGTAACAATAGATGTATTTTAGGAAGAAATTGACAAAAATAACAATAGGTGCATATAACATTAATGAGTTGTAAGCATTACTCACTTTATAGATATGTACATTATTAAATTATCATTGTGTTTAATTATTGATAAAGTATCAATAGAGGTATTTTAAGAATAAATTGATAAAAATTACAATTTTGACCTATAATTATGACCAAACTCAACTTTCAAATGTTGTCATATAATTAGGTGATCGGAGGGAGTAAGATGTATTTTATTTATTAATAATTCTTGTTTAATTTAAGAAAGTTTGTTAATTTGATCAGTAACTTTGTTAAAGAATGATCTAAAACTTGAGGCAAATACAAAAAACCAAATATAAAACAAACCACCATTTTTGTGAAAGTGATTAGTAACCATAAAATACAATCAATATTACTCAAAAGGAATAATTCCACATAAATAGTTTCTTTAGTGTCACATATCTGTGTTTGTTGGTATGAAGTATGAACTATATAATTTAGGGATCTGTATTTTTTATTTATTTCTTACGTTATAAATCAAGTTATCATTTTATTTTTATATTTTTTACCCCATTAATTAAATTATCCTTTAAAAAAATTCATTAAATCTTTAGTTGGATTAAAACCCTATATATCGTGATACTGTATAAAGATAATAATAAAGATAGATTCTACTTCACCTAACTCTATACTATATAAAGATAATAATAATAATGCTATACTTCACCTCTAAAGAAACACTCATAAGAAAGAAAATCCCTAATACTCCCTCCGATCCTACATTCTAATTTTTGTCAATTCCTTCCTAAAATGCCCTTATTGATATGAATGAGGGATTATTTAAAATTAATAAGGTAATTGAGGTACAAAATTTATATAAGGGCATTTTAAGAAAACTAGTAAAATTAACTAATTTAACCCTATCCTTAATTCCTTCAAAACTGGTTAAATGTGTTTTATAATTAGGACCGGAGGAGGTAAGGTAGTATGATTTAAGACACCAAACCTTAACGAAATTGTCAGTAGTTCACTCTATGAAACACCCATAAGAAAGAAAATCCATCCACGAGTTTTCATGAGGACATGAACTTTTACATTCACACGAGAGAACTCAGGCAACGCTACAGCCAATCTTATCATTACGTCGAGAGAGACTCGAGTATTTCATTGCAATAAGAGATACAATTCGCAAGGACTTTTTTATACCTAAGCCGCCATAGAACAGCCAGGTTCCACTTGTCCATGGACCTTCTGACTTTTCTGGATACTAGTACATCAGTTAAATCATGCTGCAGATTATCAACTTTCAAAAATGAACAAATCTCATCCCTGGAAGACAACAGTTTGGTAATTTCCATGAAACTACAAAAATCTTGGCTATTATCCATTGCATTCAGGAGTATTGTGTCTTCATCAATTGATGTCGGCAAACTATTCAACGCAGAGTCGCAAGTCTTCGACAGCCATTTCATGACAACAATTTCACTGTCCACAGACAACTGAGAACCGGAATACACAAGATGCCCAACAGACTTGCGCTTAGTTTTAGGGGTCGCCCACAACCTCAATGCCGACAGTAATGCGAAGGAAGGCTTCCCGTCGTGGCAAATATAGAGCGACTCTTTAGGCCATGAACTGGAAGAATATACAGCAGATTCAAGAGGAATAAAAATTTTGTCGTTTGGATTTTCTTGTAGGAGAAAACCATAGTGTTCAAGAAGCTCTAAATTTGTGTACAGTCCATAGCATAATAAAACCTGAAGGAAACAAAGAGAAACTTAACTTCAGTTTGCTTACCAATGGAAAGAATATGAAAATTTTGGTACTTCTACACTATTGAAATTGATTAATATAAACAACCCATTAATAAGGCAAGGTTAATCATTCTTGCAATTTCCATAGTATACAACCCAAGACAAGAAACAATCAATACTTTATACTCGAATCTTAGCTTCCGGTAGTAATAACGATTGGTCAATGATTATGATAAATTCAATAAGTTGACAATATTTACATGGGAGAAGTTACTCAGATGTGACACTGAAGAGGGCTTGCATAAACTAGAAACGCTGGAAATGAGCAAAATAGATGTATCAGGCATTAGGGTGCAATATAGACATTTCTTCATCCAAGAATCTATGTGATTTTACCTACTTTTCTTTTTTCTTTTGGATTAAGCAACCCAAATGAAATACTAATAAACTGAAAATGCAATGAATTATGAAATACCTGCTCTCCTTGCTTGTAATTTTCCCTAGCATAAAAGCAATATGAATTAAAATCTTCCTCAAACCCACCATCTGTTAGTCTTTGAGAATGAGGATCAAGCTCCTCTGCATCTAACGTAGAAGTATTCTCTACATTTGAGATAGAAGTGACTTGGAAGGAAGATTTGGATGATAGAATCTCCTTATCTTCAGGATCAGATGGCTCCCTTCCAGGTGCATCATAATTAAACAAGTCACCCACAGGGCATAAACAGCCAGCTTCATCCCATGGTATGTGCAATGTACGGGACGATATCTAGAAATTTTTAAAAATTTCAATGTGACTGAATGAAAAGGAGAGTTGAAACAATTTATTTTAGCTTGAATAGGTCCCTCCTCTCATGGGTCCGATTTTCTCACCGTTGCAGTAGCCCAAAGCCATGCCTTGAACGTTAAAAGTTGAGACTTGAGTTTGATTTCTTCCATCAAAGCATTGGCTTCTTTCCACTCTGATTTGGCCTTCAATACAGCCTTTTCCGTGACCCACAGAGCGTCATCCACCTAATAACAACATTGTAAAGATCATTTCTAACAGTTATTAACAGAAATAAAATCTTGACATTAATAGAAAATCAAGATGCTACTCCCTCCGGTCTCAAATATAAGATTGAGTTGACTTTTTTTGGAGGTATTAAGGAAGCTAAATAAGTTACTTAATCATATTTGTGTATCCTTAGATAATATATCAGTTTACTAGTTAAACTAATTAGTTTTGAGAAAAAAATAAAAACAAAAATATTCTAAAATAATTTAATTGGCTTTCTTAATCTCTCTAAAAAAGTCAATTTTGTCTTATATTTTGAACGGAGAGACCGAGCATCTAAAATTTCAATACAGGAACTGAACTTGAAGAGCTTGTTTCTCAAATTCACCAAATGTAGCTAGGATGTCATAAGTATGTGGCAAATGAATGAGGTAAGGATGCCACTCTGAAGATTTTCCCTTGCCCAATTCATATAATAAGCAAACGATCAATATCTGCATCAAACAAGCTCAAGCAGCAAAAACAAAATCATATAAAGATTTCAATCCTCCTAAGCATGAAGGACAAATAGAAAACTAATGCTTTAACTTAATTCCACGTAAGAGATAGCGAGGTACTACCTACTGTTGCTCATTTTTGTTTTCTTTTAACAGTATTAATACCACACCTGAAGTTCCAAACAATCCATTTTCTCCCGCAATAATGAAAGAAGATAAATAACAAAATTTAGGAGGGAAAAAAACCTGAGAGGATGAGAGATAAGGGTGGTTATTAACAGCAATTGAGAGCTTCTTATCTTGCATGACATTCTCTGATGTCATTAAGGCAGATTTTGGAACTCTGAGGATCAATTCTCCCCTCCTGAGATCTCGCACAGCACCCAAACCTCTACTGCAGAGTTCACCAAAACATAGAACATCGTCAGTAACAGCAAGTCAGATTCATCAACATCTGAATTGTCCTTCTCTATTATCTCTGGTTAAAAGACTATTTTAATTTCAAACGAGTAGTGGAAGGACTTGGAGATATAAGGAAAACAATTCAATTCAAAACATAAGTTCAGTTATTGAGAAATGGATGGCAAGGAGAAAGAAACAAAGAATGGGAGGTACCCGCCAGAATGAGGAAAATGGGAGACGCAGAGAGAATAACCCAGACGTGAAGGACAATGTTGAGGTAGATTGGTGATTGCTGCGTCTGATATTCCAAGCTCTCCTGCCCATCTTAGGAAGCTTGCTAGGCTTCGTTCTTCTTCTTCTTCCATCTTCTTTGAAGTTTGAACAAAAACCCTAGGCTGAAAACACTTCTTAATATAATGATAATAATCATATTTAACTGATGTCTGATTAAGCAAGCTTCTTCTTTTCCCCTTCAAGCCGAATACCGGAGGTTGGAATTCTGGGACCTGTGACTGATGATCCGTTTCCTCAGCAAACTGCTTCGAGCTTCTAAGTTTCACCTGGACTTGGACTTCGGATTGGCCCGAATCATAAATCTGGGCTACTTTTTAATCGATTTCATGACCATCGGCCCACTATTAACAAAGCCCATTTTCATTATAGCCCATTATATATGTAATTTAAAAATAAAAATCCAAATGATTAAAGCCCCAGAAAAGGCCTGAAACCTTTTCTGAGATTGTAGAGTCTTGGGTGAGTTATTAACGGGGCTGATATAGTTGTTAAATGTACTGATTTAGTTGTTAGCAAAAGTGTTGTTAACGGGGCTGATTTAGTTGTTAAAGACCTACCCGTTAACAACTATATCAGCCTCATTAACAACTCACCAAGATTTTGAAAATCCCAGAAGAGGCCTTGAGGTCTTTTTTGAGATTATCAGAAATTTGGGGCCTTTTTTTATAATTTTCCTTATTAAAAGGGCCCTAAAATAAATTTTCCCTTTTTTTCCTAGTCAAAGCCTCTTTACTAGTTCAAGTAAGGGCTCCTTGAACTGCAAATGTTGGAATATCGTGTATGGGCACATTCAATGTATATAATACTCTTCCGATTCTAAATATAGATATAGGACATAATTTATGGTACAATTTGCATCATAAACTTTATTAAGTTTTGAGGAACAGTTTTTATTACGCCCCAAATGTGAAACAATTAATTAGGAAGGGGTGAATAATTAACAATATACCGTAATTATGTAAATAATATACGTCCTCTAAATCTGGTCCTTAAAAGTCTCCTTATCTTATATAGCAGTGGTGATCCAAGGAACTCGTCGTTATTCAGAATTGTATTGCATCCTGGTCTACTCCATTCTTATTTTCTGTCTAGGTGCTATATCTCTTCGTAGTAGTAGGATAAGACTGTGTTGTAGTATTTATATCTCTTCATCCGATATTCATTTCATTCATCGTTGGATTGTTTGCAATATTAGTAATTTTGAGTCAGTCTCTAGTAGTTGGTCTCTTTCAAATTCTTATAAGCTGAATTACAATATAATTAATTACCTTATGTTATTCAAACATTTTGACGAAAATACAATAACAATGTTACAAACATTATACATCGATTGAGATACCCAATCAAACTAAAAAGTATTACAGAGAGGAAGGATCAGATCAAGGAGAGCGACGGTGCGACCTGATGTACTCTTGCAAGGCTTCAATTTGCTCCTTTGAAGGAGGGGTTTGATTGTTCTTTATTGATCTGTGCACATCGTACGTCGTTGATGCCAAGAACAAAACCCTAATCAGATTCAACCAACAATTTTCACTTCAATTCCATCCTCATAACCATCGCAACAACTACTCAAACCAGATCGGCAAATCAAAATCAAACAAACAGTTGAGCTGACAATAAAGTAAAGATCACAAACCCTGAGGCGAAGAGTACGATTTGGCCTGGAAATATATGCTTCCCCAATATCTTCATCTTTTCTGCACTTCCAGCTTCAACTATCTACTATCCACACGTTTTTTACTTATCTTTTTTGTTTTCATTTTATTCCGTTTTTTTTTTTTTCATTTTTCTGCTCTTTACTTGTTCTGGGCTTTGTCTGGACCCGGACTTGATATGAAACTTCACCTCCTAAAAGCCCATATGATAGACTCTGAGTCAATTGCTTCAGATTTTGTGTCGGTATCTCTTAAGAACGACATTGATGTATAAAAAATAAAAAAACGACATTGATGATTCATAAACTAATTTTTTTTTTTTACCATGTGGTTCGTCTAGCGAAATGTGGCGCTGGATTCCCTTAAAAAGTCTAGGATTCGAGCTGCGGTAACGCACTTGTAATCCACGTTGTATGAAGCTACCACTGTTGGGAGGGTCGTCCTTACCACTGCAGAACCCGAATCCGGATTAGTCAGAACCGAAGGTCTTGATGAACCGGGTAGGATACTAAAAAAAAAATTTATGATAAAACTCATAAATGGTTAATATGAGCCAAAATTGTGGGCTTAGGACAATTTTTTTTTTTTGCTATAGGCTTAGGACAATTGATTTTCGAGTTGTGTTCAAAATGGATTGTTGGATTCACAAATGTCATGGGCCAATGTGAAGTATACGAAGCAGAGGAATGGGCTGCCCTACTCGGTATTACAATTGCCTGGGAAGAAGGCTTCAAGAAAGTGATGGTTGAATCTGACTCAAAACTGCTAATTGATAGACTCTTGCAGCAAAGGAATGATGCATCGTCTAGTCTAGTCTTTTTGCAGATCAGGAAGTTGCTCTCCAATTCCTGGGAGGTGCAACTCAAGCATATCCCTAGATGCCAAAATGGTTTGGCTGATGTTTTAGCTAAAAGGGTATTTCTAATTCCTCAATTTTGAACACTTGTCCAGTTATATTTCATAATAATATTTTTACAAATGATTGTATGGGACTTGATCCCATTTTAGACTTTATTAATATATAAGGCTATTGCCTCACTTTTACCAAAAAGATATATATATATATACACACACACACACACACACACACCAACAAGGTTGGGTCTATCAGAAGAGGTTATTCTTTCATAACATGATGAACTAAAATTCAATTCTCGTTGGGAGAAATGCATACATTTAGTGTCTAACAACGTCTTGAATATGATTATCTCTGATAGAAGAATACTTATACTTGACAAGAAAAAAAAGAGAGAGAAAAACAAGAAAATACCACATGAATTTCAAAATCTCAAATCAGTATTGTTGCTTACAAGAGTATAGGCATTGACAACTCATTTTAATAGAAAAGCACTTATTTAGAATTTTAAAGTTCAAGTGGTATCTTATTATCTTTTTCTACACAAAAAAAGTATACTCTGTATGATTTGTGGATCAATAATACTTTGAATAGTAAAAAAAAAATTAAGAAGTTGTTTATATATACACAAGAATATATAACAAGTTATAGAAGATAAATTGAATAACTTATAATAAGAGCAACACATTGTAGAGTAAGAAGTTATTATTTATATTTTTAGCATTTATAAGATAATTTATGTACGAATAAAACAAGTTTTCCCCCACATCCATGTGTATAGGCAATACTCAATATATATTATTAAGTCGATCAATATTTATGTTTTCATTGATATAATCATTTGTAGTTGTGTATAGTACTGGTAGTAAAATATAGTCACGTTATGAGAAAACCTAGTAATTTTGAGAAAAGTTGGAGGCGCTATATAAAGAAAAGATCTCCACACATTGCATCTGTATGGCCATTCCTCAAATGGTTCTGTTCGAACGAACTAGATAGTGAAAGTTTAGAAACAATGAACCACAGCTTTTGAAACATGCATCTTAAGTTCTTAGCCGATTGTCTTAGAATATGATCCAGCAAGTACTTTTAATTATTTAATATCTGCATGATTCTATAAGCAGAAATAATATTATATACTTCATCATCATCATTATTATTAGTGTTAATCGGCAACAACTTTAAGACTAGCCTAATTTCCTTCATTATCTAAACATCTGTTTGGTATGAAGGATTTGGAGGAGAATGAAGGGGAGGGAAAATTTTTGTGAGTTAAATTTAAAAAAAAAAATGGAGAAGTGTGGTTACAAAATTTTAATGTAAAGAAGATGTAAGTTAAAAGAGTAAGAAAAATATATTTAAAACTATTAATCCCACTTTTCTCTCTTTTTTTTAAATCAAACTCTCTTTTTTTTCCTTTGCCCACTTTCTTCCCCTCATACCGCACAAGAAAGAAGCGTGGCCGTCTCTTTCTCATAATAAATGAAAGCCGACCATGTTTGATATCGCACTTACTAGCTGATATTTCGGATATGTTGTGTTTTAATTTGATGGAAGATATTTCCACGTATCTATCCTAAACATACTATCTACAATCCTAAATATAAGATAAAGTTAACTTTTTTTGTAAGAGATTAAGGAAGTTAAATAAGTTACCTAGTCATATCATATGTTGTGTATCATTAGATTATATATAAGTTTATTAGTCAAACTATTTAGTTTAAGAAAAAAATAAAAATACTTTAAAGTAATTTAATTAGCTTCCTTAATGTCTCTTGAAAAGTCAAATTTACCTTATATTTAAGACCGGAGGGAGTATTATTTTTTATTTATATAGAAACATGAACTATTAATCCTAAGGAAAAAAATTAGAAAATGTCACAAACAAGCTTCATATAGTAAGCCCACTTAAAAATTAGAGTATATTGATAATATAGGGAATAAAGAAATACTCAAGACTAATAATTTCATGTTATTAGAGACTTAATTATTGTTACCGTTATTATATTAAATCAAATCAAATAATTAAATTTGCACAAGATGTCATGCATCATGGTAGTTGAATACGTATTTAGTATTTAATGCCTAACAATGTTATTGTCAATTATTTTAATAGGTGCGCGCACACCGGCCACGACGCCAGTATGAATGGGAGAAGCTATAAAAATACCTCAACAACCCTAAAATAAACATTATTTATTTTTCCTGATTCTTTTATTTAAACCATATGATAAATATTAGTCGCAAGTTGAAACGTTCACACAATCATACTTCGTATTCTTATTAGTTTTGGATCCACACAGGAATTGACTTATTTCTCCGTACCCTTCGAAATTCATGATACACACACAGACCAGTCAAGTCATTTAATATGAGACCCTTCGAAATTCATGGTTGTTGAGATCGACCCTAAAAAAATATCCCAAACAAGCTTATAAATGTCTTTGAAGGTGATCTGCCCTACGCACATGGACTATTAGTCTTTAATAAATTTGTTATCAGTAGAGCATATATACTTGTTAGGACAAAAATTAAGTTATTACTATCAATAGACGGTGAGAACTTCAACATATACAACAGATTAGGGAATCTAATACTTTTATATATATATATATATATATATATATATATATATTAATTTAGTGTCCTTAATTAGTGGGAAGGATGAGCTGTAGTTTAGATGAATTCAGAAGAAAGGCATGTAGGGTAGTTAAATTGAATGTTGATAAAGACAGGAGACATGTCATAATATACGAGTACGTAGTTGATCAAAAAAGAAAAGAAAAAAAAAAGAATGAGATTGTAGCCATTATTTAAAATGATAGTGCTAGAAATTAAAGAAAAGAAAAATAGATGAAATGAAGGTGGGGTTTGATCATGACATATATCTTATTATTGATGCTAGTAACATCAATGGTTTTGTTGGCAACAGTTGGAAACAAGCAATCTTTTTTCACTTGACTACGTACTTTTTTAATAAATAAATAAAAAATTGTTTAAAATTACTTATTGATTGTAAAATATAAAAATTATTCTCAATGAAAGTGATTAGTTAGAGAAGTTTGGTTAATTATTATTACTCCGATCCTAAATATAAGACACAGTTAACTTTTTTGAAGAAATTAAGAAAACTAATTAAGTTACTTTAATTTAAAGTATCTATAATACTCATTGTTTTTCTCCAAATTACTCTATGCCCCTAATTAATAAAGGTAGTACATGAGAGTAATAATTATATAATATTAGAGTTTAGTACAATTAGTAGGAGTAATATTGGAAGTTACTTAAATTGTAACGCAACTTTATTAACTTTAATTGTTTTTCTTGATTTGTGAGAATTATTAGTTAATTCCTTATAATAAGGACCAGAGGGAGTAATTTGTTTGACTTATAAACTAATATATATAATCTAATTACATACAAAATATGACATGATTAACCAATTTATTTATCTTCTTTAACATCTTCAAAAAAGTCAACTAGATCATATATTTAAGACCAGAATGAGTAGTTAAAAAAAATTTATAGTTAGTCAAAGATATCAAATGATTGTTCAAAAAAAGATATCAAATGAAAAAATCAATGCTTTAAATAAAACATGTTATACTTCCTCCTGTATTTAATGTCAAACATATTTATACAATTTGATTAAATTAATGATAATTAATATGACATTAAAAAAAAAACTTTTCCTAGTTATCTTTCTTAATTATTTTTTCATCAATCTCTCTTTTACTTAATTATTGTTGAGAGAATATGAATACCCTATATAGCAAATTAGAAAAATGTTGATGAATTTAAAAAATAGATCTTATATTTAGTACTCCCTCCGGTCCTAATTATAGGGGCTATTTAACCGCTTTTGGGAGAATTAAGGAGAGGAGTTAAATTATTTAATTTTACTCATTTTCCTAAAATGTCCTTATATAAATTTAAAATGACACAAGTTGCCCTAATTATAAGTGTTTCTAATTTGCCTTACGTTAGACATCCATGCCATATTAGTTTAGTATATATGTATATTAGTTGCTTTTTATATAGCCATGTATATACATATAGATCTAATTTCCTTTCCACGCGCTTTCTAATTGAAATAATGGTCTTGCTATATAAACATATATATGTGTATACATATAGATCTATTTACATAGAGACACACACATCCATATATCTCTCACACACACACACATATATATATTGACACACATAAACACAGATATACATATATATGCACACACATATATATAAATGTTCATAATAATAAGTATAAATAGGGGTATTATAGGAAAAAATTGACAAAAGTTAAAACTTGCTCTTATAATTAGAACCAAAACCAACTCCAAAATTTGCTCCTATAATTAGGACCGGATGGAGTATTGAAGTGATCGAACACGCAAGTTAGGTCATGTCATGTGCCTTATCCATTAAGGACACGAGAAGTATTGCTGTATTATAAAATATGGAGGAGGTTATAATAAAATTCTAGATGGAGTATAGGGGTCAGCCTAATTAAAAAACAAAATACATGACGTATCGATTCAGAAATTAATCACGAGGGAAATGACACACACACCCCCATATATATCAAAAACTAACCTAACCCTTGACTAACATGTTTTCTACATTTACACCAAATCGAACTCGAGATCTTATATATTTAAGCGTGGGTAAAAATGTCATAATCACTCTAAACCTATATTTAAAACCAGCCTTTTCTTCCTTTTTGACTCTTGCACAAAAACATGTTGCCACATTATTGATAACTGATAAAAGAGTCAATATCAAAACCAGCATCAGAGTCCTGCCATATTTCAAGAAACATATGCAAGTAATCAATGAGACTCAACCACATTTGAATTGTTTTTAATTATTTATGAACGAAACATGCAATATAATTTCTCACCCTCCCATCTCATAGGACTCGATCTGATCGAAAAGAACAAACATGAATACCGAATGTACGTGGACAAGACGACTACTTTGTATGTGTGGTAATGAGAGAGCTGTCACGTTATAGCAACAATTATTCGATGCTTGTCACAGAATTCAACCAGACAATTATTAAAGCCAGCCAATATCAGTAGCGCTGTGTTCAAACCTACTATCATCCAAAACCAAGTTTGTTGAACAGCCTAACGTTATTCAATAATGTTGCGACGAGGTTCTTGTACCTTCCTATAAAAGTTGTCGCTGTAACAAACATCACACCAGCAAGATGTACGGACAAGATCACAGAAAATAGTGGCTTCGGTCATCATTAACCGCAATGGCGGAATCACGTTGTGCTGGCCCCCCATCCCAACTGATCTTCTCTTATCTTATATATATATATATATATATATATATATATATATATATTAAATAATATTTTATTTTGGCCAATAATTTGGCCCCTATTTTATTCTATATATTTTACTCTTTCTAATGAGGGTAATATTGTGTTGATTAGTGGAAATTTTGGAATTATGATTTTGGGGAAGTCTTTAGTTTTGATAATAGATGACTATATATCTTCTTAATAACTAATTTTAATCAGTTTGGATTTATTTTTTATAGTCTTATGATTTTATAATGAATTTCTCTTTTAAAAAATAGATTATAATAGGTTATTTGTTTAGTTGAAATTGAATTAGATCTTTATGCTTTTTAAAAATATTTTTTGGGTTCATATTATATTTCTTTTATTTTCTCCAATTGTTTTGTTTTGAGGTAGTAGGTGGAATACGTATTTAAGTGTTAATTTTATTAAATTTCATTATACACATTATTATTATGATTGTGTTTATGATATCTTTAGGATAATGTTTGGTTCATTACTCATTGAACTATAGGAGGAAAGTAAAATTCTTGTTTGAGATACCTATTGAAAATGTTATCATCTTATATTTTATTTTCATTTATAATTGTCGGTTATTATTTATTTGTATTTTTTATGTTATGTGATATTATTTAGTAAATAGTTCAACATGTTTATTTTTTGATCCGGGCTAAAAATAATCTCTGGTTCCGCCACTGATTAACGGTAGTATGTATATAACTGCGGAAACATCCAAATTTAACATAAACCTTCTAGATTTATTTATTTTTTAAATAAATGATTTTAATTTGTATAGAATTTAAAATAAAAATAATTTATTAACGGTTAGTATTTTTTAAAAAATAATTTTCATTTAAAAATTATTATATGAAAATTTTAGATTTAAATTATTAAAACTGTATTTGGGCGATTTAGATCCCATGCCTGCATGCCATAGCGAGAAGTATCTTAATGCTCATCCCAGCAATGACTAATGAGGACCATAACTTGTGTGGTTTGTAATTGTATGTACCCGTTGTTTTTCTCCAAATTATTTTTCCTTATATATAAAATGATATATACAACATATATTATGATTAAATAATTTATTTAGTTTTATTAATTTATCCAAAAAAATCTATTATATCTTATATTAAGATAACAAAGAAGTATCAAGTTTGGAAGTTTAATGGTACTCTCTCCGGTTTTAATTATATGACAACATTTGGTAGTTGGTTTCGATCCTAATTATAGAACAACGTTTTAATTTTTGTTAATTTCTTCCTCAAATGCCCCTATTTCATTTTTTCAAGTATATTTAGTTTTTAATGAGTATATGTATGTGGGTGCATGGTCTCTTCCAATAAGTGAAACTTTTAAATTGTTGGATTTCAATTTATTTATCGATTAGCTAATATATATATATATATATATATATATATATATATATATATATATATATATATATATGTTTGTATGTATCTATGTGTGTGTCTACACACAAATATATACATGTGTGTGTGTTTGGGGATATATATATATATATATATATGTGTGTGTGTGTGTGTAAACATATACACACAAATATATATATATATGTGTGTGTCCTTACATATATGTATATATAGCAATACCATTATTTCAATTAAAAGAATATGTGGAAAGAAAACTTCTAGTGAGGTATATATGTATATATGTGATATATATATGTATATATGTGTCTGTCTCATCAAAATGGAAATTTTGCTTTCCTAGATAAGCGATGATACTTTTCTGTGGTTTTAGCCTTCACATTAATCGTCTAAGGAAAGGATCGTTGTCTTGTGGTGGGTGGTCTCTCTCTCTCTCTCTCTCTTTTCCCCATTCGTTGCCGTTCCTTTTATTTACCCCTCGTGATTATAAGATTAAAATCTAATTAATATTTCCTTTTTTTATCTTTTTCTCCATTTCCTTCTCATCATTCTCTCTATTATAAAAATATTTTTATAAAATATTAAATATAGACAATTAGATTTTAATCTCAGAATTATGAAGGAAAAAAAAAATAACAACAAACGAAAAAAGAAAATGGGAGAAACCAAATAACTCAATTTGTGCTTGCCTCGCACCGAGCTGTAATTTAGATGTCCAAATGAAATTAAATCACCACTCTTGTAGGCATTGTACGTTTATATAGCTTTCGATACAGCTACCCGACATGAAAATCATCCGTAATATACGAGAAACACCTTTTAGATTTCATCCCAATGATTTGTCAAAAAAAAAAAATAATAATAATAATCTCAATGATAGAATTTAAATCAAGTTGATTAATTATATTTAGTATGTCAAGTTCTCCATCACACTTATTATTATTGGTTGTTAAAATTCATATATGCACAGACGCACTTATAGATTTATCTACGGGCACATGCAAATTTTGTATCAGCTCCTATAATTTAAACTATAAATTGTATGTTTTCATACCAACAATTGTTATTTGATATTGTTAGTTAATGTTGTAAAAATGTGTATATGTACTTGTAAATTCACTTATGAACTTTGACCTAAAGGATATAAGTAACCTGACCTAATTTTTGTCATCCAAAAATAATTTAAACCTTGTTTGGATGAGAACAAAATATGAGTGGAAATAAAACTCGGAAGGAAAATAGGGGGAAAAGAAAGTTTTTACTCGGTTTGGATAGGAGAAAAAATGTGAGAGAAAATAAAAGTGGGGAAAAAATAGGGTGGGTCCCACATAGAGTCAGAAAAACAAGCTGAACTTATTGGACTAGCTAGTTTAGACCTTGAATTTGCAAAAGGCGGGTTTGTGATTCTTCACTCAAAAATGAAAGTGAGCCTTAAAGGACTAGTCTTGTAGAGCCAAGGGGCCACTGGTTTAGGCCCTTATTTAAAATATATATGATAGTAATATTATTGTTTTTATGCTACGCTAATGATATTACAAATATTTGGTTATTATTATTATTTTAGAATTAAGTTTATTTCATAAGGACATTTTGTATTAAAAACCCTGAAAATAAAAAAACGTATAAAAGATATTTCTTATTCCATAAGTATTCTTACTAATTTTATATTTATTTCTAGTGATTGTTTTGTTTCCATCTTGTGTTGTTTATTTTGTCAACCACCTATACTTTTCAAGACATATTTATAAAAATGTTTTTTTGTTTGTTAAGTCTCCCATTAATTATTAATTATTTGTAATTGTAGTTTGTAGATAATAATTTACTTTTAATTATGAATGTACTCATTTGTTACATGATACCTATTGTTTACACTTCAATTTTGACAATATTTAAATGTTAAATTAAAATTTTCATTATTGTAATTTTATTTCCTTAAAAAAGAGCTAAAAAAATAGTGAAAGTTTGTTAAAGGATTTCGAGTCGGCCTTTTTGACCGGCTCGAGTGCCACACCTTTTTCTCTCTCCAAATTTTCTCCACACATGGGGAGATTAGGAGAGGACAACAACATTTCCGATGCTGCCCGCGGTTTGTTTGTTTTTTCTTTTTTGGCTGCTGCTATAACCCTGTTTAATCTTTTTTTGGTTAAGGATAACCCTGTTTAATCGTTATCTCTTTTATAATTATTTTAATGTAATTATTAATTAAGGGTTCCTATTTGACAGTTGCAAAATCCACGTTAAACTAGTTATCGATCAAATCTACATATATTCTATATCTGATATAAAACTTATAATATTTATAAATTATGCGGTTAAAATTAGATTTAATGTAAATTAAAGTACAATTTACAACTGAATTGTTAGGATATGGATGTATACACATACATATTAAAAATATAAATCACTACTCAAAATTCAATAAACAACTACATTATAATATATTTTTGGGACTATTGTCAACTTCAACCCTTTTTCTTTTTCCCACTCCACTCGAATCTTCTTCTTGTAAAGAAAAACCTAGACTTATTTATTAATTTTTCTTGCAAAACTTGGGGCGCGAGCCTAGGCGGAGTGGCCGTCGGTGTAGATCTTGGTGGTAATAGCAAATATTCAAATGAGAACCTTAAAGGCCGAAGAGGGGAAATATTCCATATGAACGGCACTTGCACATGGGTTAGTTGATCCTAAAAGACGGGCTACCGAAATGGGAGGCATGTCTCCAATATCCATGCACAAAAAATGTCTGATTTGTACCATAGGCAACACCGTCAATTCCTTCGGGCAGCACCACCGCGCATGCTCCCCGTATCGGCCCAGCGACCTCGCCGCGGGAGCAGCTCGAGCAGTCCACCGACGGATTCGGGGCTGGGACCCCCATTGGATCCCCTGGGCTTTGGCGGTCAGGCATCCAATTTTATACCATGGAATTCGGATGTAGCCTACGGGTGCTTGGCTTTGCTTGGAGCGTGGAGGAATCTTATTTCACTCTTACAATAATTTCATATGGTTTTTTTTTTTATTCTTCTCACTTGGAGTGCCATTGCTTCAGCCCCTATATTGCTAATGTTACTACTACCAGCTCGAGCAGAAGGTGTAGGAAACTACCACAACTTGAAACCATACTAAATAGGAAATATCATAAAAGCAATATTAAGGAGGGAGCCATATATTGTTTCATCACTATGAACCAGAAGACTCAAAAAGAAAGAATAATATCACTTATTCATAATATATATGTTCGATTTCTGTCCAAAGTCCAAACAAATAAAATACGGTCCACATGGACAATGATGCAAAGTGCTAGAGCAGTTCAAATAAACAAGGGTTAAGGTGCAGATTTGCCAACGAACAATTACCCGAGGAGTGTCTGACACAAAAAACAATTGAAGGGACCAAATTGGCCAACGAACTATTAAAAAGTTTAAAAAAACAATTTTTTGAGCAGATTCGCCAATGAATTATTACCCCGTCACTGTCTTGGTGTCTCCGTCTTCCATTGACTGTCACAGTGTCAGCGACGTCGGCACATCTTCAAAGCTTCTATTATTGCTAGGTGTTCCACTCACCCTCTTGAACTCATCAGCGAGTCCACGCTTTTCGACCGGTACGCGCCTTGCACCCTGGTTGCGTCCCTCCGATGCCACAAGCAGCAACCGCCGCTGTCACAGCGGTTGCTCACATAGGTCCCATCTCTGTTGGTGTTTGCCTTATCCAACAAAAAGGCTTAACCGCTCTTTTCTCCAACGTTTCTGCCACTGTCCTACGCCAGTGCCTCATATTTTAAAGTAGTAGTGATAGTTGTTTTTTTTCATAGTTATTTGTTTTTTTTTTTTCACTTTTTAATAGTTTGTTGGTCAATTTGGTCCCTTCAATTGTTTTTTGTGTCAGACGCTCCTCGGGTAATAGTTCGTTGGCAAATCTACACCTTAACCCAATAAGAACGAGTTGGGGAACCTCCCAGTCAGGTATTGTTTTTATTGGGATCTTCACATTCACTACTACAAAAATGCTAAACAACGACCTAAATAAGACCCAATTAACGACCCTTTTCTGAGGGACGTCTTGGAGGGGGTAGAGGAAAATTTCCAAAATGACGACCTGATCCAAAATGAGGTCGTCTTATTAAGGCGACCTGATGTTAGATCAGGTCGTCTTAATAAGGCGACCTGATTTCAAATCAGGTCGCCTTATTAAGCTAAATTTTTTAGAGAATTGCTTAAAGGCGACTGATATTCTTATCAGTCGCCTTAATTTCAGAAAGGCGACGATTTTAAATCGTCGCCTTTGTTGAACAAGGCGACGATATTCGAATCGTCGCCTTATCAGAACAAAGGCGACTGATTTAAAAATCGTCGCCTTTGTTGAATTTTTTTTTAAAAAGTAAACTACAAAATATGAACATCTACCAAGGTCATTCTGGAAGAATCACACTCGATCTAACAAGAATCACCGAAACCACCACAAGCAACGAAGAATCTCACTCTAACACAATACATAAACAGACTATATATAACACCAAAATTGCATATTTTGTACTGACAAAACACCAAATACATACAAATGAACAACAGTTAACATATTAATTAATCATGCTCAGTACTAACTAGACGCTATGTGTTGAAGAAGATATCTAGATATCATGTCTCGAACCGAATCGATCTCATCCTCGCGAGTACGGATCCTTAGTACCCAAAAGCGTAAATGGGGAAACAAGGTATAAGATAAACCAATTAAGTGAAGGAAATAATTAACAACTCAAGTACAACAACAAAAATTAAATAAACTTGAGATTCACAGAGCGATTACGTACGTTTTGAAAACCTTGAGTACGTCCATCATTAACGATGGATTGCATCCAACTCATAACATAATATCCGCACTCGGTGCTCCTGGTTGTTGATGGCACTATAAATCAAAGGCAAATTGTTAAAAACGAATAAAGGCATATCTAAAGCTACTTGTGTCAATGAAATAACTTGAATTGAAACTACTCACTGTCGGTTTAAACCACTTCGGTCCTCCTGCTCTTTTGCATTGATAAGTCTGTCTATACGTTTTGAGGCCCTATCATTAAAATGGAAATTAATGACATGTTAAACCATTCATTTAAAAGAAGAATCGACGATTCGAAAAAAATTTACTTACTCGGCAAACATGTTTTGATATCCTCGGTAGGATTGCCATTTACTTGAATCGAACCAATAACAGGAGTTCTTGCTCGGACAAACAACACACAAAGCATCCAATGACCACTACAACATATACGTATTAATATTAAATTAAGATAAGACCGCAATTTTGACACAAAAATCTTATCGACAAAACAAAAGTATGCACCTTTCATGTATTGGCGCTAGATAACAAGACGACCCTCCGTCGCTCATTGTTAGACCAACATAAATTGACCTCTGGGTAACGTCTGCGGCCGAAGCCGTGCATCCAGGACATAAGTATCCATACAAACTCGCTCGCGGTGTGCGCGCATAATTCACGGCGAGACACTATGAAATGAAATGATAAATGTTATTGAAGATCTTAAACAAAAAAAGAGTACTAACATAATTAAAGGGTTAAACAAACTTACGGGATTGCAAGTTGAAGAAACCGTATATCTAAACAATCCATCGTCAAAAACTCCATCAAATCTTTATTGTCAAATGCCATCGGATATGTCTTTTACGCACCGACAATGCCGGAGGCATCTGCAAGCTTATGAGGCCGATGTCCTTGTACATCTCTTGCAAATTGTGCTAGGTACGGAAATAAGCCGGCGACTTGTTCATCCTATGAAAACATAAAAAACATATTATGAGTGAATGAGCAATGAAAATCAATCGGAAACAACTCACACTCAATCGGTAATGTATTTCCTACCATCGCAGTGTCGTCCACATCTCAATAAGATGAGCCGGCCAAAGGATGAACCATGTGATGGCGGCGCCTAGTGTGGTAACCTCCTCATCATCAATCGGGACGGTGTCTCTTCTTCCCCCTCTCGCACACTCGTCACGCTCACCCGACGTTGGTTTACTGGAATTTGCTTGTTGTGGTGTTTGTCTTGTTCTGGGTAAACAAGACCATCGGCAACAATCCGCCGGTGTGTGTCATCCAAATATAGGGTGCAAGCTATACCTCTCTGTGGAGTGTGAGACGGTTCGCTAATATGCACCTGCAGAGTGTGAGACGGTTCGCTAATATGAACCTCTGCGGTGTGAGACGGTCCGCCAATAACTACCTCTGGAGGGGAGAAGGTCCGCTAATATGTACCTCGGAGGTGAAAACTATCTTTCTTCTTTGGGATATTCGGGGATTCTTCGGATGTACGTTGATGTTGTACCATAGCTTGCATTTCACCCCGTAGTTGTGCCATAACATCTTTCATAAGGTTTGCTCGAATTCTGGCTTCAAGCTCCTGCGGCTCTGCGTCATACAAACGTGAACGTCGTCAGAAAATTTTGCGACACTCACTCCCTCGTCTCCCCTCGAACGGCATCGGGTAATCCGGCTTCCCAATCGCCGTCGACAAAATGTCTGCCGCGTACCGGCGTGAATGAGCCTTGGCTACTCTGCTGCTCAAGTGAATCTGTACCATAAGATTTTTCATAAATAATAACTAAACTCTTATATAGTATGAAACAAGCGAGGCTATTTAATACTTCTAATTCAAATACTTACGATCTTTGAGGCAACCGCAGCAACATCTTCATTGATGTATTTGTCCCCCTTCATCCTCGCAGACTTTCCATTTTTGTGACGAGGAGGACGTGAGGGGGAACTGGATAGCAGATGGAAGGATCGGATTGGGAAGCTTCCTTCATTCGCTGCGACTCTTCCTCCATCATCTTTCGTTCCGACTTTACGTAGCCACCTCTAGACAAGCAATGCGGATACTTATTTTTCGCTTGCCTCTCTCTATTGGCTTGGCTTGTTTTACGTGACACGAAAACAAACAAAACTGATAAATGCGAATTCAAGTAGATTCAAATTAAAGATAAGATATGACGAAACTTTACCGAAATTCGGGATTACTGCGGGACGCCACAAACTCCCTCCAGTCCTCAGGAGAAATGAAGGAATAGGTCTTACATGGATCTTGGTCCCTCTTTGCCCCGAATATACTTTTTGTCGGCTTGTTCTTAAAATCTTTCCAACGGAGACGAACTTCGCCCATCCAATGCTTCCTCATGGCCTTAGTGTTAGGGACATCAAATGTTTCTTGCAAGGTGAAAGAGAAGATATGACGAAATCAAGTAATAAGACTAAAGATACAAATGCAGATATATCGAAAGTGAGATACCAAAATCGTGTCCAAATCAAATCCTTCGTCTTATCATCAACGAACTTCCAAGTGAGTAAACAATACGCACTTTGCTTGAGCCGGATAGCCTAAATAGCTAATGAAGCTGTCTTCCTCTCTGCCAACCGGATTCATATTTTCATCAAACTCCACATGCAGCCTCTTTTTCTCGTCACGGCGAGCAATTAGCTCACCCATGTGTGTGCTACCTCTCCCTTTTCTCTCAACGGGCATATCAACCCTATCTCCCGATGACTCGTCGAGCTAGACATATTCCTGTTCATCAAAGACCAATCATTTATGTTAGATAGGTTTTAAATAATAAACAGTTAATAAAATGAACCAACATGTTAAACGACCACAAAAAGAACATAGTAGTTAAACAAATCATTTTGTAATCAAGATCTTACTTTACATGGTGTCCCATATTCCTTCACAATGATCCTTTCTTGCAGCATATTCTTCATCATCTATCAATTCTACTTCACGTGTTGTAGGTGGATTTGTTGTGAAAGGGAGTGTATCGTCAAGGTTCAAGGATTCTTCACCATACTTGTTTTTACTTTGAAGTACAATGGACATTCTTTTATTTGCGAGTGTCTGTAACATAAAACACTTGTTTCGCGACTTGCTAAAATGAATGGCTCATCTCTATGACCAAGTCTTTGAAGATCAAGCTGAGACAAATCCAAATTTAGGATCTATTACAACGACATTATTGCTAACCCACTTACATTTCAATAAAGCAACTTTGAACTTGCTTGTAGTTGATCTCCCATATTTCTTCGATCACTCCATAATAGGCCATTGATGCTACCACCGGGTTTTTGTCTTTCGAACTCGAAAAGTGCATGGATTCGGCTTCAACCATCACCCCACTATTTTGCACAAGACTTCGTCATCTTGGTCTTTTGTGTAGAAAGAATATCCGTTGACATCGTAACCGCTCCAAGTGATGACACAAAAGAAGGCCCCAGGGCTAACCACTCGATTGTATCGACACTCCGGTCTCGTGCAATACCTTCTCACCGAACCACTTTATGAACGTCTTCTTTTGCTCATTCGCTATCGCATGTCACTCTTCCTTGGATTCATATTCTTCAAACTCTTTCGTGTTCATCAATGTATGGTTGAACTTCTTCCGTATTATTCATGATGTACGGGTGTGCTTGCAACACCTCTTCACGAGGCTTATTCTTCGGTTTGATTCCTCGAGTTCCCTCGCTTATCCCCTCGTCATGCCGAGATTGTATCGTCGGCCCGATAGATAATCTTTGCGAGAACTCCATAGCCTCTTCAACTACATATCTCTCAACTATTGAGGCTTCCTAGATAAGGGTTTTAGAATACCCTTTTAAGATCTTCATGTATCGCTCGAAAGGGTACATCCACCTTAGGTAAACCTGGACCGCACGTCTTACCTCCTTACCAAGTGCACTATCAAGTGCACCATGATATCAAAAAAGGCAGGAAGGAAATGCATCTCTAGTTGGGACAAAATAATATAACCCTCATTCTCCAATTCATCCAACTTTTCAATGTCAATGACTTTGTTGCGAGATAGCATTGAAGAAAATACTCAATCTTGTTATAGTGGATCGAACTTCATCTTTCATAATGCCTCTTATAGCTATTGGTAGTAGTTGTTGCATCAACACATGATAATCATGGGACTTCATTCCCACTAACTTCAAATCGTTCATTGAGACACACTTTCTCAAATTAGAAGAATATCCTTGTGGCACCTTAATGTCATATAGACATCCACACAAACTTTTCTTCTCCGCTTTTGATAGTGTATGAGTTCTGGCTCCATGTATGCCCTCTTACCATCTTCCATTACTCGTGGATGTAACCTTTCTCTTATTCCCATGTCAAGCAGATCTAGTCTCGCACTAATTCCATCCTTAGTCTTCCCTGGTATGTGCAAAAGAGTACTGACAATGCTATCACAAACGTTTTCTCCACATGCATCACATCAAGGCGTGTCTCACATCAAGACTACGCCAATATGGAAGATCAAAGAAAATTGATCTCTTCTTCCATATATTCTTCTCACTCGCCTTCCTTTCTTGCTTACCCAATATGACGTTGATATGTTTCACCCGACTATAAACGTCCTCTCTGGTTAACGCCTTTGGAGCCGTATTCTGCTCCGGTAAGCCGTTAAAACGCTTTCTTAACTTACGATATGGGTGGAACCGATGAAGAAACCTCCTGTGGCCGAGGTAGACCGTTTTTTTCCGTGCTTTAGTTGATGGAAGTTTGTGTATGCTTCACATATTGGACATGCTTTATGCCCTTCACACTGTACCACGACAAATTTCCGTATGCGGGAAAGTCGTTTATCGTGGTAAAAATCATTGCACGCAACTTGAAGTGCTCCTTCTTATATGCATCAAACACATCTACGCCTTCCTCCCACAACTTCTTCAAATCCTCAACCAAAGGCGCCAAGTACACATCGATATTGTTCCCGGTTGTTTTGGTCCGAAATCATCATAGAAAGCATCACATACTTGCGTTTCATACATAGCCGGGAGGTAAGTTGTATATTACAAGGAGAACCGGCCATGCACTATGGGTGCTGCTAAGAGTTCGATACGGATTGAAGCCATCTGTACAAAGCCCGGTAGAAGGTTTCTTGGCTCATTGCCAAATTGAGGGAACATTTCGTCTATTTTCTTCCATTGCGGAGAGTCGGTAGGGTCGAAGATATTTTCCATCGGATATTCTCTCATTAGAATGCCATCTCAACTTCTTCGCCGTTGCTTCACTAGTAAACAGACGCTTAAACCGTGGAATTATTGGAAGATACCACAATGCCTTCAAAGGTTGCCTTTTTGTTGTCCGCTCTCCGAAACACTAACTTTCTTCACTTTGTATCGTGAAGTTTTACACTTCGGACAATTACGAGGCCTTCGTACTCGTTTACGTACAATATGCAGTCATTAGGGCAACTGTGTATCTTTTTATACTCCATACCCATCGTAGACAAGATTTTCTTGGCCTCATACATACGATTTGGAAGTACATTATCAGCGGCAACATATCACACAACAATTCAAGCGGCGACGTGAAAGCGCTATCGGTCCACCCACAAGTTGCCTTTAAGTTGACCAAATGTAAGGTTGCGATCAACCGTGTATACTTAGTACACCCAGGGAACAAAGGTGTCTCTGCATCACTCCGCACGCTTTCATATTCACCCGATTGTGCAAAAGATTACTCGCCTCAACATCATTAATCATTTTCTCCATTCCATCATCATCATCTACCTCAACTTCATTTGCATGGGACGCACCGGTACTTACTTCCTCACCATGCCATATCCACGTTGTGTATCGAAGGTGTATTCCATCACAAAGTAGGTGGTCCCTTATATCAGCAATAACCCTTCGACTCCCATTTAAACAATTAACACATGGACAATAATACATCCCATTTTTGTGGCCACATTCCTTCTAGCAAATTCAATAAACTCTTCCACCCCATTCTCATATTCTTCACTAGTTCTCAATGCATTCATCCAACTATGACCCATTTTATTACAACCTAACATTTCCAACAACGTCAAGTTCATGTCAATTTCAAGAACGACATGTTTTCTTTTAAGTAAATTTCGGCACATTTCCCTTAAAAGTAAGACATCCCAAAATTTCAATAACAACCAATTTCAGCTTAATAACCCTAAACTTAATAACTAAACCAATTTCAATTAAACAATTTATCAATTATGTAAGATAAAGAAACCATAGAGTCATAGAGTCAATGTTTACTTAAAGTAAACGTGCTTTTACAACGATTAAAGCTAGAAGTGTTTTGCATTGAATTAATTGCTATCAAAGTATTACCTTTAAGGACATTGGGGTCTTAATCATAAAGCGACTCCAAGAGATTACGATGAATATAGAAGTTCGATAGGGAAGAGTAACACAAAGCACATCTAACAGAGAATCAATGAATGACCGAGGCATAAGAACAACCAAAACTAAACCACTATCTAATCACAAAATACTCCTATAATCCTTCAAAATCAACTACTACAACCAATCGGTGTGACATGACCAATTTAATGAAGCTTTAAACAATTTAGTTGGCCACCAAATTTACTTGAATAAAAATCTACAAATAAGAGCAGTTCCAAATTGTATTCTTTTTAATTAGCAAGAAGTACATTACCAATTAAATGGGGTTTGGAATCAAAGAACAAGAAGAACGAACAAGCTTACTTGGTTTCGCGGTTTTGATCGGGAAGGAGGTGGAGTGAGCGAGTGAAAGGCGGGAATCCTAATCGAAGCAAAATCCAATCTATAAGCAAGAAGCATTAACGATTAAAATGGGTTATTAGGAATCAAAGAACTTAAGAGTAACATCCGAACAAGCTTACTTGGGTTTGGTGGGTCTCTTCGATCGGCGAAAGAGGCGGAGTGAGCGAGAGAGTACTGTGATCGATCAGTGGCGACGGCGGAGACGAAGGAGCGACGGCGGAGACGTACGGCAAGGAAGCGACGAAGAGCGGAGCGAGAGTGAGTCGAGAAGATTTCGCGACCTCTGTCGGAGTATGAGTGTGTGAGGGAAAATGAAGAGGCGCGAGTTTATTAACCTAAAAAATTGACTATAGGCGACTGAATCATCTTTCAGTCGCCTATATTCCAATTTTTGGCGACACAATTAGAATCGGGTCGCCTATATTTTATAAATGGCGACTGATTCGATTCAGTCGCCTATATTTTAAAAATGGCGACTGATTCAGAATCAGTCGCCTATATTTAAAAATGGCGACACGATTCTAATTCAGTCGCCATTTTTAAAATATAGGCGACCTGAATCAGAATCAGGTCGCCATTTATAAAATATAGGCGACCTGATTCTCATTCAGGTCGCCAATATTATTAAATTTTATAATTATTATTAAAAGAAAATCCTTGGCGCCAAACAAAAAATTCAGGGAGCGAAGAATTGACACATTAAAGACGTCCCGAAATATATGTAGGTCGCCATAAATGAATTTTATTGTAAAAAATTAAATATTATGGCGCCAAACAAATATTTCTCATATTTTTATGCCGGGAAACAATTTTAGACGTCCCGAAAAAAATCGGACGCCAAAAATCAATTTAAGGAGTCCCGATTTCTTATTCAGGACGCTGAAGGCTCAACTTCCTTAAATATAATTACAAGAATGCCACCGCCTTCACTTTGAACGTCCTATTTCTAAATAAGGACGTTTTTTAGGGTAGTAATATCCAATTTTTGTAGTAGTGATTATAATTGAAATAATTGTCTTCTGGTAATAAGACTATAAGAGTGACAAGAAACATGCACACAGCGTTCCATTAACCCAACAATTGCATCTTCCAGCTCCTTCGCGCGTCTTCGCCTGAAACAATTTTCTTCTTTCTCAAAAATAGTGTGAGGGTTTTTTCTTTCAGCCAGAAGAAGATATCAAGATATTGTGCATTTGATTTTAGGGAAATAAAAATAGTTTATTTTTAAAAAATATATAAGTAAAAACTTACGTTTTTACTTGTTTTTACTTAGGACCATTTTTACTTGTGTTTTAACATGTATTGCTCCAATAAAAACGTTTTAACTCGTCAATTTTTATGTTTTTACATTAATTTTTGACAACACTGTACGCAAATATCTAATCCTTATTAATATTACGCATATTTTAGAAGAGATGGGTGGCCTAGTCATTTGAAGTGATATTTATTAATTTTCTTAATATCACTCCAATTAAAAATCATTAGCTAATTTTTTTATAAAAAAATCATTATTAACTAATGTAAAATTGATATGAAATTATTTATTTAAAATACGTGTAAAATCAGAAATTTATTTTATTTTCGAACTAATTAAGTTAACACTTGTTATATTGAATTGGTTATAGCTATAGATATAAAGGAGTACATTTTTCTTGTTGTTGAAAACCCTAAAATCACATTTTCCGTAACTTTTCCGATATAAAACTCGCCACACTCGAAGTTACTTAACATTCATATTCAATTATTATTTTTGCATGATATTCATATTCAACTATTAGTTGACATTTGTAACAAAATAAATTGACATCTGAGAAAATCTTATCAAACTGAATATAAATGAATGCAGACGTACTTATCCAACACACGCGGTGCGCACCACTATGCATGCATTCTATATATTGTTATGCTGAGTGTAATTATTTAGATTTAATTATCTTAAAAAAATATAAAATAAATTATATATAGTATTAGAATTTGATTTATTGAACGATTTATAAGAATTGCAGTTGTGGCATAACAGAAAAAAGAAATATCATAGAGGAAAGCCAACTCCGTTGAAACAAGGTGTAGTCAATAGTCATCGATCATTGATATCTATCTTTAATTGAAAGCCACATATTCATACAGATACACACACATATATATAGACATAGACATACACACACGGTATATGAAACGTATAGTATAAATAATATGGTTTTACTTCCCAAAGACAGGGTACGCAGTTATACGTCTTTTCAATATGCAATAATGAAAATATTTAAAGTTGGAACATAAACAATGTAAAAATGTCATGGCCGTTAAGCCAACTAACACAGGCTTTTTAGTAAACATGTCATCAATGGAAAAAAACGGTGCAAAAATATACCTAAAGTTCTTAAAATTGTACAAAAATACCATAACCATGAAGTAGTCTCGACACTAACAGATAGTCCCTACATACAATGGACATCGTTTTCGCTCCCAACAATCTTATCTACCACGCTGCATGGTCTTCTGCAAGACACAGTGTATAGTTAATGGTGTCAGGTGGTTAAGGTAAAAAACGTACAGAAACCATGACTCGGCTAGGTGTACATTTGATGTTTTAGATTGATTGATGTTATTAAGATATTTCAAAATGGACGCCAATAATGATAAAAGGACAGCACCAAGCATGCAGTTCATTAGCTAACATATAATGTTTGAAGAAAAATTGGAATTGGTTGTTTGGTCTTTCTTTAGGCATTTTTGCATTCAACTGTGATTGCCGACAGTTCTTAAAAATGGGTAGTTTCATTTCGTTCATCTATTAGGACATTATTTAGGGCCAGAGAATGCTTGGCGTACTCATCCATCCATTATCGCCCACAACTGTCTCCCTCATTGACTGGCCTAATGCTGATGCCTATATGATAGATAGGATTGCCGTTCGATGTTTTGTGATTGTCGTCAAAAAGTAGTTTTCCAATTTAATTTTTCTCTTAAGCGATTCATTAATTAATATTATTTAACTTTCATTTGGATATATATATGTCTATCTCTGTTGGCACTTGGCACCACATTCTTCGTCTCTCAGATGAGCAGGTCATAAGTTCTATACAGATGAGTAGGACCAACATCCTAATATAAATTAAAAATCACTAAATTGTCCCTAACCAAACCTCATATATTATCTCTTGCATTCATAATTAAAAATATAACTAAAATTAAAACTAAAACCGCCCATCAAGATATAATAGATCTATTACTTATATTATCAAGTTACTTGATTTATATTTTCAATGTTATTAGTAATTAATATATTTTTATAAAAATAAAAGCTGAACTCATTTCATATTATTCAGGATATAATAGATTACTTAGATTTTTTTTTTATAAACTGACATAAATTTCTTCTAAAACAAAAATAAATCATATAAACTTTCTTACATAAATGTTATAAATTATTAAAAAAAAACTTGAGTTTTATTAAGATTGTATAATTCTATTTTTCATTAAAAAAAATTGTTTAATTAAAAAAAAATACAATTTTTACAAAATTGAAGAATGTGTAATTTTTTTCAGAGATGTATGTGCAATTTGTGAAAAATGAAAATTTAGAAAACTGTTATTTAATTTAGTGAACATTAGAATTTTGTATTAATTTTAAAAATAGAATGTGGGAGAGAATCTAAGAAGGAATACAAAAGGTTTTGTTAGCGGCATTTTAATATTTTATATTTTTGCATTTAATCCTTCTAAATAATTATAATTTTTATGGTCCTTCTCCATAAATATCTTTTTTTCTTAGTGTTTCATTCTAATTTTCCCTTTTAAAATTGTCTCTATAAGAAAACAAACCTTTTATTGTTTTGCTCACATGCTTTTTAACTAATACCATGGCCCATAGTTTGTTTATATATTCTTGTTTATAATATGGAGCAATCACAGTTGAATGCAAAAATGTCTAAAGAAAGACGACCAAACAACCAAGTAACTCCAATTTTCCTACAAACATTATTTAGTAGCTAATGAACTGCATGATTGGTGCTGTCCTTTTATCATTATTGGCATCCATTTTGAAATATCTCGGACATTTATCACTGTTTATTTTATTTTTTGATTGTGTACTATTTTAATAACATCAATCAATATCAAAAACATCAAATTTACACCTAGCCGAGTCGTGGTTTCTATACATTTTTTACCTTAGCCACCTGACACCATTAACTATACACAGTGTCTTGCAGAAAACCATGCAGCGTGGTAGACAAGATTGTTGGGAGCGAAAACGTTGTACATTGTATGTAGCTAGGGACTATCTGTTAGACAATTAATGTCGGTTGATTACTTAACGGTTATGACATTTTTTTTCAGCAAAAATAGAAAATAAGTACTCCCTCCGGTCCTAATTATAGGAACATATTTTGGAGTTAGTTTTGGTCCTAATTATAAGATCAAGTTTTAACTTTTATCAATTTTTTCTTATAATACCCCTATCTATACTTATTATTAGAAGCATTTATATGTGTATACATATATATGTATATATGTGTTTGTGTGTGTCAATATATATGTGTAGATATATATGTGTGTGTACACATAAACACACTCACACATATATATATCTCTGTGTGTGTAGATATATATGTGTGTGTGTTATGTATGTGTTTAGATAGATCTATACACACACATATATGTTTATATAGTAAGACCATTATTTCAATTATAAAGCGTGTGGAAAGGAAAATTGGTCGGAGAGATATGTGGCGGGGTTGTAATTCACTTTTACTTATGTCATTTTAAATTTATATAAGGGCATTTTAGGAAAATGAATAAAATTAACTAATTTAACTCCTCTCCTTAATCCCCAAAAATTGGTTAAATAGTTCCTATAATTAAGACCGGAGGGAGTATTAATCATAAGGACAAAATTGGAAAATGAGAATTAATTATCTTGTAAGTAACTTATATTTTAGACCACGTCTTTCTTCTAGAAGCGTTCTACATTATGGAAAATGAGTATATTTTTTTGCTAACAGGGTTTGTTATATGTGTGTGTGGCGGTTAAGGTCCAATTTTGTCTTGAATGTTGTCTAGCATAAACAATATTGCCCTTAAGGTTTTTTTAGAAGCATTGCTCCATAAGTTTTCAAATCGTAACAATTTTGCCTCTACCGTTGGACAGGTTAAGTTTGAACGTTACTTGACTAAAATATTTTAAGCTAACTACATGAACAACAATGAAAAAGAAGAAAATGCAGAAGGAGGAGGAATTCGTGTTCGCCCGAGAGTCACAAAGAAAAATATTCAATTAATGGATGCAATACACACTAAGAGAGATTTCCTAGAATAAGGCCTTTAAAATTAAAGCCGTTCGCCGTCGTGCCCTGGTGACACTAAGATGGGTGTATACCACCTCGATTTTCTTTTCATTGCACAAGATACATTCACCGACCTCTTTGATTTTTCCAATCTTTCAAATTGGATGCATTTAAAAAATTCCTTATTTATAAATATAGATTGGAAAAATAAAATAAAGTGGATGATGTGTATATTTGTTAGATCGATATTATTTGGTCAATTAACTGTCAATTTTAACCTGAATAACAACTAGAGTGAAATTGCTACAATATGAAAACTTTCAAGGTAACATTGCTCATAAGTGAAAACTTTCAATTAATTAATTTATACCTTAACCTAAAACAAAAATGATATAAATGACATGTAAACCTGCTAGCTCGGTATATCTAATTAACTAATAGTCAAATTTAACTTGGCTAGTGCCAGGGCAACATTACTCCTGCATAATAACTTTCTTGATAAAATTGCACCTCAAAAACACACACACACATGTGAAAGTTTTTTGAAGTTTGATCGCTCCACCGATTTTTCAATAGTAATGGAGACATGCGACCTCATATGCACTCGTACTAAAATAACGTGATGCACGGTTTTTATTATGCCCTAACTACTATCAATCTTATACTACTACTTTGTATAATTGTATATATATATCACAATGTATCATTAATCACTTAGTGGTCTTCAAGAATAGATGAAGCATCACGCTTAACAAAGTAACACTTTAAGCAATGGCAAACAATTCCAGTGGGATCTTCTTTTGTTTTTTTGACCATATGATCTAGTGGGATGTTCAACATGTCTTACGTACCCTACAAAAGAATTATATTCTACTAAATTAAATACTAGTAATTGAAATAAATAAATAAAATTCAATTATATTCATCAATTATACAGTCCTAGTCAGCGTCTACATCATTAATTTTAGTCAAACCTTCCAATTTAACGGTCAACGTCCTACCCCCTAACGGTTTCTGTGATTTTTGCTCATATTTTGTAACTACATAGTCACTTTTGCACCTAAAAAAACCACTTGTTACTAAAAGCACATGTGTATTTTTGCACCTTAACTCTAATGAGTATATGTTTTTGCTAACAGGGTTTTTTATATGTATGTGTGGGGGTTAAAGTCCAATTTTGAATGTCGTGCCCTGGGGACACCGAGATGGGTGTATACCACCTCAATTTTTTTTTTTTTTTTTGCTAAGAAAAAAGTTTTGGAGGGGTTCGACATCAAAGATACATTCACCGACCTCTTTGATTTTTCCAATCTTTTAGATTGGATGCATTTAAAAAAGGGAAAATCTCATATAAAGCTGCTTAAGATAGAGAAATTTTAAATCAAGTTGTTAAACCCAACAAATCCCTAATTAAGTTATAGACTCAATTTGGGATTTTAAAATATAGGTGAATTGACTTTATTACACTCTCCTAATCTTCTCTATCATCTTTCCTCTTGAAAGAATTTAATTGCTCTTTAACTTATTTTTTTTAATAAATGTGCATATATATTAACATTAATATATAATAAAATAAAATATGATTCATTTAAACCAAAGGAGTTTTTGTATTCACAAAGAATGATTAAGAATGTTTTAAGTAAAAACAAAAACGCATAACACCGTTATCAATTAAATGTTTTTATTAAATATTTTGAATAAAATTTTATTTTTGAAAGAACTCAAATTAGTTTTTTGTCAATAAGGAAAATCAATCTTCATTAATTACGCAATTTTACTTATGTGATATGTAGGTTGTTTTTTTTTATATTAATAAATATCTTTTCTCTTAAAAAATCATTAATGAAAATATTTGATATGCAGTTTGCTATATCAAACAAGTTATTTTTTATATTAACATTTTTTTTCTCATTGAACAAAAAATCAAGTAAAAAATAATTTTTTTATCCTCAATGTTCGACTAGAAATCATTTAATTAATATTAGGGCTGATACTTTTCTTTTGAATTATTCCTGATCATTTTTTCACAAAACTTAAAATCTCTTTGATCTAAGTTAATCATATTTCATTTTATTATATATTAATGCTTGTATATATTTACACTTATTGTAAAAATAAGTTAAAAAGCATTGAAACCCTTTTAAGATGAGAGATGAGACTATGAGAGGACAATAACGTCATTTAATCTAAATCTTGAAATTCTAGATTGAGTCGATAACTTAATTAGGGATTTATTGAATTTACTAACCTAATTTAGAATTTCTTTATTTCAAGCAGCTTTATATAGGATTTTCCTTTAAAAAATTCCTTATTTATAAATTTAGATCGGAAAAATAAAATAAAGTGGATGACACGTATGTTTGTTAGATCAATATTATTTGGTCAATTAATTGTCAATTTTAACTTGAATAACAACTAGAGTGAAATTGCTACAATATAAAAACTTTCAATGTAACATTGCTCATAAGTGAAAACTTTTAATTAATTAATTAATTTATACCTTAACCTAAAACATAAGTGACATGTAAACCTACTAGCTCGGTATATCTGATCAACTAATAGTCAAATTTAACTTGGCAAGTGCCGGGGCAACATTATTCCTGCATAATAACTTTCTTGATAAAATTGCACCTTAAACACACACATATATATATATATGGAAAAATTTTGAAGTTTAATCGCTCCACCGATTTTTCAATAGTAATGGAGACATGCGACCTCATATGTACTCGTACTAAAATAACGTGATGCACGGTTTTTACTCTGCCCTAACTACTATCAATCTTATACTTTGTGTCACAATGTACCATTAATCACTTAGTGGTCTTCATGAATAGATGGAGCATCACTCTTAACAAGGTAACACTTTAAGCAATGGCAAACAATTCTAGTGGGATCTTCCTTTGTTTTTTTGACCATATGATCTAGTGGGATGTTCAACATGTCTTACCCTACAAAATAATTATATTCCACTAAATTAAATACTAGTAATTGAAATAAAATAAAATAAAATCCAATTATGCTCCATTCCACTTAAAAAAAAAAAATCACTTTAGAAAATAGCTGTTTTCTTGGTCTTATGCCTTCTCTTCGTACCACATCAAAGAAGCTCAAATTTAATTTTTTAGAATGGAGGGTTTTGAAGCTCAAAGGCAGCGTTTCAGAAGAACATGAGGATTAAAAAATAAGTTTTTAAAAGCATCTGTCTAGGCGGTAGTTGTTTGTAAAAAAATCATCAAATACACTCACTAGGTTTTTTAAAAAATAATAATAATTAAAAATATAAAAATACTTAACTTTTTGTACATTTAACTGTCAAATAGCTTCGTAAATATTGACGATTTGTATAGTAATAGTTAAATATTTGTTTTTGCTTCAAACTGTTTAAGCATGCCAAATTTTGTAGTAGCTAGCAGCACCATTCATCTGTTAGCCCTCTCAAGTCTAATGTTTTTTCCCGTTAAAATTGCGTTAATTATCCTTTGGAATATTCTAATTACATTAGAAAATTATATAGTTACATAATAAGTATGACTAATAGTCTCAAAATATTCCAAAGAAGACAATTAGTGGGAAGAGAAGGAAAAAACAAAAGGAAGAAAAAGCAAAGGAAGACTAAGACAAACGAGAAAGCAAATACCCAAGAAAGTGAACAAAAGGAATACTAACATTGATTTATGGAAAAATTTGCCCATTTCGAGCTTCATGGAAGTCACAAACCAATTTCTTAGAAAGTACCAGTATTTAACAAACACCCCCTACACACACACACAATTCACACTCAATTCCTTATAAGTAGTCAGAAAACGTGCCGCCTGTTTAGGCCTTAGATTTATAAATACTGTGTTTAAAATTTTTGCCTTAAAAGTAAAAGCGGATCTAAAAGGATTAATTGAGTAGGGCTAAGAGCCAGCCTTTTTAGACCCGTATGTTTTTTTTAAAAAAATTATTTATATGAAAATAATATCATTGATTTTTTATACTTTGTTAATGATGTTACAAATATGTAGTTGTTATTATCTTTTTTTCTAACTAATTTTCATAAGAACGTCTTGTGTTAAGAATCTTAAAAATTAAACACTTATAAAAGATTTCTTATTTCATAAGTATTCTTACAAATTCTGTATTTTTTAACTTATTTTTTAGTGATTGTTTTCTTCATATCTTGTGTTGTTTATTTTGTTGACTACTTACACTTTTCAAGATATATTTATAAGAATATTTTTAATTTTGTTAAGTCTTCTCATTAATTATTTATAATTGTGATATGTGAACAATAGTTTACCTTTGATGATGACTTAGTAATTGTGTTTGTTTGTTGCATGATGCATGTTATTTAGACCTTAATGTTGACATAATATATTTATTAAATTAGAACTTTAATTGTTGTAATTTACTAATTATATTTTTTTGGAGAAAAAATGCAAGAAAAATAGTTAAAATTTTAAACAATGGCTTCCAACCCTGACATGTACGCTCATGCACTACTACAAAAAAGGGTTACTACTTCCCTAAAAGACATCCTTATTTTTTAAAAGGAAATTAAAAGTAAACGCAATGACATTCTTGTAATTATATAGTTGAATTCTAAGAATGTGGCGTCCTAAAATAATGTTCAGGATGCCTATAATAAATTAAGACGTCCTAAAAACATTTTAGAACACCTAAAAGTAAATTTTTAGCGCCAAACTTAATTGTTTAGCGCCATGGCGCTATTTCGCGAACTTTTTTTGCGCCAACTAATGTTTTAGGAATATTTTTTTTGCGTCCTGAATTAATTATCGGGACTCCGTTATTATATTTATCGGCATCCTGAATTATGATCAGATGCCTTTATGTCATTTATTGGCGTCCTGAGTTTATATCAGTACACCTAAAAATTAATTAAGGTGTCCTGAAATTATATCAGGATGCCAATAAATTAATTTAGGCATCCTGATATATTTTCAGGACGCCTTAATTAATTTAGGCCTCATATAAGGTGTCCTGAATTCCATTCAGGACACCAAAAGTGAGTAAAATAACTACTCTCACCGAAACGTCCCTTTGAAAAGGGACGTTAATTTAGTCTTTTTTAGATCGTTTTTAGGTTTTTTGCAGTAGTGATGGGTCAGGCCTTGAAAAACATATATATTTTTTTATCCCAAGTTTAAAAGGATAGGCTCTTTTAAGTACTGGCTCTTTAAGGACTTACCCTGATTCCCAACTATACTTCCCATAGTCAAGGCATGCATAGTTTTCTTTCCAACTTTCCATGCGTGCTCGTAAAAGTTGATCTCTGAGTATAAAAGATTCTAAAAATTCTATGATTTATTTATATAGTCACAGTCTTATAGACTAGACCCACTAAAAGTTTGACTATTTGAATGAAATTCCTTGAAAGATAATTAAACTGTTGTGCAGGGTCACGACAATGGCAATGGCGGAACTCTTTGATGGCTAGTTGGGGTCTTGGCCTCAGTTGGCCCCGACTGATCTTATAAAATTTGTTAGTATATATATGTATTTATTATATGATATTTTATTTGACCACAAATTTGGCATCAGCTAATTTTTTATCTTTTTTGTAAGGATAATGTTTGTTTCATTACTCATTGGGCTGTGGGAGGAAAGTAAAATTCTTGTTTGAGATACCGAAAAGGTTAGTATCATCTTATATATTGTTTTGATTTATAATTATTGGTTATTATTTATTTGTATTTTCAAGGTTATTTGATATTATTTAGTAAATACTCTCTTTGGTCCTTATTTAAGGAACCAACAAACAATTCTCATAAGTCAATAAAAACAATTAAAGTCGTTAAATTTGTCCTAAAATGTAAGTATTTTTCGTTATTATCCCTATTAATTACACTAAACTCTAATATTATATTAATTATTACTCTTTTTTTTACTAAAAAAAAGAGTAATCATTAATTTTTGTTAATTATTATTTTCACTCACTACCTTTTTAATTATGTGTATACATGGAAAAAACTATTTAATACAATTTGGAAACAAGTAAGTGCCTTATAAAAAAGATTAAATATACTTGTTAGTTGCTGCTTTATAATAAGAATTAAAATGAATAGTTCAATATGTTTATTTTTTAACCCGGGTAAATTTTTTTTTCTAGTTCCGCCACTGGTCACAAATAAATAAGACCACAACCAATTTCGTGGAAATTTTGGTTTGTGTGTGAGTGTTATATGTACACTGCATCTGCGTGCATTCAACATTTTGCAGTGGAACAGAAAGTGGAAGGCATTCATTAATATTTGAATAACGACTTGACTGATCAGACCCCAGCTGAAAAGACATGGAAAGTTGGTTTGATAATGGAGAAAAAGAAACATTACCGGAGGAAAACATTTATATTTACATGTGTACGTTCTTTAACAATATATGAAAAGGTATTTAAAATAAATAAACGCTTATCATTTGGTTGTCCTAAATTAACATGAGTTCGAGACGTAATGCGTGCGTGGGTGGTAGAGCTTCCTAACCAATTATCTATGTGCCGAAAAGGTATATCGGAGAAAAAAAAATAAAAATAAAATAATAATGCAAGTGGAAAGATCAAGAGGAAGATTGACGAATGCTTCGTTTGATGTTGTGTTATCTTCTCATACCTATATTATCAGACTTAGCCAGTAAAAAGCTACTGTGAATTTTCTCAATTTAATTGCTAATTATGGACTTATAGACCTAAATCATGAGGTATTTTTTAGTACTGTTTAGTATCTTGAAGTATACTTTTAATACCATTTAATACCCTAGAAAAATATTTTAGGATACTAATTGGTACTAAAATTTATTTTTTCAAAATCATAAAATAATTTTTCAAGATCATGATGTATTTTTTTAGTACTGTTCAATATCCTGAAAAATATTTTTAGTACCATTAAGTATCCTAAAAAATATTTGTAGTACCACTCAGTACCTTAAAATATTTTTTAGGGTACTTAATGGTACTAAAAATATTTTTTTTAAGATATTAAAATAATTTTTCAATATCATGAAATATTTTTTTTGGTACCGTTCAGTATATTTTTAGTACCAGTCAGTATCCTCAAAAATATTTCAGATTGACTATAAGTTTAAATATCAAAACCTACTTATAATTGTCGCCAACCAAAACATAAATCACATTTTACAATCTAACTTTTTCGCAAATCAAATTTATTATAAGTCATTTTTTTCATTGGTATCCCAAACAATCCTAATATTTCTGTCATCAATGGCCCCTCGAATAATACTGTTACTTGGCATTATATTGTATATCATATGCCAATGGATGGTATTTATCGCACCCGCGCCCAAAAATCATGAAAATGGCATTGTTATTTTTATTTTATTTTTTATTTTTATAAAAAGCTTAGTTAGAAACATGCATATACAAACATTTAGTTCAAAACTCATCGTAACGAATAATGCCAGAAATTAAAGAAGTATTGGAGTTTTCTTAATATACGTGTGACCTGTTGGCATGTGTCGCATCCAGAAAACAAAGTTTTGAGTCGTGTCTCAGGGTATTGTCTTTAATACCTATTGGATGAGCTGAAAGCTCTTTAAATTAAATCCCATATGTGCTACTCTCGATTCTAAATATAAGATAAAATTAACTAAAAAATTAAATAAATTACTTAATCATATATTATATATTATATATTTTTAGATTATATATCAATTTATAAGTTAAGAGAAATAATTTAGAGAAAAAATGACAAATATAAATATTTTTAAAGTAATTTAATTAGTTTTATTAATCTCTTCAAAAAAGTCAATTTTGTCTTATATTTAAGACTAGAGAGAGTACCATTTAAATCTTATTTTCTCTGGTAGCCTGTTATCATGTATGTGAACCCACTCCTCCTCTTAGTCCATATGGAGCTTGTTTGAGTTAGCGTTGGAAAAACATGTTTACGTAAGTTAAGACAAAACTCTTCTTACAAACTTACCACTTTAGTCCTATTTATAAGTTCCTTTTAACCAAAAAAATTGATCCTATTTATAAGTCCGGTTTTAGGATAATAAATGAGATTGTAACAATTTTACCCGAATTAATTGTACCAATGAAAATAGAGAGAGAAGAAAGAGTAGAAAATTTACCCTATAATCATTAACTTAACCATCTCTCCTTGGTATGTGTGATTTAGTTAAAAGAGATTTATAAATAAGACGTGGTACTCTCTCTGGTCTTTATTATATGACACCAACTAACAATTCTCACAAATCAATAAAAACAGTTAAAGTCAATATAATTGTCCTCCAATTTAAGTAACTTTCAATATTACCCCTACTAATTGCACTAAACTCTAACATTGTATTAATTATTACTCTCACCCACTACCCTTGTTAGTTATGGGCATATATGGAAAAAATAAGTAATGCGCATTGAAAATAAGCAAGTGCCTTATAAAAATGATCAAATACAATTGTTAGATGGTACTCTCTCTTATCCTTATTATAAGACACCAACTAACAATTCTCACAAACTAATAAAAACAATTAAAGTTAATAAAGTTATTTTACAATTTAAGTAGCTTCCAATATTACCCTTACTAATTGCACTAAACTCTAATATCATATTAATTATTACTCTCATCCACTACCCTTATTTATTATGGGATTACATGAAAAAGAATAATTAATATTCATTAGGAACAAGTAATTAGTGTCTTATAAAAAGAACCAAATAAATTTATCAGTTAATACCTTATAATAAAGACTAGAGAGAATAGCTTATAATAATAAAGACTAGACAGAGTAACTCGTATACCATAAATCACATTACAAAAACATCTTCTATTGGTAATCCAAACATGTCAATATCAAAAGTTGGTATTTACAATCTTATATGCTTCCATAGTCTTGCAATTTTGGCACGTTCACACGTGCATTAAAATTCCAAGAAGTCCCGTCTCTCTCTGACTTTTGCAATTTTGACACGTTCACATGTGCATTAAAATTCCAAGAAGTCAGTGTGCGTTTCTTCTTAATTCCATGGTCTACGATTTTACGTTTTTACGATTTTTTTTCATTAAAACGATTTTACTAATTTTCCATACGTTTTTATTTTTTTACGTTTTTTTTACATTTTTACTACGTTACGATTTTATGTTTTACGATTTTTCATTCTTCTTCCGTTTTCACGTAAAATCTACGTTTTCACTACCATGCCCATGGTATCTTTAATTAAATTAAGAAGATTCAATCTGGCAAAAAAAAAAAAATCAATATAATGCAGAATTTAACAAGCTGGTTTAATTGATATGAAACAAACACATACTTTACAATGGCGTAAATTATATTCAAATTATAGTTATTGATGAGTTTATTACTAAATACCTATGATAATATTTAAAAGCATTTTCCAAGCTCTAGTCATAATTTTAAAGTTGGTAAAATCAGTAAAAAGTTCTTGTTTCACAATTTTACTTACTAGAAGACTTGATATGTTTTTATCCACATGCAGTATCAGTATTATGCAATCAGCATTATTTCATATACAAATAGTATTGGTATTTAAATTTAGGTCCTTCTCCTGAATGAAAATTTTAAACAATTACCTTTTCACAAATTTTCTCAACAAATAAAATTTAGCATCCAAGTCTCCTTAGGGTGCATAAAAAGCCAAGAGAAAAAATTTAATTTGCCAAGTCACTCTTTAATATTTATGTTTGTCATGTTACATAACAGAACGCAAAACCGGGGATCCAGTTTTGGTGCTTGTCCTACGGACAATCAGGGAGAGCTTGTCCGTACGGACAAGCTTTGGACCATCCAGATCTGATCTGTACGGTCCAGATTTGATTTTTTTTACTTTTTTGTTTTTTATCTAAAATAATTTTAATGGGTAGAGAATCTAAAATAAAGATAATCTCTCAACTAACATTTTTTTAAAAAATGATTTTTTCATATAGAAAAAATAAAAACGAAAAATAATTAAAAAAAATCTGGACAATCCAGATCCCATCTGGACGGTCCAGATGGACCAGCTCTCCCTGCCTGTCCTTTGGACAGGCACGGAAACTAATTCCGCAAAACCGGTATAAAGATGTTATATGTGTGTGTGTGATTTTTAAAATTAATTATAGTAATTAAATTATAGGAAAAATTACATCCAGGTCCCAACGATTATAAAAAATAGTAAAAAAGTCCCAATAGAAATTCACATATTTAGGGATTTTTTTGATATTATTTGTATGGAAATAAAATCTAGGGTTTTAAAATTTTGTTGTAGATATAACACTTCCTATTATAAATATGACTTTTTCTGTTGTAAATGACCAGATTTTTAATTTTGTTGTAAATATGACACTTGTTGTAAATATAACATTTTTCTGTTGTAAATGACCTCTGTACGTTTAGAGACTTAAGTTTGAAACAAAATCCAGGTGTTTAAATGTTGTAAATATGACACTTTCTGATATAAATATGGATTTTTCTGTTGTAAATGGTCAGGTTTTTAAATTTTGTTGTAAATATAATATGTTCTATTATAAATATGATACTTCTTGCTGTTAATACAAATAATATCACAAAAGTCCGTAAGGACTTCTGTGTAATTTGGTGATTTTAAAGGACCTCATTGTATTTATTTCTGGTCTTTAGGACCTGCACATGATTTTCCCTAAATTATAATCTCTGAAAAATTATTTGTCAATTATAAAAGTGATTAAGCAAAAAAATAACACAAGCCAAGTCATACGGAAAACTATTATAGACCCATAGGGGTAGGGGTCAGATTGATGGCGCAACATCAAAGGGTACTAAAAGGTAAGCTTTCTCTATCAATGGTTGTTAAATGTAAAAATATAATTTTGTAAAGGCCCTTGACACTGTCCACACTTCAAACTTGGAATCAATGTGAACAAGACGACGTACATACTAGTAATATGAAAAGGCATGAAAATGATCCTTATATTAAATGAAATTTGACCAGGCCTATAAGCCACGAATATTAATACATACCACTCTAATCTTATTTATAAGTCTAATTTAACCAAAAAATTTGGTCCTATTTATAAGTCTATTTTGACCAAATAAATGAGATTGTGACAATTTTGCTCATATTAATGATGATGAGAGAGATTGACTAATTATATTGAGAAGCGAAAAAGTACCCATTCATAAATGAGGGTAGTGTTGGAAATTTGCTCTATAATCATTTAGATACCTAACTTTCCTTGGTATGTGAGATTTGATCAAAGTGGACCTATAAATAGGACCAGAGTGGTAAAGTGAAGTTTTTTTTTTTTTTTAAAAGGCTTCAATAAGCTATCGGAGAAAACTTGAGTGAAAAGTAAATCTTCTCCTCTCATAAAAAAAGGTAAATTTTATCCTACATGGATAAGGGGAGGATAAAAACTGGGGGGAAAAGATAACGTGGGACCCAAATGTATCTTGTAATACTTTACATTTATATTTAAAGAACCTACACAAAAATCCCATATTGCGAAATTTATTGTTAAGAGCTATCTAAAATTTGTCCGTATGCCCTGTTCAGCGGATCTATGAATGAGCAGGGCATGCTCATCTTTCGAAATGTGAGGGATTCCATTTTTTCACTAACACTCGATAACAAAAAAAAAAATACTCTATAGTATTAGATGTATTAAAAATTAATTAATTTAATATACGGGGTGTTTTTAAAAAAAATATTTCAAGCGGTTAGATACGACTTAATTTAAAAAAATAAAAAATAAATGATTTTTTTTTTTAAATAAACTCTTTTGGGGATGAGCGTTCTCCTCACTTTTAGACGAACAAGGAATATGGATTCAATATGCAATCTATCTTCTCATGTATAGGCGGTGCAGCCGCTTAAAGATATACGTTGCAATAAGAAATTTCCAACAATTTTTTCTTAATTTTTATTTTCATAATTATTTTTAAAATTGTAAAATAATTATATAAAAAATAAAATAAAAACAGAATTAAAATTGGAAAAAATAGCTATAAAGTAAGATTAATATTAAAATTATTTAGAAAAAATATGATAGAATAATGCTTTTTTATTTATATATTTTTCAAAATAATAAGATTTTTATTATCTATAAAAAATTAACCAATTTTGTCTCTTCCCTATTTTCTCCTTCCTACCAATGAGACCAAATGAATTATCTCTCTCTACCCAAAAAAAAAAAAAAAATCATTTTGTAAGCAAAGAGTGAAGAAAAGCAGGGCTGTAGAACGTAGCGTTATGGAACTTGTGTTTTTTCTTCTAGGATACTATTCATATCTATACATAAGATAAAAGATCAAAATATCTTTAATTTCTTAGATTTTTTTAATCCCTTTATTTATTTTGGAAATATATTTATCAGTCTTGTAAATGCAAGAAATAAAAGAAAGGTATTATTGTCTTATAAAGAAAATTATTTTAACCCAATGAAGTAGAGTGAAGTTTTAGATTCTGTAAGGGTTGACTGGAATTAGATTACTAACTAAAACCCTCCCGTTTTAAATATGTGGAAGATGACAAGGCTTGTTGTGGTTACTTAATTATAGGGTCAAATTCTTTTTTTAACAATATTTCCCATTCCACTAGCATTAGGAGTGAGGCTCAACGCAATTTCCATTCAACCAGTTCTTCCACACCATAACTTCACCGCATCTTCTCTTCTCTTATTCCTACCCCGTGGCCCCCACTCCCCCCATTTCCCGGTATATAAACAAGTCCTCACTTGCACTCCACAATCCACATACAAAACAAAACCCACCATTTCATTATACATCTCCCTCCCTCTCTCTCTCTCTCTCTCTCTGTTCATCGATCAGCAATGGAGAATCTTCCCAAGTGCCAAGCAAACTACACATCACTCACCCCTCTCACTTTTCTCTCCCGAGCTGCTTCTTCCTATGCTCACAGAACCTCCCTCATCTGTGAAGCCACCTCTTTCACCTGGTCTCAGACTTACGACCGTTGCCGCCGCCTCGCCTCCTCCCTCCGCTCCCTCCACATCGCCAACAACGACGTCGTAAGTCTCCAATACTAATTGTACTACACTATATTATACTATCTCATGGAATGTTTATTTTATCCTCTAATTACATGGCTGTCCACTTTGTGTATAACATACATACAGGTCTCAGTGTTGGCACCCAACATTCCGGCCATGTACGAGATGCATTTTGCCGTGCCTATGGCAGGGGCTGTGTTAAACACCATAAACACTCGTCTTGATGCCAACAACATAGCCACCATCCTCAAGCACTCCGAAGCTAAAGTCTTCTTCGTGGACTACGAGTACGTTCCTAAGGCTGGCGAAGCACTCCGGATCCTCGTGGAATCCAACGGTGGATATTCCTCTCTGCCTCTCGTCATCGTCATTGACGACATCAACTCCCCCACCGGCATCCGCATGAACGAGCTCGACTACGAACTCCTCATCAGCCGTGGCGACCCCACCTTCGTCCCCATCGAACCCCATGATGAGTGGGCCCCAATTGCCCTTAACTACACCTCAGGCACCACCTCTGCCCCGAAAGGCGTCGTTTACAGTCACAGGGGAGCCTACCTCAGCACTCTTAGCTTAATCTTATGCTGGGAAGTCCCCACCGCTCCGGTCTACTTATGGACACTACCCATGTTCCACTGCAACGGCTGGACCTTCACCTGGGGCATGGCCGCGCGTGGAGGAACCAACGTCTGCCTCCGCAACATCACCGCCTCACAAATCTTCAACAACATAGCCCTTCACAACGTCTCCCACATGTGCTGTGCTCCCATCATCTTCAACATCATCCTTCAAGCTAAACCAGCTGAACGCCGCCGGCTCGCCTCCACCGTCGAGATCCTCACCGGAGGCGCGCCTCCCCCGGCGGCCCTCCTCCAACAGATAGAGTCGCTCGGTTTCCACGTCACTCACGCCTACGGCCTCACGGAAGCCACCGGGCCGGCGCTGGTGTGCGAGTGGGACAAAAAGTGGAATGATTTGCCCAGAGAGGAACAGTCAAAGTTGAAAGCTCGTCAGGGTGTTAGCATACTAACACTCGCCGGCGTCGATGTGAAGAATCTGGAGACAATGGAGAGTGTGCCAAGAGATGGGAAGACGATGGGAGAGATAGTTCTGAGAGGAAGTGGGATCATGAAGGGATATTATAAAGATCCAGAAGAAACATCAAAAGTATTTCAGAACGGGTGGTTCAGAACAGGAGATGTCGGAGTTGTACACCCAGATGGTTATCTGGAGATCAAAGACAGGTCCAAGGATGTGATTATCTCCGGCGGAGAGAACATTAGCAGTGTCGAGGTTGAGAGTGTTCTTTACAAGCATCCGAGGGTGTCGGAAGCTGCGGTGGTGGCAATGCCTCATCCAAAGTGGGGAGAAACCCCCTGTGCCTTCATAGCTCTGAAGAAGAAGAATGAATCAGAATCAGGGAAGAAGACGACGGATGATAATGACGTCACGGAGGATGACATAATTGGGCATTGCAGGAAGAGAATGTCACGCTTCATGGTTCCGAAGTTTGTAAAGTTCATGGACGAGCTGCCAAAAACTTCAACGGGTAAGATTCTCAAGTTTGAATTGAGGGAAAAGGCCAAGGGATTCCTTGTGTCGGAAGATGAGAGGAATACGACGTCGTCTGGCTCTGCTCGAGTTGATCGGAATAAGAAGGGTAATAGTAAAAGGGGTGGTGATTACAGTAGCGAACAAGTCTTGGCACTTTCTCGTCTTTGATTATTGAATTGCCAAATCTTTGTTTAATTGGAGAGGGACAAACGAAGGGTTGTTAATGTTGCTTGTTGAGTTGTGTACATACTACGTAGTCCAAAGTTGGACGTGTTTGGCTGTTTACTTATTTCAAAGTGATTTCCGTGTAAACAATCTTAAACCCCGCGGGTTGTTAATGAAGCAAAGCCAAAATATTATTGATAAATACTTTTTGATTGTTTTTTTTTTTAGAATATTATCGGTGAGCGCGTCGCACTTCACACTCGCACATGTGCGAGTGATGCATAATGGTAAGGGACATATAATTGGGGAATAAAATGACTACCTCTAGTGCTTAGGGTTGGATTCAATCATAAATACCACTCTGGTCCTATTTATAAGTTTAGTTTAACCAAATCTCACATACCAAAGAGAGGTGGTTGACACAATGATTATGGGGGTAAATTTTAAATTTTGCCTTCATTTATGATTAGATGTTTTTTAATTGTTTCTTATCTCTCTCTATCTTCATGAGTATAGTTAATATGAGTAAAATTGTCACAGTCTCATTTATTACTTGAAACTGGACTTATAAATAGGACCAAATATTTACCACTCTGGTCCTATTTATAAGTTCAGTTTGACTAAATCTCAATACCAAGGAAAAATAGTAGTTTACTCAATGATTATGGGGTAAATTTTCAATTTTACCCTTATTTATGATTGAGTATTTTTTAAATGTTTATTCTCTCTATCTTTGTGAGTGTAATTAATATGAGTAAAATTGTCACAATCTAATTTATTATATGAAATTGGACTTTATAAATAGGACCAAATTTTTTTGGTCAAACTGGACTTATAAATAGGATCAGAGTGGTATATGAATATCAATTCATATCTCCTAAATTTATAATTTTTTTTGGTCATGCATAGATATCCTTTTATTGGAATCAATTATATTCAAGGTACCATCAAACATTAAATATTTCAAAAACTTAAATTATAGTTTAGTTCATTATGTTGTGAAGAAGTAGACCTCTGCTGGATCCAACCTGCTTTTGATAAAGAAGGACCATGAAATGGCCTATGGGGATCAATAATGAGATTTTGGTGCATCATATGGATAAGTTGGCCCACAGAATTTAATCTCAAAAGCAATAATTTGATAGGATCTATTTCTTCGCTCTCACATTTTTTTCCAGATTATTTAATAAAATGAAAATAGTTGGGTCTAATCTCCCATAACATAACATGATGAATTAATATTCGAACTCTCACTGAGAGGTGTTCACATTTAAAGCCAGATAATTCCTCGAACACAGTAGCCTCCTAAGAGGATACCCGTGCTTAACAAAAAAAAAAGTAAATAAAAATACATGCCAAGTAAATTTTTAAATAAAATTAACAAAAACTATTAAAATTGAATTAAATAATATTAAAATAAGTGATTGTATATATATATTTTATTATAAGCGATAAATCAAACGGCACTGATGAGGTACTGCTTTTTTATTCATTTTCTTTAATAATGGTATCTCCACTGTGTTTTCTTTGGGATCACGAAACGCGATCTCAAAAGTGTTTCTTCACATAAAATGAGACAAAACATCTTTTATATATTTATATTTTAAACCGTAAATCACGATTCAAAAGTTTTTTTTTTTTTTAACACTTCTTCAATCTTAATCGTTGCTTTTGTACGACAAAAGAAGTTTCTTTTTGAGCAGCAAGGTTCCAAAATATTGATAAATACTTTTTGGGTTTTTAATTGTTTTTGTTTTGTTATAGAATATTGCTGGTGAGCGAGCCGCACTCAACACTCGCACATGTGCGTGTGATGCGTAATGGTAAGGGACATATAATTGTGTTGGGGGTGGGGATGATTGGACGCGGCTTGCGTCCACTTCTTATACGGTCCACTGTCATTCTCTTCCCCCACACTGCACCGTTTTTGGTGCAAAAACAGGTGAGGTGATGGGTTTTTTTTTTTAAACAAAATATTTTAAAATACTGACTCATACTAAAAAGATACTTCAGCATACTGACTGGTACTAAAAAAATACTTCTTAATCTTGAAAAAATATTTTATGATCTTACAAAAATATTTCAAGGATCTTGGGAAAATATTTGAGGGTACTGATTGATACTGAAAAAATACTTCATGATCTTGAAAAATTATTTTATGATATTAAAAAAAAAATTTCAGGGTACTTACTGGTACTAAAATTATACTTCAGGATACTAACTAGTACCTTCAGGATATACTAAGGGGTACTAAAAAAAATATTTCATGATCATGAAAAAATATTTCATAGTACTAACTGATACTAAAAATATATTTCAGGATATCTTTTTAAAATCCTAAAATACTTTTTCAAGATCATGAAGTATTTTTTTAGTACCGGTCAGTATCCTGAAGTATCTTTTTAGTACCAGTCAGTACCCTAAAATATATTTTTTTTTTTTTTAAAAAAGCATCACCTCCCCTGTTTTTGCACCAAAACGGTGCAGTTTGGGGGAAGAGAATGCAGTGGACTGTAACAGAAGTGGATGGAAGCCGCGTCCGGGATGATTACATGTAGTGCTTAATATGAGTCTTAATGAGGGTTGGATTTAATTATAAATCTAAGATCTCAATTCATTTCTCGCAAATTTATAATTTCTGTTGTTACATGTAGATATCCTTCAATTAAAATCAATTATATTCGAAGCACTATCAAATACTAAATGTGGACACTTCTTTTTTTAGAAACTTGAATCATAATTCACTATGTTGTGAGAGACTAGCCCTTCGTTGGACCCAACTTGCTTTTGATAAATAAAAAATATTACATCATAAATAAAAATACTTGAAATATGATACATACCTTATGTACAAGAAATTGAAAGAAATCTATTACAAAACTGAAGATCATTTCACTTGACTTTTACTCTACATGTTTTCATAGTGTTAAATTCATCTATAATTGAATTTGTTCTAAAACTCAAGATAATTTCTTTTTCAATGTATGTAATCAAAGAATCATCAACAAATTGGTATTTACGACAAAGAGTATGAATTATTTTATGACCAATATGATTTTAAAAATATTATTTATAACAAAAGTAAACAAATTAAAATTAACTATTAGTCCTCTTCGATATTCCCATAGCCATTTTTTAAATAAAACTCAAAACTTGCCCAAATCATAACCCTAAAATATTATCTAATTAGTATAACAGTAGTATCATTAGAAAAATAAAATCATGCATAATAAATTTTGAGAAGGAAATTTAATGAAAAAAAGTGATTTTAAATACCTTATTGATTCTCAAAATTTATAATAAGCTCTCGAAACAAAAATGGTGGACAAGCAGTGAGAGAGGAAGAAAAAGAAGACAATTTTGGTGGGGTTGGGGATCTATTAAATGTTATCTTTTGATATGCATATTAAATTACATCATTAAAAAAAAAAACTATATATAATAATGGAAGGCGGTTTCGAAAAAGACAAGTGCATATCAAATTACAATATAAAATAAAATAATAAAATAAAAATAGACATTTAATATATCTCCAACGTCATATGCATATCAAATTACATCATTTTGAAGAAGAAAAACAAATAGAGGGGTCGGGGGCTAGGGTGTGTTGGCCTCTGCCTATGGGGGATCAATAATGAGGTTTTGGTGCATCATTTGGATAAGTTGGCCCACAGAATTTAAGCTCAAAAGCAATAATTTGATAGGATCTATTTCTTCCCCCTCGCATTTTTTTTTTTTTCCAATTGCTTAATAAAATGAAAATAGTTGGATCTAATGGTAAGGACTAGTCCCCATAATATGACGAACCAAGAATCGGATTTTTACTGACAGAGGTGCTCATATTTATGGTTAATTAGTGTCTCGAACACGATTGCCTCTAAAAGGATACCGGTGCTTAGCAAAAAAATAGTAAATTAAAATAAAAATACATGCCAAATAAATTTTTAAATAAAATTATAAAAATTGAATTAAATAATATTAAAATAAGTGATTGTATATATTATGCTTCTCCATGTAAATCGAGACAAAACTTCTCTCACATGCTTATCTTGTATACCATAAATTACAAATTAAAAAACTGCTTTTAAAGATTTCAATCGCTATTCTAAATAAGCACGAAATTTTGTAAGTGCTTCTTGAGTCTTAATCATTGCTTGTGTATAACAAAAGAAGTTTCTTTTTGAGCAGTAAGGTTCCAAACGAATGAGGGACCAGTTTATTTCAATTATGAGGAAAAAGTTATTTAACGATCAGCATGTGTCCTTTTCTTATAACAAGTGACTGAAATCTAAAGAACTTTATTCGAGGCTGTCCTACTTTTGAAACAAAAATCAATGTTTCCTTGTATTTTGTTTCGGGCATCTTTGGCAAATTCAGCATTTATCGGAATCACGCACGCACGCACGCACTTCAGCCCACAGCCATTCTCATTCCTGAATCAAAATACATCTTGGGTATGATATACCCATATAGTCCCTGTACAGGTATTTACTAACTAAATGAGGAGGGCTATCAAATATACAACATATACATCCTCCTGTGTAAAACTATAACCAGCAAGTAAATCTGCACAACAGTGATAGCGTCACTGATCTCCAACCGTAGTCGTGAATCAGCCTCTTCCTCCAGCTGCAGCCTTCGTAGTAACTGAACCACAGTTATGAATCACTTTCAATTACAATCCTATCTTGCTGTTTACTCAAAGCAATTTCTATACCAGATAACACTGCCCAAAGTTCTGCATTAAAGGCCGAACACACTCCCAGCTTCCTTGAGAACTCCCCAAGCCATCTGCCATCACTCCCTCTCATTAACTCACCACATCCAGCCATATTTTCCTTCCCCTAGAAGCCCCATCTACATTTATTTTAACCCATCCCTCCAAAGGTGCCTCCCATCTGATATTGACATCCACTCTTCCTCCACATGCTTTACTGAACTCCTCCCTTGCTTTTTTAATCTCTCTTCCTCCACATGCTTTACTGAACTCCTCTCTTGCTTTTTTAATCTAAAAATCTCTCTAACATGCCATGCCACTATCGGAATCTTATATTTTAATGTAGTTATTTAAGAAGAATGGACATTGGCCTAGGAGCTTGGTGCGAAATTGGAAGAAAAAGAATCGGAGATAAAGACGAGTGAAACATAACCCAACTCATTTGCCTAATTATATTGCTTAAAATAATTAGTAATAATAATGAATAATTATAGTTTTTTCCCCAAAATAATGAATAATGATAGTTAACAGTATGACGTTAGGTTCTTACTATAACCTATAATTTGTAATACAATTTTCTCTATAACTTACTCGTATATTTTATATTGATGTAGTATTCATTTTAATAAACTCTATTATTGCATTATGTTCGAAACATCAATATAATTTATAGGGCCCTTAGGTAAGGATTCAATTCGCAAGACAAATCCCAAATATCAAGCTTGGAATTTTAAAATACTATCAAACTAATGACCATCTTTGTTTCTCCATTCAGTTCAAAAACCAAAAACAAATGCCCTCATTTCCCTTTACAAATACATTTACCAAACTATCTTATATATACTATTTATGTAATGTTAAAATATGAATATAATATATACATATATCTATTTAAGCACTGTCACCTAAAATTTAGAAGCTGCTGACGTTGAAAAAACACGTTCACGTAAGTTAAAACCAAACTCTTCTCACAAACTTAACTCGTATCCTGTAAATTATGTTAGAAAAGTAGCTTCTACTACTAATCCAAACAAGCACTTAAAGCATGAGTATATGGAGAAGATCCACTGACACAGCATATCGCAGGTATATTCTGTGACATAAAGATCCACTTGTTTTTTTTTAAAGAAAAAAAGGGAAAAGGTAAACAGCAAGGAAATTACAAAATAAGTTGGAGAAGTTAGTAGGAAGGTGGCTCCTTAAGCACATGGAGACTAAAATATTTGGAGAGCATAACTGGCTAAAGCATGAGCGCATGGGTCAATTACAATTATACTTTTCTCTCACATAAGAACTCCGAACAAGAGTACCACCAAAGACCAACCACATCAAACACACGTGTTTAATTTTCCTTTTCCTATCAACAGCATGAGGATGAAGCTCTTGATCCTTCTTGGGGTCTATCCACAAGAACCATCCCTGCTGGATTTTGAGCAGGCTGAGCCCTCGGCAATCTTTTGGCTGTTAACACAACTCCCCGGGTCATGACATAAAAAGTATAATAATTCAAAACAAGATCACATGCAAGATAAATATTAAATTATGAATTATCACCAAAGGCATGGCAATAGTCAGTAGATCAACAAATGCTTTCAGATAATGTGATTCCATTCACTTTCACAGTCCGTAACCAATAAACACATGGGTATTACTAACTATTTATGTTCAATCCCATCATACTAAAACAGTGTACATCTGAAAAGTATCCCGCCCTACAATCGGGGGACAGACTTCTCTCCACAGGACAGATATGTTTCCCCTTCCAAATCATCTTAATGCAATTCAATAAAGGAAGGAAATCAAAGTCAAATTAGAATTATTAATCGTCCTAATTAGGCAGCTGAAACACGGGACAGGAAAGGAATCATATACCTATTTCATAGAATATATCATTTACATTGGCTGCAGTTTTGGCAGAAGTCTCCATGAAAAAGAGACAATTGTCCTCAGCATATACACGTGCCTCCTGCAATGCCAATATTAGAACTTAAGGGCTGGTCATCAAAATGAATTCCCCATCATGAATGAAGGGCATAAGCATACAGCTATATCACTTCACAGAGTTGCAACTTGCAACTGAATTGATCAGATTGTGAAAGGAAATAATATTCTTAATTAATAAGATCTACACCATGATGGGGGTAGCCAATAATAATGATGATGATACTTACTTCAGCTGTCACTTGCCTCTTCTCTTCCAGGTCAGCTTTGTTACCAGCAAGAGCCATAACCATACTGGGGTTCCCTGCAACAACAAAATGGAATTCATTCATTAAATTCCTGCTTATGTGACCCGTAATCCTTGAGTTAAAACTACAAGGGAATCAGCCTATAGTTATTCCCCGAGTCATAACACAGCTGTGACCAATAATTTGTTCTCTATATTCCATAATGTAGGAGTCATGGAAGATCAGTGACAGTTAAGTCCAAGAAGCATAACAAGCATATACATAGATATCATAGGTAAATTACATATTTAATATCTTCAAAATTGGGAATTTGAGGAAAATAAACTTCAGAAAATCACGCAGCGGGATGTCGAAGAAGATAATACAGATTAGGTGACAGCATGTAACTAATACACACACTAGTCGTTAGAGGCCTACTGGCCCGAAATAGACACATTAGACTTTTGCTTAGCTAAGTCCAATTAAATAATCACTTAAGGAGGGGTTTACATCATTGGAATGCCCTTTAGTGGGTTGGAAGACACTGATGGGCAATTAAGAGACACAGACTAACAAATATAACTCTAATTGCAATTGAAGGAGGGAGTAAGACATGAAGAAGTAATTGAGGCTATAATAATCTAAGTCACCACTTAAGATCTAGAATTACCATTACTATTAACCACAACTTAGATTTAATATTGTCGTAGCTAGATTTTTCTTCTTTAATCATTGTTCCAAGTCATGCCTTGCTCAAATTAAGAGAACTTATTAAATTAACAATCAATCAGGTTGTTGGACCAAGCCTTAACGGGAATGATGATACTCTACTTATCACTATATTACTTGTTACTTGATAAGTCCCATGCACTTGGGAATTGTTGTAATAGACTACAATGACAACAACCTATTAACGCATTTGCAGCAGGTTATAATGGCAAGGACTCAATTACATAGTTTGAAGGACCAAGTCAAAAAGTGGCAAAGTTAAGGACTGATGTTGGGATGAAATTAGTAATTAAAACAAATATTTTTGGCCTACCCTTTCATTTTTATACATTTAATAAGCACCTTTTATGTCGCTGTAATCTATTTAAATCAAACATTCATAGAAAAAGGAAATCAGCAAATACCTTGCTTCTGAAGCTCTTGGACCCACTTCTTTGCACGAGTAAATGAATCCTTCAAATAAAATATAAAACCTATTATATGAAACCTTGGAGCACAAAGGAATTTAAAAACACAAAAGCACAGTTTAGCCAAGCAAACCCTGACTAAATATCAACATTCACTCCACACCAAATCCGATCCTCATGAAAGATGTCAAAAATTATATTCCAAAAATGGCATGCTACATCTCAATGCAGAAAACAATGGCTGTTTGTCTTAAAAACTCCAACAACACGTCACACTAACAGCAAGTGAAATAGGTTTCATTGGTCCACAAGTTAGAAGCATTTCATTTGTAATTATCATGCTAGATATCATGGGCTAGAAGAAAAACTCGACCATTGGATAATAAACCAGAAAATGAAATATAGAACAAACCAAAGTAATTACATGTATATAATCCCAAATAATCCAAAAGCTAAAAACATTTCCACCAATGATAGGGCCGTGGATATTCAATAACAAAGGTATCAACAACTCTATCATTCATAATTGAAGAGCGATGAAAATTCCAGTAAAAATAGAATTTTGTCATTTAAATAAATGAGGTGGAAGAATAGTTCCATGTAGAAAACCATCAAATATGTGGAAAAAGTTTGAGGGAAAACATTAATCTCCAACCAACTATCCTCCCAAAAACTATAATTGGCTACCTAGATTGCACTTGTCATTTCCTTTAGCGCCCTGTACTTTTTTCATCATTTTACAGATTTTAATATATGTGCACTATTTAGACCAGAAACCAAAAATAGTATCACAGCACAAAAAAGCATGCCAGAAAGCAATTATCAATGAATATATTATACTATGCATGTGTGCGTTCGTGCACGCGCACACAGTTGGAAGTCAAGAGCTATACAGGTGTAGGTTATGGTTCCAATGAGGTTTTTAGGTTATTAACACAAGCTTTGATGCCAAGCTGATGTTTAACAAGAGTGGGAAATGCAAGAGAGGGTAGAAAGGAGGGAGAGACAGCAAGAAATAAAGAAGACGTAGACCAAATTGAAGGAGAAAAGAAGAAATGTAGAGAGAGAGAGACAGCCAAATATTCAACTTCATTCAATTCATTTGAAAGTCTGACAAGTAAAGAAAAACTAAGCTCAATTTACAAAGCTTTAACCTTAAAGCAAATAATAAAAGATAATCTAAGCAAATCACAATGTTTAAATAAAAGTTGACCCTAGTAATCTGAAACAAATATAAAAAAAAAAATTATAATAAAACAAGAAATCCTAAGAATCTAAAAGATAACATAAAAATCAATCTAATGTTGTAGGGTTTCCTGCTCCAAGCAGGACCCTTCAACCTTCCAACAATTTATGTATGTATGTATCCATTAGCTACTTCAATATAAATTCAGAAGATTATGAGGGAGAGATATCATACTTTGCTAGTAATATCATAGACAATGATGGCGGCGGCGGCGCCTCTGTAGTACATGGGAGCCAAGCTATGGTACCTCTCCTGCCCAGCTGTGTCCCAAATTTCAAATTTAACAGTTGCATCATTAACAGCTAATGTCTGTGAAAAGAAGGCTGCCCCTATTGTTGATTCCTGTCCACACAATAAACCCATATAAACTTAGCAACAGAGACTTAATTAGTCTACTTGCTAGGCTTTGGCACAACTTAACATATGTCGGAACCAAAACCGCCAACATGCATGTTGTTGTAAAGAGAAGGTCAAGCATAATCGTCTTTCCTCCTTTTGTTTCCTTATGCAATGTTTGATAAGTAGAAAAGTGTTTTCTAAAAAGGAAATGAGAAATGCCTCCATTTTCTTTCTAGATGCATTTCATATTTCTTTTCTAGAAATATTTTTCTGCGTACCAAACATTGCCCTAGACTATCATGGATTCTTAGGATGAAGGGAAGGAGAATCCAGACATGTACTTTTATGTGATCAGCAGAAACAATTCACATCTTCTGAATAATATATTTTAGAAACATTCCAATCAAAACAGCACATCGCTGATAAAACTTGAATTCACATTATAACTTCATCCAAAAAAATCAGTTCACCTTCAGTCAAACGAACTAAATTCAAAATGCCAAAAAAATTGTTTGCCAACAGAGAGAGACATGTAATTCAGAGAATATTTTCATTATATCAGTATATCTGACTCTTAAGTAAACACTCAAATACACGCAGTAAAATCATCAAGAGAAGCTCGGAAATAAATTAGGAGTTAAAAAAACCTGGAATTCAAGAAATTGACCCCTAACGAATCGCAAAACCAGGCTAGACTTTCCGGCACCCATATCACCTAGGAGAACCTTATCATCAATCGAGAGTATTATAACCTCAAACCGTCGAAAAACCTGGGAAGGAAACAAAAAACAAGGAGATAATAAAGAATCGAAATCAAACTCACCAATTTAGCGTTGAGATTGTCGTGCCCGATCGTAGCCATGGTAATATATTGGATCGATTGGAAGGGAAGCGCAATTAGACCCAACCAGTCGAAGAAGAAACAGAAAATCTCAAAGAGTCCGCGTAGGTGATTCTGCACAATTAGCTGAGGATTGGAATAAAGAAGAATCCAAAGCAGAGTCTCTCTCGATCGTATTACTTTCCCTCACAACGATGGTCGATGGCTGCGTGATAACGAATTTTATTTAGCGACATATACCAAGAAATCCCAAGAAAGGGAGTTAATTATCAAGAAGACGCTTAGGCTTGTTTTTTTTAAATAAAAAAAATAAAATAAAAACCTTTTTGAATTTTTTTTACAATTTTTTTTTTAAATTCATTTTTTTTTTTGGGTAAAAAAACCAGTTTGTAGTTGTTTTTCGTTTTTCTATTTTTTTTAGGATGTCAGTGATGACCACCGCCACCATATCATTCAAAAACATATTTTTAAAACAACCATCCAATTTTTTTTTTTTTCAAAACTATTTTGACAAAAAACAAACCCTTAATTTTCAAGATAACAAACGAAGTGAAATCATTTCTTACCTTGAATTATGAAAATTATACTTATATGTTTCTTAATAGGAAAATTTTTAGTTAAATACTATTTGAATTTAAAAAACCCTAAAAAAACCTTTTTTTTTGGTTGCCCACCCGGTTCACTAGGGCTTTGCCCCGACTAATCCAGATCCGACCCGCGTCGCGCACTTGGCTTTGGTGGGAGAGTCTCCCAGCGGGGGTTTTTTGCATTCATAATGCTCGAACCCGAGACCTTACTTAAGCGACTCAAGCCGCTTACCACTTGTGTCAACCCCCGTTGGTCCTAAAAAAACATTTTAAAACATGGAATTGATATGAATGTGTTGTGGTACGAATCTAGAATTTCCCTGTGTAGTTAAAGAAGATTGAAAGTAGGTGTAAGCCTAATTTTGTTTTTATTGTATTAAAAATATTTAATTGAGATTTTCCGTTCTTTAAATATTACAAGTATCATCTAAAAACAAAACAAAACAAAAGTCAAGATTAACATTACGATTTCGCAAATCACGCAAGGCTGATCAATTCGTCTTCAATTTTTTTTTTTTGATACAGCCAGGTGGGGGGGGTCGAACCCTGGACAAGGGGAGGGAGACCAACTCCCATACCACTGCGCTACTAAGGCGCTGGCAATTCGTCTTCAATTTTAGTCTTCAGGATAGTCAATATCACATTTTCATTATATAAATAAAAATGAACTAAAAATACATAATTGAATTGATGCAAAGCTTACAATTTTCATAATCATTACACTAGGGTGAAGATTCATGATGGATAGTACAGATGTAAATCATCATATGCTATTATTATCTCAAGAATTATGCTTTCAATTTTAAACCAGAACAATTATATGAGAATGAATTATAACATGAACAAGAGATGATTGTATACATTTAAGAACGAGCTTATACTTCCCTATGTGTTAAATGAGTGATAGTACTTTATGACTTACTCAAACATATTTTGTTTTTTAAGTAATGCAACTTTCTTGTTTTCAAGAAACATTAAAATATCACTATCAATGAATGACTACATCTTAGAAATAAAACTTCAACAATGGTAAACATCAATATCTTCCAATCGATTCAGAGTACATAATACAAATGAAATCTCAACAATATTTAACAACAAAATCTTCAATCGATTAGCATTCCTAAATATCTATTTCCAAGAGGTTTTTGTACATGATTCCACAATCGCATGAATTGGATATTGATAGCATGAAATTAACAAATCATCAATTATTTCAATTTTTTCAACACTGTCATGTGAGTCTCCAAACTTGCCATCACCACTTTATAGAGATCAAAGCATAACCAATCAAACCTATACTATAATGATATCATAGAGGATAATATCAGTTTACTCTTAAGGGATACATAGGAATGAAATTGCTTGCATTGGCAAAAAAGAAAAAGAAAAGAAATAGCATGCGTTTAATCAATTTAAGTAATGGCTTAATCACGAATGGGACGTCTCCTGGACCTAGTACTGGAATAGAGTTGATTTTTTCTTAATAATAAATAGAAGGACCTACGACACTCAGAAAGTAAAAGTCAAAATCAACTGTGACCTTGATAAAAGCAAGAGAAAATTAAAAAGGAAAGATAGATATATTTTCTGACTTTCATAATAATATACTACATCTGAAACTCACTCCACTTCAACCCTGTCATCTTGAAACAGTTGATACTTGATAGTGAAATGTTGGCATTTAATTTATTTATGGAAGTTACACAGTGAGGGAAAGTTATATCCTTGAGATTTGAAGGGGAATGGTAGTTTCAAGCATTTCATGCCTAACACCAGTAACTAGAGGCAGCTTCTCCATCAAGTGGCCTTGCTTGGCCATGAGATATCTCTGACAATTATCAGCAGCCATGGCTCCAGCAGAGTAAGCTCCATGAACAGATCCCTGGTGATCCAAGCTTACGGCCTCCCCACCAAAAAACAGATTCCCTACCGGTGCACGAAGCCGGTCATACACGTCATCCGGCTTTCCAACTAGGTCATATGAGTAGCATCCAAGTGTATTTGGGTCTGTTCCCCAATGGGACACAAGATACTGAACCTGCAATAATCCCAACAAGACCATGAAGTCAGGCTCCTGCATGCAGAGGCAATTCAAGATTCTACGCACAACAAAGTTATCTTTGGATGGGGGTTATAGGAGAGGAAATAACAGGAAGAGAAGCTTCTTAATTCTTATGAGATCAATTGCTTTTATGGGAGTTATCAAGAATGAGAGAATGATGAATGATTTTTAATTAACTTTTCCAATATCTTTCAAAGATTTCAAGTTCTAAATAAAGCAACATTATTATTACTTTGGGCGCAGCACTTACCGGTTCAGAAGCATCAGGAAACATCTTTTTGAGCTGTTGCATTACAAAATTTGCAGCCGCCTCATCAGTTAGCTTTTCAAGGTCCGAAGCAAATCTACCCGCCGCCATATAGACAAGAATGGGATGGCCTGTTGCTTTATGGAGATTGAGAAAATAGCCACAAGCATAGGAAGAGGGAGCAACAACACCCAAGAGCTCCACGTTTGGCCAAAACACCTTATCAAATCTCAGAGCAATTTTATTTTCATTGCCCACACCAAGATCTGAAATTGCAGAAACCTTCCAATCAGGCAGTTTTGGTTCAAATTCAATCAAATTGGCTTTGAGGACTCCAAGAGGAACTGTCACGATAACAGCATCAGCAACAAAGTTCCTGCCATCTTCAACCGTGACCATCACCTTGTTGTATCCATTGGATATCTTAGTCACCCTAGTTTTAACAGAAGGAAGGATCAAAATCATATAGGGTGATGCAAAGGAAAATGAGTGAAGTATTCTACTAAAATGCCATTGGGCCACATTTATATGGGTTCAAATTATAAAGTGGCTGCCACACAAAAGCTGAAACTAAAATTCACATTACAGCCAAAGTGGATAAATGGCATCAATAATTGTTTTCTTTTTTCTATATCTGTTGTCAATAGCAATAAGTCATAAATGGTGACAATATAGTCATGCAGATACCTATGGTTCAAGCGTATGTCAATATCTTTTGCAAGAGATTTTATAACAGGATCGTATCCTTGCACCATAAGTCCATGACCACCAGAAAGGACATGCTCCTGCAGAACAATTAGTGATCTCAACAATGTAAGTATTCATTTCGATGTTAAATTATGCCAAATTAGCAATAAATTTTCCTTATCTAACATTTAGCCTTCAAATAATACAATGACACTTGCCTGATCCCAGGTTTTAAGTGATATCGTATCTGCATCAGCAGCAAACCAAGCTTCCATTCTGCAAATATACCATTGCAGCACTTCATGGGCAAGTCCTTGTTGCCTGCAAAATACTTCGTCATAAAACATGATATACTAAAATTGCAAGTATATATACAGTTATGTAATTATCTATAATCAGTTCAATACCTTAATTCTGGATGCCTATCCAATACAATAGAAACTGCTTCAAGGACCGACATGTCATGAGGATGCTCATCCCTCACCTTCCCAGTCTAGAGAAGTCAACAAAAGACCACTGAGTTTCACATTTAAATAATCATAGCTGCTTTGTAATGAAAAACATCACAAACTATATGCTGCAGAGATCTTACCTCATCTAGGATTTTCTTGAAAGTTTCTCCAACTTCTAGGACTATGTGTTGAGGAACTTGATGGCCATTTACATTAAAAAGCACATAACTGCAAAGACAAAATGCAATTACTATATAGCATATACTAATCATTATTATTAGAAATGCAGAAGCTATGAATGTCTTACGGAATTTGAAGTGACACCTAACTTGAGTCTTTAAAGAACAATTGTATATTTAACCTAATTTGAAGGATATTAACCTAAAGTATTAGAGTTTGGGTAGCATCATCTTAGGAGAGACTAATTGTAACTAAGGAAGTACTCTCCCCATTTCCTTTTAATTCTTATTTTTTGAAGATAGCATTAATTACTACTTTTTGAAGTATACTATCATCTTTCAGTAACATTAATTACGGAGTAAAAGAAATAATTATGGCAAGAATAGATAACATAAACTAAGGGTATATTAGAAAATTTGAAAGAATAGAAACAGGGGAGATATATTCATTGGCAAGTTCTCAGTAATAAAACAATATCTACAAAGAAGAAATTCCATAAGCTATAGAGACCAATAACCTAAAATTTTGGACTAGCATCAATGTCTATGTTCTGTCAAGAAAAGAAAGAAATATATTGCCAACCTATTATGAAAATCTTCTGAATCCAGAACAACTAGTTCAGATTCAGAATCAAGTTTGAGGCTGTAAGAGAAACACTATTACTCTTAAGTCTTAATCTTAAGATTCTATCGTAAAACTTTGAATACATCATCATTATTGACCATCTTCAGAAATATGAGTATGTAATAATGTAAATCATGGATTATTACCTTTCCAAATCATGGTCATATAAAACAGAGTTATCACCACTGGTACGATATAATGTGAGTCCAAGACAACTTATCAATGGAGCCAAGGGATTCTCATTGCAAACTCCATGTAACCTGGCAAGTGATCAAGAAATAACTAATTAAATGACAGAAGATCATAATGCTTCCATGCAACCTGTTCAACTTTTATCAAGAAAAAAGGGTTTGACTGATTGCAACAAAAGAAATAGCAAACACAAAAGCTGAAGTTACCATGAGGCTCCCATATCCACTGGACAACCAAATGAGTAATCTGTATGGATACGACCACCAAGCCTATCTCGAGACTCCAGTACAGTCACCTGAAGGAACAATGAGAATAAGCTTAGAGAAAATCTTTCCTCTGACCTAATCCATGAAATTGAAACCAGTAAACAATGATGAAGTTTGAGAATAGTGATAAAGCACCTTGAAAGAAGCGTCATAGAGACTACGTGCAGAAGCAATTCCTGATATTCCAGAACCAATAACAATAACAGAAGGAGGTTCCCTGAGTTGCCTCTCGATGTGTGAGGCAATAGTTCCTGATCATTTGACAACAAAATCAGAAGGAACACAAAACTTTCACTTTTCAGATATTATGTGGGTCTCCAAAAATCATTCATGCATCCGGACCTAAATTATTATGACATTATGAAATCCACATCGATTGGAGAGGAGAACGAAAAACGCCTTATGATTATCTAGATGATTCCCCTCATGTTTGAAAACTTTGAGGCGGTGTTACAAATGAAATCAAAGTCATGCTCACCAAAAACTTAATCTAGATATCAACATAGTAATGACCCCAGACTATTCTGGATAGTAGCCGCATAAAGGTTGTGATTTTACTGAGTTGAATAATTGAGAAAATAAGACTTGATAAATAAAAAAGAAGGGTAAGAAGGAGAGTAATTAAGAGAATCTAACAATCACTTAAAGCGTTGGTGGGGTTCAGAATTTCACCCAAAAGTTGCTAATTTCTATCTTTTAACCTGACTATTTAATTAACTACAGTGACGTGTCTTAATATTCTCCCGAATTATTAATCCCTTTTTAATTAGTGCTAGATTCGATACCATGACACCCACACAACTAATTAAACCATCAAGCTATAGTTTTAAGTCACCATAAATATATAGCCTGTTGAGGGTAATAGGACCCAGATACCGCCTCACTGACCCAAAGCAGAACAATTCGAGCGCGTGGCTATCAATGACGAGACATTATTCTTTCAAAAACTTTACCATCTCGTCAGAGATTACTGTTCTGTTCCGAGCAAAAAAAAGAGATTACTGTTCTGAAGAACAAAAAAAAATGTCCCTTAATCCCTAACCACCTCGGGAATAACAATAACTGCATAAGAATATAAAATTTTCATTGAAATGATAAATATAAACACTGAAATAACTAATAAGTCAGTTAATTGATCCAACATACATAATGCATGAACAGAAACCCACGTGATTTATAAAACACAATAACATTCTTACCTTCAAGCAAACTGGCGGGGAATAATTCTTTTGGGTCCATGAGAAACAGATCACAGGCGTCGCAACACTCAGGGGAATCAAGAGAACAGAAAGATCTTAACAAGAAGGCAGGAGGAGGATCAACCGCGATTAGATTGAAGAATTGAAGGGTGTATAGGTGTCAAGAAATTGGAAACCAGTTGAAACGAATGATAAAAAATCAAGATGATTATGCCGGCAATGAAGCGGCTAAGATTCGACGAAAAACTGAGGTTTTCAAACCAGCTCATAAGGAAGAATTACTGAATCAAACTATCTCCACGAAATATCTCCTGAGAGAGGACGCGTCGACCGTCGCTTGCATAGATCGATGGCAATGCCTCTCTCTCCCTCAATCTCTTTTTCGTTTCCCCCAACAATCAAAGAACCACACGCTCCCTCCCCGAACAGATAGATCCACCGGTTCTCTTCGCAATTAACAATTACGTGATACTTGCTCTCAAAATATCCCGGGTTGGGTGAATCTATTTATATAGGCGCGCGAATATTTTAATGGCCGGGGCAATTTGGACAGAGACGTGCTCTAACAAAATGAGACCCGTTTCCTAAAAAGTCAGGGACAAATTTTTTTTTTTTTTTTTTTCCATCAGACATTTAAAGTTTGTTCGACTAATCTGGATCTAACTCGCTCGCGTACAACTTTATATACATAAATAGGCTCATCAAACTGTGCATTAGGCCCCCTAAAAAAAAAAGATGCTAATGTAATTTTTAGTCTTTTCACAGATAAGATTTTTTTTTCTGAGTATCTTAAAATTTGTATTGATTTATCTAATTACTTATAATTTAAAAAAGTTATAAAGGTTGATAAAGACTACAAAACTAATATGAATAATATTATTTATTTAATTATTTGTCATTTAAAAATTGAAGTTAATAAAACTCTCAAAAATTATATCTATAAATGTTTTTTTATCGCCCATCTGGTATCTAGAGCTTTGCTATAACTAATTTGAATTTGACCCGGGTTGCGCATCCGGCTATGGTGGGTGAGGTATCTAGAGCTTCGCTCTAACTAATTCGAATCTAACACGGGTTGCACACCCAACTATGGTGGATGAGTCTCCCAGCGAGGCTTTTCTACATTTACAAGGTTCAAACTCGAGACCTTGCTTAAGCGACACAGGCCGCTTATCACTTGTGTCAACCTTGTTGGTATATCTATAAATGCTTTAATTGTATATATTCTTTTTTGACCACTCAATTGTATCTATTCAAATATGTTTATTTAAATTTAAATATAATTATTTAAAAATATATATTTTTGGGTGCCTCCAGCGAGCCTATTTTCCAGTCCCAAAAAATATTTAGTGTAAACCTATTTATAAAACAAAAAAGTAAAGAAAGAGATGTTTGAAAAAAGAAGGGTTAAGGAGCAATAATACACATGAAGTTTGTCTCAGGGAACGCCCAACACCACGAGGTTTTTTCTGGAGCAAAAGTACACATGAGGTTACACATTGGGAGCAAAAGTCACACCAGACCCTCAGACCATGGACGTTGACCGTTAAGTAGCCTTAGTTGACCGTTAATGATGACGTGGACGCTGACTTGGACTGACTTGAGGCCAAATAGGAAGAATAATTGCTGACTACGTGTGATAAATGGATCATTATTTTAATTTTCTTTTGGTAGAATAGATTATTTCTTTAATAATTCTTAAAACCATATTTTTTTCTCGCTTGAAACCGACCTTGCGTTTTCTCTCCCTCCCTCCCTTCTCTCCGCCGGAGTAGCCGAAAACGCTATTTTCTCCCGAAAAGAAAATCAAGAGGGACGATTGTGTGCTTTGAAGTTCGAAATCAATATGGGAAATTGCTACGTGAAAGCAGACGTCGTAGAAGACAAGTCCAACCACCAATCTAACCAGGCAGCCAAGAAGAAAAACAAGGAAGGAAGACAGAATCCATTTTTCAGATGAACCTATCCATTCGACGGCTCCAATCCGGGTCTTGAAGGATGTGATTCCACTGAGTCACCGAACCCGAATCAGCGACAAGTATGTACTAGGTCGAGAGCTGGGTCGAGGAGAGTTTGGGATCACCTACCTCTGTACGGATCGAGAGACAAAGGAAGCACTAACTTGTAAGTCGATTTCGGCGGAAGCCGAGGACGGCGGTGGATGTTGATGATGTGAGGCGCGAAGTTGCTATAATGTCCACTTTACCGATCATCCTAACATCGTGAAGCTCAAGGCTACCTACGAGGACAACGAAAACGTGCACCTTGTGATGGAGCTGTGCGAGGGCGGCGAGCTTTTTGATCGGATTGTGGCTAGAGGACATTACAGCGAACGAGCGGCAGCGAACGTGGCCAGAACAATTGCAGAGGTTGTAAGGATGTGCGACGGCGACCCTCTATTTCGTCTGCAACTCCATCGACACACCCCTCTACTAGATCCCTCATCCCCAATCGATCGTCGCTTCTCTGTGATTTCCTTCGATTTGGATTTGCCCAGCTTGTTTCAGTTCGTTCGATTTTTGGTTAGTTTTTTCCATATTCGATTTGCGAGATGGAGTTAGGGAAATGCTTTTAGGGTTTTAATTTTCCTCAATCTGTTTATCCTTGCCCGATGGAGGGGAAATGCTGTTTAAGTTTTTTGTTTTTTTTATTTACTTGCACAGTCAGGAGATTCTAGTCAGCAATTATTTTTCCTATTTGGCTTCAAGTCAGCGTCCACGTCATCATTAACGGTCAACTAAAGCTACTTAACGGTCAACGTCCATGGTCTGAGGGTTTGGTGTGACTTTTGCTCCCAATGTGTAACCTCATGTGTACTTTTGCTCTAGAAAAAACCTCGTGGTGCTGGGCGCTCCCTCAGGCAAACTTCATGTGTATTATTGCTCCTTAACCCAAAAAAGAAAGAGAGAGAGAATTTCAATTAGATAAAATCGGAAGACGTGCAAAGATAAAAATTTGCGACCGCTGTAAATGTTTGTTACACGGTGGCCAATAGTTTAATTTTATGGGTAAAGGATTTCTCCGATCACTGGAGATAACTTATCTCCAATAACTTCTAAAACTACGTTGTTTTGGATTAATGAAGGTGTTTCCGTAATTATGTACCCTTCATTAATTCACATAAAATTATAAATGCACCCTTCATTAATTCAAAACGACGTAGTTTTGAGAGTTATTGGAGATAACTTAGAAATACTTTTCCCTAATTTTATTGCCTAATTTTTTGTATTAACAACTTGACGAAATAAATATAAAAAATTTAACATGACAAGTAATTTATCATTTTTAATTTTTTTTTTTTTGTGTTTAATGCTTATGAATAATTATAATTTTTAATATTCTTTATAATAAATATTATTTTTTTAGGTCCTTCTTTCTTCTTTTTTTTTTTTTTTTTTTACTTTTCTAAGAAAAAAGACATACATTAATTGAGGGTGAGTGTAATTTTTTTTGTTACTTATCTGGTATCCAGAGCTTCGCCCTGATTAATCCAGATCCGACCCACATCGCACACCTGGCTATGGTAGGAGAGTCTCCCAACGAGCTTTTTCTCCATTCACAAGGCTCGAATTCGAAACCTTATTTAACCGACACAAACCACTTATCACTTGTGTCAACCCTTTTTGGTAGGTGAGTGTAATTGAATCAGCGTGCTAAATAGTAAATACACAACCATTGGGGTTTGTTTGGCATAGATTCAAAAGCTAAAAAAAAGTTTATTGGCAGTCCAGCAAAAGTAAAAGTTATATAATTGGGTGTTTGAGATAGCTTCATTATTTAAGGTCTGAAACCACTTTTGTCACCGCTTCCCAAACACAAATCACATCAAGAAAAATTTAGTAGAAAAAAAGTCTATCAAGAAAAATATATCAAAAATAAAAGTCACTTCTACCATTACTATTTTAAACGGACCCAATCTAATCTATAACGGATGACACAGGCGGGGAGAAGAAAAGAATATACCAAGAGATTCGAGGGAGAGGAAATGACAAAAAAGGGGTTGGCTTAGTGGGCCATCATAATAAATTGGAGAGGGCGCTTTTTTAATGTAAAGACATGTGACAACAACTTACAACCTGGAGGCTGGAGGGTGGACCATCCACTATCAGCCTGGTCCTTCCTCCCACTTTCCTCTCTCTGATTGTAGGCTGCTTCGCTTTGTTCTCTTGCCACCCTCAAGTAAAGGAGATTCCAACTCTACCCTCAAATATGAGTCATCGCTGCCTAATTACTGTATTAGATGGGCCAAGAGAAATTAAATTATCATCACAGCCATTGAGTATTCTCTCACGTGCTAATTATTGGAGTTAATAAAATAGTTAGGGTGTTAATCAGTGGAACACGGGTTTGAATCCTATAAAGTATATCTATTTAGAGAGACAAAATCATTTTGCCATCCAAAGTCTCAAAATGGTTTAATCTTAGGTTCAAAGCCACTTAAGAATACCCTTATTTGAATTAAAATAATAATAATAATACTCTATCCCGTCCTAAATATTAAGATAGAGTTGACTTTTTTTTAAAGAGATTAAGAAAACTGAATAAATTACTTAATTATATCATATGTTATGTCTTCTTAGATTATACTCCCTCTTATCCTAATTATAAGACCAGGTTAACTTTTTTTTGAAGAGATTAAGAAAACTGAATAAGTTACTTAATCATATCATATGTTGTGTATTATTAGATTATACTCCCTCCAATCCTAATTATAAGACCAGATTGACTTTTTTTTTTAGAGATTAAAGAAACAAAATAAGTTGCTTAATCATATCATATGTTGTATATCCTTAAATTATATATTAATTTATTATTCAAACTAATTAGTTTTAGAAAAAATAAAAATAAAAATACTCTAAAGTAATTTGATTAGTTTCCTTAATCTCTTAAAAAAAAGTCAACGTAGTCTTATAATAAAGACCGGAGGTATTATATAAGTTTATCATTCAAATTAATTAGTTTAGAGAAAAATAAAAATAATTTAAATTAATTTAATTAACTTCTTTAATTTCTCTAAAAAAAACTAATTTTGTTTTATATTTAAAAATGAAAGGAAGTATAAGAGTTGGTTAGAGAGTTAATTAAAAACAAAAGATAAAATGAAGAGTCAGGCTAAATATACGGGTGGTTTAGATTGCAAGGCGAAGGACAACGTCATGTGGTCCAAATGTACGGGCAACTGTGCAGAATCGTTTGGATCAAGTTTTAGCCCTTGATTCTAGCACTGCTTGGGTACATGATCGATGAACAAATAATTACGGCTGTTTCTAAACACCGTAGATTATTTATATTGTGAACAGACTTAAATTCAAAACCCTACATTTAAAAGCAAAATACTGGAGGTGGGAGCCACTAAGTTCTGAAATCAAGCGGGTTTTTTAATTAACCGCTACAGTAATGTGTATTTCAGTGTTTGATGTTTATGTGTCCCACAAAGCTGTCAAGGGGTTGTTAATCACGGCAGACTCACAGGCAGAATAGGACAAAATTGGATTCAATGTCATTTAATACTCGGCCCATCTAATAATTGATGATTGGTTAAAGCTGTGCCTGTGTCCCTCTCTCTCTCTCTCTCTCTAGATATTCCACATTTGTAATTTATCTGCCACTCTGTTGTTTTTAAATACTCGGCCCATGAAGAGGAAGAGGATGCCTTTTCCGATGATTCAATGTCAGACGATGGAGAACCTCTTTGCAAAACTATTGAAGACCCCAACAGAAACTTTCCAACCCTCTGACAAAATGAAAAAGAGAATGTATAAAGCTTGGAGGTTTCAAAGCCTGGGTTTCAAAGCCTTGGAAGCAAGGGTGCAAGCCTTATGGGCTAAACGTGGAGTTATAAAACTAATTAACATTGGTCATGAATATTTCGTTGTCAAGCTATCTAACAGCGAAGATTTTCACAATGCCCTTACTGGAGGACCCTGGATGATTCATGATCACTACTTGACAGTAAGGCATTGGGAACCAAATTTTCATTCAGCAAGGGCTACAGTCGATAAAGTGGTATGGATTCGTCTCCCAAGCATCTTTCTTGAATTTTATGATAAAGATGCGTTATCCTTCATAGGGGACAGAATCGGAGAAACAGTTAAGGTGGATATTAACACGTCCAACCAGCTCCGAGGACACTACGCGCATTTGTCTGTTTTGGTTGATTTAACGAAACAACTCATGTCAAGGTTCTCAGTGGACGGGGAGGACTATTACATTGAATATGAAGGTTTGCATTTGCTTTGTTCTACCTATGGCTTCTATGGTCATCGGTATGAAATGTGCACTCAGACAAAAAAACAAAATGAAGAAGGGAGGAAAGACTCTAGCGCTTTAGTTCCAAGTGGACAAACTCAAGGCGATAATTTGGAGAAGCGAAGCAGTGAGGGAGTACCTGGAGGTCATTGGAAAGTAGTTCAGAAAGTTCGCCGGCCAAGGAAAAATAAGGAGAAACAAGGGGAGCAGAATCAGCTGCCGGAGCCGGCGGCCAGATCTCGATTTTCTCTTCTGGCTGACATGGACAAAGTGGAGCAGCAAAATCGGACACCTATAGTGCAGGAGTTTTCTGCTAAGGTCGTACTTGAGCTACCCCGGTCTAGCACCAAACACGCATCGAAACAAGCTTCGAAGGTACGGAATGATACGAGGAGGAAAATTGAGTCTGCGGCTATTAAAGGCGATGTGAGACCTGATGAGATGCAAATAGTGGAAAAAAGTGGGTCACAGCCATTGAGATACCGATGTGTGGAGAAAAGAGAGAGAGACACAATGGCAGTTACAACTAGGGGTGAGCAACGGGCGGGCGGGCCGCCGCTGGGTAACCGCGTCCCGCCGTTTATTTTTAACGGGACGGGCAAAACGGGTACGGACGGGTAAAACGGGTGCACGGGCAAACGGGTATGGGGCAAACGGGTTTTTGTAAACGGGTACGGGCACCCGTTTACATATCTGGCCTTTTTTTTTCTGAAGGGTTTTTTTGGCCCAGCACACCTTTTTGTCAAAAAAGTTTATGGGCCCAAAACAGAATTTTTTTTGTTCTGTTTTTGACCCATAAGTGCTTGCCTTGTCCACTCCTTTTTTTGTCACATTTATTTTTACTAAAAATAGGTAAAATGAATTTAGGCATATATTAATCAAACAGTTTTTTGTTGTTGCGTTTTTTGGCCATACCAGTTTTTTTATTTATTTATAAGATTTGAACCTTCATTCTTAATATTGATTTCCAGTCTATCTAATCACCATAATAGCTGGACAATAATTTTTTAATTTTTTAAAAAATAAACATGCTGATCTAGTATGAAATAGAAATATGATACATGATGATGGAGGCATTCTTGGGGGCTGGGGCATTTGGATAAACATGTTTGCTGGAGTTGAAGGATCCAGATGAAATAATATTGCGCGGACCCCGTCAATATTTGGTGGGAAATGACAATTAGGGCCATTTGACTTCAACGTGTCAATTAGAAGGAGAAGTGGGACCCATATTCGCACCAACTCCACGGAGTGACGAAACTGCCCTCACGTTCTCACACTTCCGCGGTTTTGATCTTTAATTTGAAGCTATCCTGAGGGGAAAGTCAAAAAAAAAAAAAAAAAAAAATATACGTGCCCACGGGTGCCCGTGCCTCAACCCGTGACCCGCCCATATACTGAAAACGGGTACGGGGCAGCCCCGTACCCATGACGGGCCCAATCTGGGCGGGCTTAATCCGGGGAAAATTATACGGGGTGCGGGCGGTTGGGCGGGTTGCGGGTCACTTGCTCACCCCTAGTTACAACTAGCGCACCTGTTGAAATACTATGAATTACAATGGGGGAAGGTAATCTGGGGGGCCTCATTGAGAATAGCAAGGAAAGGGATTTAGAATCAGCCCAACCAAACAATCGAGCCCAACAATCTATTGAAGACTCAACACTTCCATTTGACCCGGGTGCCCCTGAGTGTAATCCACTGGCTTCTATAGCTATTTGGTCTATGCTTGACAGCCCAATGGTTAATGATTCATCTGGAAGCCTGCGTAATGAAGATATTTTGGCCCCTGAGACTCAAATGTCCAGTTGAGGATCCGGTGTGTTGTTTTTTTACAATTCCTTCTATGGATTGTCTATTTTATTGGAATACAAGAGGGGCCTGTGGAAAGGGCTTACTCAGAAATATTAAACTTCTATGTGCAAAACCTAAGCCTTGTTTAATCATCCTGGCTGAAACTCATACAAGCCTTGCGACTCAGTTCTATTGTCTGGGCTGTTTGGGGTACGACATGATTCGAATCATTCCAAGTGTTGGACGTTCTGGTGGAATTATGGTGGCCTGGGATAGCTCTTGAATTAACGTGTCCGTTCTTGAAGAGGATAGGCAATTTTTTCATTTACATTGTCAGATTCCTCAGATTGAATCATTTTTACTCACAGCAGTTTATGCAATCCCCCATTCCAATCTTCGTTCTGTATTTTGGGATAGTTTGTTGAGATTGTCTACCGCCATCGATTTCCCCTGGATTGTTTTAGGGGATTTCAATAATATAGCTTCAGCAAATGAACGAGTAGGAGGCAGAACCGAAAATCCTTCTCGTATGCAGTGGTTCCAGGATAGAATTAATGATTGCGGACTTGCTGATCTTGGTTCAGTAGGCCCTCTTATGACTTGGAAAGGACCTCACCTTGCTGGTTGTTCGAGATTATATGAGAGGCTGGACAGGGCATTAGCTAATAATCATTTCTTGAATCAACTTTCAGACTCTTATGTCAAGGTACTACCAAGAACTGAATTTTCTGACCATAATGCACTTTTATTTTTTGTGGGTACTAGGACTGATTATGTTAGACCGATGAAGCCATTTTGTTTCGAAGCTATGTGGCTCCACCATGAAACTTTCAACGATTTTATCAATAACAATTGGTCCCATCAGGAATCCTTGCCTGATAGTCTTCATAATCTCCAGATCAAGATCCAAGACTGGAATAGGAGCACTTTTGGTCTAGTGGAAAAGAAAAAAGCTACTTTCTTGGCTTGTTTAAATGGGATTCAAAACTCCTCCGCATACCCATACTCTAATTTCTTATGCAACTTAGAGAGGCAATTACAGGCAGAATTGGAGGACGTCATGAAGGCAGAAGAACTCAAGTGGTTCCAAAAATCTCGGGCATTATGGATTTCTAAGGGAGATAGAAATACCAGATATTACCATTTGAAAACAAAAATAAGAAGAAGAAAAAATCGTGTGCTTGCTTTGAAGAACATGCATGGATAATGGGTTGATAATGAAGAAGCAGTCAAAGACTTAGTCCTTACCTTCTTTAAGAATTTGTTCCGGGAAGTTAATTCTCCTTCAGCTACCTTAGACACTGAAACGTCTTACCCTTCGCTTGATGTGGCCTCAATTAACTCTCTTGGAGTTGTACCTAATGATGATGAAATTAAATCAGCTATGTTTGCTATGGGGCCATATAAATCCTCAGGTGTTGACGATTTCTCTCCGATATTCTATCAGTCCCAGTGGAGTAAAGTTGGGCCCTTGGTTTGTCATTTTGTGAAAGGAGTTTTTAATGGGACTGTCTCCTTAGGGGAAGCGAATAACACGCTAATCGCTTTAATTCCTAAGAGAGATAATCCAGAATTGGTGAGTCACTTCCGGCCTATTTCTCTCTACATGGTACACTATAAGTGTGTTACGAAGGTGTTAACCTGTAGATTAAAAAGTGTTATGAAGGACCTGATTTTCCCCTTTCAAGCTGGTTTTATCTAGGGCAGACAGATCCAAGATAATATAATAATTGGACAAGAGCTTTTGCATACAGTGAAAAAGGCAAAAGGTAAGCGTGGTCTTATAGCCTTGAAGATTGACTTAGAAAAGGCTTATGACCGTCTCAATTGGAATTTCTTAAGACAAGTTCTTATCGAGGCAGGGTTTGGTTCTGTTTTGGTGAAGTTAATTATGGAGTGTGTTTCTTCTGTAACTTACAATGTTTTGTGGAATGGAGAGAAGACAGAAGATTTTATTCCAAGAAGGGGTCTTAGACAAGGGGACCCTTTATCCCCTTATTTATTTGTCTTGTGTGTCGACCGTCTTTCTCATATTATTCATGATGTAGTGAGGAATGGTTCCTGGAAACCAATTAAAACATCCAGAAATGGTCCAGCCATCTCATACCTAATGTTTGCGAATGATTTATTATTATTTGGAGAAGCTACTTCCAATCAAGCTAGAAGTATTATGAAATGCTTGGATTGTTTTTGTGGGGCCTCAGGAGAAAAGGTTAGTGCGGAAAAATCATCTATGTTTTTCTCACCTAAAGTTCCAGAAGAAATAAAGAGTATAACCTCTATGAGGATTACTAGTGAAATTGGTAAGTATCTTGGTTTTCCGATGTCAAGGAAAAGAAAACCAAGAGATACTTTTCAGTATGTGATTGATAGAGTCAATTCAAAGCTAGCTAATTGGAAAACGAAATCTCTTTCAATGGCCGGAAGGATCACTTTAGCTAAATCAGTTTTGAGCTTTGTGCCTCTGTACCCCATGCAGGTGTCAAAACTTCCTTTGAGTATATGCAAGGAAGTTGAAAGACTTCAATGCAATTTTATCTGGGGAACCTCAAATTCACGTGGCTACCATAACGTGGGATGGAATACTCTTACTCAACCGAAGAATTATGGGGGCCTTGGGTGTAAGAAACTATCAATTATGAATCAGGCATTTGGGTGCAAATTGGCATGGAATTTGATTAATGGTTTTGCATCCTTATGGACGGATATCTTATTCCATAAATATATGTCTCGCAGCGAGCATGAGTTACTGGAGCATAGAGTGGGAGATTCTCCACTATGGCATTTTATATGTCAACAAAAGGATATAATGGAAGATGGCATTACCTAGAGAGTAAGGAATGGCCAATCGGTGCAATTCTTTAACGATAACTGGTTATTTCAAGGGCGAAAGGTTAGCAACATGTGCTTGAGATCTCTTTCAGAGGAGGAAAAAAATAGTAAAGTTGCAGATTGGTCTGTCAATGGTAGCTGAGACTTTGCTCGTCTGACTTCTGTTGTGTCGAATGAGGTAATGCAGAGACTTATTTCCATCCCTCCCCCACTTTCGACAGCAGGCGAAGACGCTATAATGTGGGGTGGTTCCAATAATGGTTTATTTTCTGTAAAATCTGCATATTATTTTATCAGTAGGCCAGCTGCTCATTTCCATCATTCCTGTTACAAACTGATATGGAATTGGCCAGGAGTAGAAAGAATCAGAATTTTCATGTGGCTGGCTTTTCACAATAGGCTTCCAACTAATGAGTGGAGGAGTAAGTCGTCTTCTTCCTCTTCACTCTGTCAATGCTGCAACTCACAGTGTGAAGATGCCCTTCATATTTTCCATGATTGCGGATATGCAAGAAATTTGTGGCAGTCGCTAGTTCAACCCAAATACCACACACAATTCTTTGATGCTTCCTTGTGTGATTGGTTTGTCCTAAATCTCAGAAAAGAAATTGGTAGATACTCGAACCGCAATTGGAAGCTGATTTTTGGAGTAGGGTTATGGAAATTATGAACTTGGAGAAATCATTTTATTTTTGTCCCTAACTTTAGTAAGCCGAGGAATCCTGCATTGGAAATTCTTAATTCGTGGCACTATTTTGTTTTGGATGGTAGTTTAATTCCATCATACAATCCAGCTGAAAGAAAGTGGGTAGCCCCTCCCTATGGTTGGATTAAAATCAATGTTGATGGAGCCTTCTCTTACACTGCGAGCAGATCAGGATGTGGCGGTGTTTTAAGAGATTACAGGGGTCAATGGATTGCTGGATTCTCATCTCAGATTGGTAATTGTAGCCCTCTTGAAGCTGAGGAATGGGGCTGTCTTAAAGGATTGCAACTTGCATGGAACTTTGGGTTTAGGAGGGTGATCATTGAATCAGACTCTTCAGCACTGATTGATTCTTTATATGATGAAGCAACTGTTAACATCTGCAGTCTGGTTGTATATCAGATTCGATTATGCATGGAATACAATTGGGATCTTCATTTCAAGCTCATTTCTAGAGATCAAAACCTTTTAGTTGATAGGCTTGCGAAGGACGGTCTTGCTGATTCCTTCTTTTATTATGAGTGTCCCTCTTTTTTGAGGAATTTGCTTTACCATGATTGTATGGGAATTTATTCCCCTTCGTTTCCTACTATTAATTAAAGGCTATGCCTCCTTTTATACCAAAACAAAAAATACTCGGCCCATCCAACTCTATGCATTTTAATGTACATAGGGTCTGTTTGGGTATCCTATCTAATGGACTTATTATCCCATCAGATGGGATAATAAGTCCATTAAGAGAAAAAATTCAATTATTAGGTGTTTGGGTTGCCTTCATTTTTAATGGACTCAAGGGTTTGATGGGGGGTTTTTTTTTTGAAGCCACTTCCCCTAGCTTCTGATCTCATCCCATCAATTGCATATGTGGGGCCCTTTGTAAAATGACACTGCTCGCCCCCCCAATTTCGTGTTGTTCGAGGCTGGTCTATCCGTGGGATTTCAAAGTTCAATTCCTCTCATCTCTTTCAAAGCTCTGGTTATAGCATGAAGTGTTTACTATACTTGCATTGATTTATACTCTTGCTCGTTTTTTTACCCATGGTTGTTGATTGGAGTCTTTATGCTATACATGCATATTTTCATCTTTCCTGTACAGAATCTGAGAAAAAAATTAGTAAATTTCTTATGCATAAAAGCAAGTATCTGAAATTTTGAATCAGAACCAAAGTGTTCCACTTTGTGGAAGTTATTGGCAATTTTACTATTTTATTTAATAAATCAAGCACTTCGTTGTGTTGCAATTTTTTTAATGGTAATTTTACTATTTCATTTAGTAAATTTATATTTGTTTTTAATTTTTTATCCAAAATTATCACATTTTATATAACATGTGTGTGTGTGTGTGTGAGAATTTGATTCATGACCTTTTCAGTCATTTTTCATCTCATCTATCTTTTCAAAGCTTTGTCAAACAAGTGCCCATAAAAAACAGAAGTCACTTCTGCCGCCGCTATCCCAAACATAAATCACATCAGAAAAAGTCCATCAGAAGAAAAGTCCATCAGAAGAAAAGTCCATCAAGAAAAGTCTATTAGAAGCAAATATCACTTCTCCTACAGCTATCCCAAACGAGAAGATTGATTAAGCGTTTTTTGAAGTAAAGAAATATGAAAACGTTTAATCATTTAATTAACTTTTATTTTCTCACATTAAATGTCTCATAAATTTCTTTTCTGAAAAAAATATTAGGATCGGGTGGAGCTGCACCAATGTTTTCTGAGATTATATTCTCCTTGAGAGAATATAATAAGTACTCACCCTTGTTATAAAAACCCAAAATTTAAATTGTCTTATTTTTTTATATAAAAGACTAACAATAATTTTTTTTTGCTAGATATAAGTATCCTCCTATTAGAAATAATCATATTTGAGATATTGTCGGACACTAAACGTAGGCATCTCTCTCAACCAGGAACGAAGCTTGAGATAAATATTTTGGGGGGGGGGCAAACGTATATTCATTAACTAATTAAAAAGAAAAAATATTTGGGGGGCAAATATATAAATTTTTGGGACAAATGTATAAATTTTTTAGTCAAATGTATAAAAATAATCTAATTTTCATTAAATATTTGGGATAAATTTTTTTTTGGGGGGTCATGGCCCCCACCTGTCCATGAGAAGCTCCGTCCCTGCTCTTAGCAAGGATTCGAACCTTAGTTCGTCACATTGTGAAGGACTAACCCCTTTCGCCAGACTCAAACCCTGTTGGTAGAGCCCTACAAAAGTTATCTCAATATTTAATGAGTTTTTACAATTTGTGATCCTCATTAATTATATGCATTGTATTAATTAATTAGTTGATGATACTTATATTTACTCTATTTTGAGCTCTTAGTTAGCCTTTATAAATAAGGGCATTTTTAGAAGAAAAAAATATATTTCAAGACATGCTTATTATTTTAACTAATTTTAACTGTTTTTTTAAACCACCTAATTCAATTATCCAGCTATTATAAATAGAACTGGAGAGAGTAACATGCACAAGTACTAAAGGTATAAATGTATTTCTTTGAACATGTTATTAGTATATTATTCTGATACGTGATACCGTCTTAATTATTCACAATAAAACCGATTTTTCGCCCCTACATTTAACCGTTCAGGAATCCAAATTAATGTTTTTTATCTGCGGGGCAGGATGGTCGTATTAATTGGACCTCAAATTGTTGAAAAATACAACTAAAAGCAACCAATTAACCTGGGCCGTAGGTAAGGTCACTTGTAAGGTGCAAGTGCAAACTTTGAAACTTGTCTAAATACTGGTGTTTTAGGATAGCATCTGATGGAAAAATAAGTTCATTTGATGAGGAAAAAAACCCATCAAGTGGGAAAACTTGATAATTGGGTATTTGGGATGACATCACTGTTTAATGGGTTTCTGAGGTTGATGTGGGTTTTTTATTGGAGCTCATTGTTAGAGCTTCTCTTGCTTCATATTGACTTTTGAATAAACAGAAATCACTTCTGTCATCGCTATTTCAAACACAAATCACATCAGAAAAAGTCCATCAGAAACAAAAGCTACTTTTACCACCGCTATCCTAAAAAGGCCCTACATTTCCAATGCATTAGTTGGCATTCGATTAGGTGCATTTGGAAGTTCAAATGATTAAGATTCTCAATTATTGGTGGAGTAGTTCTATACTATGGTCATTCACTCATTTGCCTGTGTTTTTTTTTTTTTTTCCGTAGTTTGCTAACGTAGTTTCACTATCTTAAATGTATGAAATAATTAGAGAATGTTTTGGTATCAATTAATATTTATAACCTCTCAGTCTTTCTATCCAAACTGTAAATTAATTATTTCCTCCCACACTACTTGTATTTTTCTTTTTTGACCGGACCCAGACTACTTGAATTTACACTTAGTCAAGGAGAGAAGTATTTTAGAAAAAATAATCACAGAATTGTGACAATAAATAACCAACCTAATTGATGTTCCCATTTCATATGAATCAATTAACAATTAACTATTTTATATATCTAGGATAGAATGGGTTACTGATTTTTTTTTTTATGCGTAATGTAAATTAAATTCTTGTTTTATAATTTTTCCAATACAGACAATAAATAATAAAATTTTAGAGAAAATCTGAGAAAAATACCACTCCCTCCCTCCAATCCTAAACATAAGACAAATTTAATTTGTTTTTAAGAGATGAAGGAAACTAATTAAATTACTTTAGAATATTTTTATTTTATTTTTTCTCCAAACTAATTAGTTTGACTAATAGACTAATATATAATTTAAAGATACAAAATATATGATATGATTAAATAACTTATTTAGCTTCCTTAATTTCTCCAAAAAAAAGTTAACTTTGTCTTATAAATAAGCAAAAAGAAAAATAAGTGTTGCCAATATATGAAGGGAAAATCCATACAGGGGGCCAATTAAAGCCCAGAATCTCAAAAAGGGTCCCAACAACTTTCAGATCTCACAAAGGGCCCTAGGGCCCTGATGGGTATTTAGTGAAAAAATGAAATGAGATTAATATCCATGGTTTAAAAACAAAAAGAAAGTCTGTACAATATGGATTTTCCCTTAAATGAAACAATAACAATAATTACATCCCAAAAGCACAGTTAAAGCAAGAAACCCCCGATCGGACAAATCCAGCAGCCCCGCTCGCAATGTCTTCCTTACTTTGGGGTCTCTCTCTCCGCCCTCGTCCTCCATCCATCTATGTGAGTCTCGCCGATTCACTTTCCTAACATCTTCCCCTCCTAATTCATATCTCTCCCTCCCTTTTCCCTCCTTTATTCCTTCTGTGCGTCGTCACGCGTTTCACCACCTGGATTCGCACTCAAACCTCTCAGCCTTCAGCGGATCGATGCCCACAGCTTTCAATTTCATCATCCACAACCTCCAAACTCGAGACCTTAATTTATAATATACAAGGAGTAATGTCAATGATTCGCACAAATATACAAGGAGCCAGCAGTGCAATATCTACGACACAGTAAACAGGACATAGAGAATAAAAATCTGATTTTATTCCTTATTGATTGATAATCTGCTTAATTAATATCTTAATAATAAAAGCCTCTGCATCTCTTGCTATGGCTTCCGGGTTCCCTCCTTTATTCCTTCGATACCCATAAATAATATATGTTGGCAAAGAATGAACAATGGTTCATAGAAGAAAAACATATGTATTCTAGCATTTCCTGTCTATGAAGGAGTCCCAATGGTTTATAGAAGAAAAACATATGTATTCCAACATTTCCTGTCGATGAAGGAGTCCCAGAAGCTGTCAAATTCCCTTCTAGTGCAGTGGCACCACTGAACAAAATCAGCCTTGGTCCAATGTACCCTGGTGTACCTTCCTCTCCAATAGCTACGACGGCACAGAGGTGGAGACCTACGAGGATGGAGGCGCAAAGATGGAGACCGATGATGGAGATCAGAGAATGCAGAGCAAGGATCTGAGAAGTTTTCGAATGATTTAGGGATGAAAGAAGATCGTTCAATTTCTGACTTTCCATTAGGGGCACCAATATAATTTCATTTTTTGATATAATACCAAAAAAAGCCCTAGGGCCTTTCTTGACATGTGAAAGTTGTTGGGGCCATTTTTGAGATTCTGGGCCTTAATTAAGCCCCTGTATGAATTTTCCCATATATGAAATCCTATGATAGAACCGATGGAGGAATCTGGGATTTTCAAATCTCACCAAAGGACCAAATTGTCTTGAGTAAAATGAAATAAACAGAGAAGCTTGAGTAAAATTGCCCAAGCACAATCATTTCTTTGCTCAAAGAAGACGATTTAAAAATTTATCACGAGAGGGCAAACTCTAAGCTCAGCAAAGAAGAGGGGCATCAACGTCGTGAAAGACGATGGTAGGTGGTTATCAACCCTATATTGAGATTGTGTTTTTCCATCGTGAGGGATGAAATCCTAAGAACGGCAGTGTTTCTTGGCTCGGCGAAGAAGAGGGGCTTCGGCGCTGTGAGAGACGACTGTGGGTTTATGAAGAGATGAACATCGACTAGTAAGTTTCCCCATGTTTCTAGTAAGTCTAAAGATGCTCATTGCATCTGCTTTTTGTTCGTGAATTGGTCTTTTATTTGATGGTTTTGTATCCCATAATAGTACATTAGAATGTTATCGTTGAAGTTATTGTACCCTAAGGGCTCATTTGATACGGGGAAGATTTAAGAAAGAAAAAGAACTTAGAGGGGGGAAATGAATGGAAGGGAAGATTGAGAGGGAACATAAAAGGTTGAGCTGTTTGGTAGATATGAGAATGAAACTTAAGTTGAAGGAAAATAAAATGTTTGGTAAGAAGAATTAAGTGTTGGTTAAGTGGGAAGGTAAGATAAAATTCCCACAATGCCTCTAAAATAAAAAAAAGGCAGAAAAAAGACTAGAATGATTTTTTTTTTTGGTTTTGCCAATCGGACATAAACGGACCCTAACCAAATCACGTGTTGGTTCAGATGGAAAATTGAAGGAGACATTGATGGGATATCAAAGCGTGACGAGCAGAAAGGCGGTTGGATGCAAGAAAGACGATGAACATGGAAGGAATTAGAGAGGGTGAACACCAATTTATGAAATCTGGTGCGGAAATAAATATTACAAGAAGAATAGGGAAAAAAAATCATTGAATATTGAACCCAGTTGCTGCATTGATAGACAAAGCAATTTTTTTTTTGAAAATAATCGATGCTAAATCCCTAATAGTGTGAAGTGGCTGAAATAAAATGAAGACAAACTTGGATGCAAGCACCATAACGCACCCCACAAATAGCGCATAACATCCAAAAGTGGTGCTAAAAAATAAATTTGGACATTAACAAGCAATGTAGTTAGAAAACTGTCAGTGGGCACTAATTCCAAATATAAACTGTCAGTGTGTCTTCATCTAGTTCCAAAAAGAAACTCATTGTCCCTTGCTTGGTTCAAATGAAAAACGTAAGTTCAAATGTAACATGCAACTAAGCGCTTGCGTTCGAACGCAAAAACTGACAGTGCCTTAAGCTATCTGTGTCCTCAAGTGGAAGAAACAAGGCATCGACGATTTTAACACGTAAAGCGCTCAAACAATAAAAACTCATTGCCTCTTACCTTGTTCAACCCACTCCTTCATCCATCATCAACAGCGCCCTCTCCTTCATCCACCATCGTCGATGTCCTCTTGACAGAAAAACAATTCCGTCGCAAAACTCCAAAAAAATTGATGTTGTAGCGGGGAAAAGCCCGCCAATTTGCGACGGAAAAACAAATCCGTCGCAAAATTTTACGACGGAAAAATATTTCCATCGCAAATTGGCGGCCAATTGACCGCCAGGTCCCCCCTTTTGCGACGGAATTGAGGTTCTGTTAAAAAAATTGCTTTTTGCGACGGAACTTGATTTCTGTCACAAAAAGCGAGATTTTGCGACGGATTATGAATCCGTTGCAAAATCTCTTAAGTCCCAATTTTCGGATATTTCCTCCGTTTCTCACTTCGAAATTCTTCTTCGTCTCCCACCTCGTCGCCCCTCCTCTCCCTTCCGGCCACCTCCGTTCGTTGATCCAGGCGCTGCAGCCGCTCCTCCTTCTGATCGCCTCCACCGCTCCTCCTTCGGTTGCCTCCCCCTTCTGGTCATCACCGCTGCCATTTTCCAGGTTTGTTTGAAGTATTTTTTTTAACTATTTGGAAATATCTGTGTTTAGATTTGCTTTCTTCTATAATCCAAAGATCTATATTGGTAGAAGATTATGAATTACATGAATTTAGATATTTTTTTTGGTTTAGTTTCTTCTCTGTCTGAATCTATATTGGTAGAGGATTATAAGTTTTCCTAATATCTTCCTCTGAAATAATGATTTGTATAGTTGTGCAGGAAATTCACATATATATTATCACTAGTATTATTGCTTTTTACATGGTTTGTGAAGTATTTCATATATATAGCAGTATATAGACTTTGTTTTATGTAATTTAAAAAAAATAAAAATATTTTTTTAAAAATAAAATAGCAAATTTTTACGACGGATTGAGAATCTGTCGCAAATTCAAGATTTTGCAACAGATTCCAAATCCGTCGCAAATCCCAGAATTTGCGACGGAAAATTGGTTTTCCGTCGCAGTTGCGACGAGGGTTTTTGCGACGGACCTAATCCGTCGCAAACTAAATTTGCGATGAAAAAAACCTTTTTTGCGACGGATTTTTTCCTTTGCAAAAACTGATTTTTTTTTTTTTGCAGTGATATTTCATCTCACACGTTACAAACAATACCAAGCCATGATAATATTATTAACCTCAAATTTGCAAGTGTTGTCCCCTCTTTTAGGATTTCACCTTTACGATCCCACCATTATATTAAATATTACCTTCATCATTACACAAAGTTTCCCTTTAACATGCAAATAACAAAATAGCTCATTTAAAGATAATGACCCATGTCATTTTGCATGCCTACTTGTTTATTCAATAAGTTTGTGAGACAATGTTTATTAAATGAAGTAACTCCCCATATCATCACCATGTATCTACTATTAACAACAACACTATATGTTTTCACATATCTCTCTTCACTATTAACAACATGCTCCCCAAATCATCATTATGCATTTACTATTAAAAACAACACAATATGTTTTTACATGTCCATCTTCACTATTAAGAACACCCTCCCCCAACCTTACTATTGATGACCAAACTTCATACCCACGCGAGACCCATCACTATTAAACTCTTAATTGGACACCATCAACAACAAAAGAACAATCTTTAACAATTATGCAACCAAACACAATGAAATTGATCACACAAGCATGAACATTCTCTCATTAGCTTAAAGATGTTATCTTATCTCCATAAAACCAAACCTTTGAAATCAGAAACCACAATGAAAAATCAGAACCAAAATTGCCCCATCAAGATTGAAGGATCACGATACGAAGATTTATCAAGAAAAATCTATTACAAGTGGGTCAGCTGCTTTCATCCTCACTTTTTTGTTGCTTTCGTCCTCACTTTTTTTATGCTTCCGTCTTCATTTTTCGCACCACCTTCACTTTCTTTCCTCTACTCGTATGCTTCGATTTTGTTCTAACATGCCACATTGCCACATAACTCAAGGCAATTTAGTCATCTGCTTAAATTTGGAAATCTCATATTCCTCTATCAATTCTGACATGAGATTTCATATATTGGTAGCACTTATTTTTCTTTTTGAGTAAATACCATTTTTAGTCACTGACAAAAAACACGGACCACATTTTGGTCCCTGAAAAAAAAAAAGGTCATTTTTAGTCCTATAAAAAGAACGAATAAGGGTCGGTTTTTTTGTCAGGGACCAAAATGGGGTCTGTTTTTTTGTCAATGACCATAAAGGGTATTTACTCTTTCTTTTTCCTATTTCAAATTTTCAAAATATCTTTTAAAATAAAATAGGTTAATTACTCAAAAAAGGACGAATAACTAGTGTAAAAACATAAGTTTTTACGTTTTTACTCGGGTGTTACGTGCTAAAACTCAAGTAAAAGCGTCCCAAGTGGCGCGCAAAAACGGGGTAGAAACGTACGTTTTTTTCCACCGTTTTTACTTAAAACCAAAAAAAAAAAACTTGTTATAAGAGCAAGGGATCATAAAGGGTATTTACTCTTTCTTTTTCCTATTTCAACTGTATCTTTATAGGGTTTTTTCAAAATTTTAAATTAATTAAATAAAATAGGTTAATTATTCAAACCAGCAACTGCTGATCACAAAATGCTTTTGCCGACAAATCAAACGGCGATGTGACGCGGGGGGCTGGTGGGAAGAGCTGAGGGCCTGAGGCGTTGAATGCGGTCAAAAGGAAGCATGTTGTACGATCAATCTTGACGGAGGAGGGATGGCCACATTCACATTATAGAAGAGAAGCAAGGTATCAATAAAAGTTAAAGAAAATAACCAACTCACCTAAAACTTTTTAAGATTTAAAAAAAAAAAAATTAAAGAAGATAATGTACCTCAAATTACTGAAATTATAATAACACTCCCTCACGTCCCATATAATAAGTCACTTCATTAACTCTAAATATAACAACTTAATCGATCTTATTTTTTAAATTTATAATTTTTTTTTTGCCGTTCAATGCAAATGATTAAAGATAAAATCTTAGAAATGCTAACCCACTTTTTAAAATGATTAACTTAATTAATTTTTTCAATATCTAAAAACTAGTTATATAGCTTTTATATTAAAAAATAAAAAGAATCGGTAAAATGAAGTCAACGATATGAAGAATTTACGTAAATCAACGGGAAATGATGTATCCATTAACCTTCCTTTTCACTTAATTTCTTTACCATGGGATTGGATTTTAATGGTGGGAATTTTATACTATATTAAAGTTATTATTGTAAAATTAAATATCACTATATTAAATAGTAATAATATTTTTATAGAACTAATCTCAACAATTAAAAACCAATCTAACAGGAGAGATTTTGTCCGTTTCATTACAACACGTAAAAGCAGAAAATGTACGAGAAAGTTATTACTCCTTCTGGTCCTAATTATAGGAGCAAATTACCAGAATTTGGAGAGATTAAGGAAGGAAGTTAAATTAGTTAATTATGTGTATTTTCCAAAAATACCCCTCTGAAAATTAAAAATTACATAAGGCAAAATTAGTTGAATTGTAGTAAAATTTGGTGAGAATTAAATTACGAACACACGATGACGTGATTCGTAAGCTAGCTAGGGTCAATAGATATTAGTCAGAGCCTTAAGTTTTGTATTATCGGTGGACTTGCCAAAGTAAAAAATAAAAAATTTAACTTTGATTTGTTTTATATTGTTGCAAAATTATTTTATCGTTTTTCAGAGACAACATCTTCAGAGACCGAGTCAAATTATTTTATATTAAAAAGTATAATTTAGGTGTATATGACATTAATGGGTTGCAAACATTATTTATTTTATAAAATATATAGGTGTATTATTAAATTATTATTGTCTTTAATTATTATTGAGAAAGTATAAATAGGGGTATTATAGGAAAAAATGACAAAAGTTAAAACTTGCTCTTATAATTATGACCAAAAACAACTTTAAAATTTGTTCCTATAATTAGGATCGGAGGGAGTACAATTGAAATTGATAATACTTAAGTGTGAATTAATTGGTCATATAAAAAAAAGAAAAGAAAATATCCGTTGGGAGATATGAAAAATGAAAAGGAGTGGGCATAAAAAAAATGCAGACCATTAAAGTGATAACTGATGGAGTAAGGATGAGAAAGAATAAAGGAGGTAAGTGACGCAATAACGTGTTCCCCGTTAAAAGGATTGTGTGGTTGAGGTGGTAAGGGTCTTATAAATTTGAATTTCAGGAAATATATTTATTGGAAGATGTAAGAACTCTTTACTTCTAAGTTTTAAGAAGAAACTCTTAATCTAATAAATAAATAAATAAATAAATAAATAAATAATGGTCCTAGTTGAGAAGGGATATATTTTTGGGAGTACATAATCCAAAATTCGAACATCCTAGTCTTTTTTTTTTTTCTTTGCTATAAAAATTTTAGGAGAGGGGTTGGATTCAACCATAGTTCAAGAGCAGGGCGCTATGACTTTACATCCCAGGATATATATGATTGAGAATACACATGTATTCACCTTAGTCTGTGTTTCAACAAGTTCACATCACTTAATATGCTTCCTCCAGCGCCTTGACCAATTTCAGGATCGAATCCCCTCCTTTTGGTGAGAGCGAATCCCCTCCTTTTGTTGAGAGCGTCTGACCCTTTTACTAATTAAATCCAAAGACAAGAGGTCACTCTAGTCAAATTGACTGTCACACGGAAATGACAAACAATTTTGTCAATCTCTTGTTCTTTTCAGAACCATATTCCAAGCCTCTTTACAACTTTCTCTTCTTTAGTGAATAGATAAGGCCTCTTTTTACACTGTCTAGCCTCCTTCTCGTACTAATTGGGCCAGAAATAGTGATTTTGAAAAATACTAGTTTCACAACCCTAGCCAGAAATCTCCAAACAAACAAAAAAATCAAGAAATGTGTTTAAAAAAATTTTTAGAAAAATTTTATATAATGTAAAATTAAATTTCCCCCCCCCCCAATTTTTCTAAAACATTTTTACCACTTTTTTTTTTTTTTTCATTTGCAGGTCAGCCTTTTATATCTTTGGGGCTTATAATTCAATCTTTGTTCCATGTGGGGTCTTGTGTGATTTATGTTAATCTTGTCATTTTTTTCCTATATTTTATTCTAATTACCTGAAATTTTTAGCTTATCAGTGAAATTTACTTTTGTGGTGTATTATTTAATATGTTTTTGCCCATTTTACACTACACCTGTAGATGAAGTTTATTGATTTTTCATTCTAAACCTCAACCTCTTGCCTTCCAATGTTGTGGTGTTCAATTACATGAAGTCTATGGTTGAATCAAAGATTCACAATCATATAAATTAAAGCCTCTTGTCTTCCAATGTTTGTGGTGTATTTTTTTATATTATTTTCTTTTCTTGTTTATATTCTTTCATATTTTAATGCATATAAAACTTTCCCTTAAAAAAAAAATTTCGGGGGCGCTGTCCCCAAACCCCTAAATCCCCCACCACTATTTGGCCCCCCAAACTTTTATCTCAAACTCCGCCGCCCCTGCTCCTAAAGATGCATCTTTTTTCCTTATTAGGGTGGCAGATATGGACAAGATTTACCTGTGAGAAATCGAACTCGCGACTTTTAATAAAGATTTCATATTACTGGATTACAAATTTATTGGACTAATAATGCAACCTGCTGCTGCTGGGTAGGGGTAAAAATAGGTCAGACCCCTATTAGACGGCCTACAGCCTAGCTTTTTTAGGGCCTGATATGGCTTGGCCTATTTGTTAAAAAGGTCAGGTCAATGCCTATTTAAAGGCTACAATGTGTAAATAGGTCAGGCCTATTTTATTAAGGTTTGACCTGTAAGCCTTCAGGCCTAGCCTATTTACACATTAAATTAATACAATTATATTTATATCATATAAATAATATAATTTTTATTTTTCATTCTTATATTCTAGTAAAAGCTTATATTTATATAGTTTTGATAGGCTCAAAGCATACAAAAGCCTATTTATAGCCTTCAAGGCTTACAATATGAGGCCTTTTTAAAGGTCTACATCGTAAGTAGGTATTTAAAAAGGCTTCAGGCTCGACCAGGCCTTATAAAGGCTTAGGTCTGAACCTTCAAAAAAGCCTACATTCAGGCTCAGGCCTTCTACCCTCATTACAGGCTCAGACCTATTTAGTCAAAGCCTAGCCTGACCTGACCTATTTCCATCATACTGTTGAGTGAGAAGGAATTTATTTTATATGCTAACAGAGCGATGATCCATTGCTCCTTTACACTGTACATTAGAAGGAATGTATTTTATATGCTAACAGAGCGATGGTCCATTGCTCCTTTACACTGTACATTAAAAGGAAAGCCGAATCATGAATAAAATGCAATAATGCATATGCGTCTAAACAAACTTGTTAGAATAATGTAAACTTAGATCTTGAATTTGAAGAATAAACCTGTAAGATTTTTCTTTTATCAGCAATTAGGTGATAAAGTATATAATTAAATAATAAAAACTTAAAAATGACTATAAATTAATTTAAATACAACTAATTAAAATTAAGCCCATTAACATTAATAATTTATCATGCTCAACAACAAAAATTTACATGAAGCTTATATACAAAGCCGTTGAATAGCATTAAACTGATAAGGTTAGCACAAATTTAAAAGTAAGTTAACATAATTATATAAAGTATAAATATAAAAACAACAAACTCAATTGAGTTCATCGAAACTTATAGTTAACAAGTTTAAAAGCAAATTAACACGATTTTATAAATTAAAAATATTAAAACAGTTAACTTAAAGAGTCGACTGGTGAATGTGAATTTGACAACCATATATTCAATTATTCAAAATAAAAACAGGAAAATATTAATTAGATATAAAAATCACACTTAATAAGTAAATACACCATTCAATATTTGGATTGATTTCATTCTAACCATCCCTCTCAAGTTAATATACCTGAAACTGTAGTCTGGGATTCCTTAAAAAGATCGGAGGAGAAAGAAAAGAAAAGAAAGCGTCAAGTTATTTTGTTGTTTTTGGGGAGTTTTGGCGGTTCTATTTGTTGGATACGACCTAGACTAATCCTTCTTCACAGTTTATCCCTTTTTTATCATCTCGTAGGGTGATAATTACTAGAAAGATACCGACGGAACCTTTTCGATATGTTAAGAATGGACAATGCAACAAACCCCACTCTGATATAATAATAATAATAATGATAATCACCAACCAACTAACCAAAAGGCAAAAGCCACAGACAGGATACTGCTAACAACAAGACATTACATTCATAAAATAATATTATATATTAAGCTGTTTAATCATCAGTAACAATGATGTTTAGAATCTGATGCACTTTTTACCCAATAGGAGCTTGTGTCTGAGTCTGTTACGCATGCCGTAAAAAATAATTAAACGATGTTTTATCTAAAATAGACAACCCCCAACTTTTCGAAGATCAACATTTATCCAAATTGTCGCCCAAGTTGTTATCATCAGTTCGTTATTACCAACCTTTTGGCTTAAACAAGTGTGGAACTCCCAGCGGCCCAAGGGAAACTGAGCCAACCTTACAGTCGGTGGCAAGGAAACTTACTAGTACTCCTTCTGAGACAAAAGGACTAAAGTCCAGTTCATTTATTTAGTCTTCTAAGAAGAAGACAATGCACCAAATCACTTCCAGACATGTAGCTATAGGAAATTGCAACAGTATTTTGTTTCAGGAGAGAACTGGAATTAGGTTAGAGATTCAAACATTACATTTCCAATGATGTAGGCTATAAAGACTAAACAGCACATTTTCAATACGTTGGGCAAGCATTTGAGAAAGATAATCTCGAAACGCTTACATTAATTACTACAACATTTTAGGACATCATAACCTCAAGACACAGTTGGGTGCATCACTCAGAAATGATGAGTCTGACCAATAAACATGTGCAATCCCAAGAGTACAGAGAAATTAAACTAGATAGTTAGAGCTACACACACGAGACAGAAAGAAAGCAAGCAACTTGTGCGCACATACATGTGTCAGATTTCACAAACAAAGAGTTCAGTACGGTTAGTAATGGAGGTGGTGGTGGATCCTTCAGGAGGAGGCACTGGAGGTGGTGGGCCCGTGCTAGGGCTTGACCTCCTAACTCTGATGGACGAAGCCCTGGAACTATTAGAAGTTCGTCTGTTGCCCCTTGCTGCTCTATGATGCCTTCTTCTCCATGCCTTCGCCTTCACCATCCTATTATAAGGGTTTTCCGGCTTAGCCAGAGACCCAACGAGGGCAGCCATAGCCAGGGAAGAAAAAGATTGGGACTTGCCCTGGTAAAACTCAGAGAGACCCCTCCTGGAAGAAGAAAGACACAAACTCTCATTAGGTATATATTTGGTTACAGAAGCAGAGAAACACAAACGTAAGCCAGATCGAAAGAAGTAAGAGGTTACCTGACAGGGAGCTGAAGCAACAGTGCAGACATGTCAAGGGCAGCGCCGCCAGCGTTAGCAGGAGGGATGGCGTTGAGGGAGGGAGCAGATAACGACGAAGTAACTTCGTCGTAGGAATCAGAGTCGGAGTAGAAGGACGATTCGCTTGAGCCGCCGACCATGGCGAGGTTGTTCAAGTTATGCTCCATTTTAGGTTTCAACTGTCGAATTCGAATGTGAGAATACACTCTGGGGTATATGTGTATATATAGAGGAGCGACGCGACCTTGACTCGGTGGCGTATGAGCACCGAACAAACATCCCTGTACCTGGGGTGCAAAAGCGATGGAGGCTTTAATTTGTAATATAAAATAAAAAATTCAAAGGTGGCGGATAAGATGAGCCGGGGAACATTTATTTTTATTTTTTATTTTTCAAGTTTTTTAATTTTTAATGGGGTTGATATTATTTCCCATTAAAGAGAAACAGTGAGATTCGGGCCGATCCAGAGTTTGATATTGCTGGTCTCTCATCGATCTCGTCCTAAAACCTGGTGGACTTAAAGGCAGTGTTAAGGTTGATGTCCTCTCAAATCTCCCTCGGCGCGTGTCTTCCACACAGAAATGAATTTGGGTGTGTTTCGATTAATTAGTTCTAGAACAATACTCTGCTGTCCCCCTTTATTGGGTAAAGAAATTTTTTCATTTTCTTCCAAGGTGCAATTTTAATATAATTTAAAGTGTAACTCCGTCTTATTGAAAAAAATCTCCACGTCGCTCTATAAGTTTTTCCTTTTTAAAAGTAATATTGTATTGGGTTAAATATCAATTTTGCCTCTGAAGTACGCGCTCAAGAGTAATTTTTCCCCTTAAGTTTTCGACGTAGCAATGTTGCTTGTTGCGTTAAAAACTCTAACGGAGCAACATTAGGTTTTTAAAAACCCTAACGGTCAACATTACTCCGTTTTTAACTTCGGCAACAACATCCGCTTTGAAGCTGACGTAGCAATTTTGCCTCGAAGTCAAAACGAGTAATGTTGCTCTCCGTTAAAAACCCTAACGGTCAAAGTTAGGGTTTTTAACGGAGGGGCAACATTGCTCCGTTTTGAGACTTTAAAGGCAACATTGCTACGCTGAAAACTTAAGGGGCAAAATTGTTCTTGGGTGCATACTTCAAAAGCAAAATTTATACTTAACCTGCATTTTACCATGAACAAACTTTATTTTAACCATTAACTCTTTAGTCTAATCAAAATTATAGGCATGACACACTTGCTTGATGCTGATTGGTCATTACATCATCTTATCATCTTTTTGTTATAAGTGACGTACTAAGTGGGGTAAAAGTTTGGGAGAATCCTTGCTAAGGCCCAATTAAGGTCCAAAATTGTAAAAAGGGCCCCAACAACTTTCACATACCAAAAAGGGCCCTAGGGTCTTTTCTGGTATAAACGTTAACAACGAAAACTCAAATTAACAACTAAATTTTAATGAAAAATCTTAAAAGCCCTAAGACCCTTTTGGTATTAATCTTTTGCAATTTTGGATCTTAATTAGGCCTTGATAAGGATTCTCCCTAAAAGTGTATCATAACAGTTAAATTAAAAAGTTAACGGCTAAAATTAATTTTATAATAGTCAAAGATAACATTACTACTTTTTAAACTTTCATAGTCATATTTAAAAAAACAAAAACTGTTGCGTTTTTCAAATAATTGTGTTTTTTTTTCTTTTAAAATTTAATCTTGCCAAATGCTTATACATAAGAATTTTTGTTAAAATTGTACCTTATTTTTTATTCTTAAGTTACATTATTAATTTTTTTATATGATTGTCCAATTTTACTTTTTATTTATTATTATGAAGACTTTACACATTTCAGGTAGATTTTATATTAAATTACAATAAAGTTGAAAAGTTTATACGTTTTAGGATAAAGTTATTAAGATTTAAGGTTTTTTTTTTTTGGGGGGTTAGGATGAAACATGTTAAAAAAACCCTAACAAATAGGAAATAGAGAAATAGTTTTTTTTTTTAAATGATTTTGAATATAATGAAATTATTGTATGGTTGAAGAAAAAGAGACAGTGGAGAAATAACTTTCGGGGGTGGCAGGGGGAAGGGAATGAAAAATGGAAAAAGGTAGAGAACGCGTGGAGGATAGGAACGGCGGCCACGGCACACTGAGGCAGAGAACAAATCAACAAACAAAAACCTGTCGTTTGTGCTACAAAAATGAATATCAATAATCAATAATAATAATAATAATAATAATAATAATAAATATATGCATCTTCTTTTGGGAGGGTTGGGTTGAAACCTGAAACAAGGTGTTGTCTCGCCTCAGACTGATAACGGAGTACATCACTAGGGACCACTGCTCCCCTTGCCTACGTACGTAGCTTGCACAATATGAACTATTGAGCTGGTTTGGTATATCAGTATTAAAAATAATTTTATAGTCAATCTGACTGAAAGGTGTATTGTGAAATATGATTTATATTTGGATTAGTGGTAGTATAAATAAATTTTATGATTTAAATTTATAGTTAATCTGAAATATTTTTGAAGGTATTGACCAGTACTAAAAATATACTTGAAGATACCGAACGATACTAAAAAAATACTTCATGATCCTAAAAAATTATTTTTAGTACCAACTAGTACCCAAAAAAATATTTTAGAGTATTTAATGGTACTAAAAATATACTTCAGGATATTAAACAATACTAAAAAATATTTTATAATTGTAAAAAATTATTTTAAGATATTGAAAATGAGCTCAAAAGCTCTCAAAAGTAACTTTTGATCCTTAAAAGTCTGATTGGAACATTTTCTCAACCAAATATATATATAAAAAATTCCCATAAGTCCAATGCACAAGTCCAATTGAAAGCAAACATACCAAACATTCACATTATTATCAGCTCCACAACCAGACAAACAATATTGGGGTGTGTAATAGGATGCTCTCTCGTACACTACTGTTACAACTTACAACACCACCAATTACGTGTCACCACTCACCAGGATCCACGACAAAAACGATTCACTATTGCATCCAAATTTTAAAAGGGTTAAGTAATAAGTATAAAAAAATCACTTTTTAATTCAAAAAAATGTAAGCCTATTTCAACAATATTACTCTGTTAAGTTTTGAACAATATTACTTTTTTTTTTTTTTTTTGTCTTAATGTTGTTCTAAAATTTTTAAAACGTAGTAAGATTGTCCAATTCTGTTAAAAAACTAACGTTGACGATTAAAAAATTGACGCTGACCGTTAACATTTTAACGAAAATGAACAATATCGCTATGTTTTGAAACTTCCAGAGCAATATTGAGACAAAAAGAACTCTCAGGATAACATTGCTCCTCAACGAAAACTTCTAAGAGAAATTTGTTACTTAACTCATTTTAAAATGTTATAGATTCCATACCCGATATAATATCTACTTGGATAAAAAAAAAATTATATCAAGGAGAGGGGCAGTCGTTACCATTTACTTTTACCTCATTTTCTTGGATGTTTGTTTACTCTTTTTATCTTTAATATAAAACATATTTATCTGATTTAATTAGATTAAAAAATTGATTAAATTAGTTAATATGATACATATTTTCTAAAATATTATAATCACCTTCTTTAATTCTATATTCTTCTTCTCCTTAATTATTGTTAAATATGTATAATAGGAATAAATTAGTAAAATATTAATAAATATAATTTTTTTTAATATTTAAGACTAAAATTAAGGCGAGAGGAGGTAACATATGTTTGATTTGTCATTTGTTAAATAAATTTTTTTTTTCTATAATAAAGTCAATTAAATAAATGACTCTGAGGACAGCACAAGGAGTAATAATGAGTAGAAAGCAGAGTGGGGGTCGTAAACCTAGGACAAGAGTTGGGGAGGGGCTAGAGAGAGAAGGTGTGCGATGGAAGAGAGAGAGGAGTGGAGTGGGCCACACACGTCATCTCCACATCTTATCAAGGTCAGTGGTAGCATGTGGAACCCTTTCCTACTTTCTGAGCCTACGACCAACGTTTCGACTCCCCATTGGTTGCCTCTCTTGTTCCCTCTTTTCTCAACCCTCCCTTCGTTGTTGTTATTATTTATTCCACTTCCTTCTCTCTCACCTTCTCTTACTACTCTCATTTTATTTATAAGTCTATTTTAATCAAATCTCAGGTATTAAAGAGAAATAATTAACTCAATAATTATGAGATAAATTTTCAAATTTTTTCTCATTTATGATTGTGTATTTTTCAATTATCTATTCTTTCTTTATCTTCATAAGTAGAATTAATAGGGGTAAAATCGTCACAATCTCATTTACTATATGAAACTGGACTTATAAATATGACCATTTTTTTTTATTAAAGTAGACTTATACTCCCTCTGGTCCATGCACCAACTAACTTTTTTCACAAATCAATAAAAGTGGTTAAAGTCAATAAAGTTGTTCTAGAATCTAAGTAATTTCCAATATACCCCTACTAATTGCACTAAACTCTAACATCATAATAATTATTACTCTCACCCACTACCTTTATTAATTATGGGCAGATATGAAAACAAATAATTAATGCACATTGGGAACAAGTAAGCGCCTTATAAAAAAGATCAAATAAACTTGTTAGTTGGTGCCTTATAATAAGGATCAAGAGGGAGTAAATAAGATCAGAGTATGTTCCAATCTCACATCTCCCTCAAGGTCCCACAAAAAAAAAAAAAAAAATCTCATCTCATCTCTATATTCCTTTTAGAGTAAATACCCTTTCTGGTCCCTGACAAAAAAATGAACCCCATTTTGATTCCTGACAAAAAAATGTCATTTTTAATCCATAAAAAAGACGAATAAAGGTCGATTGGTGGACATTTTGATCCCTTACAAATTTCTCTCCATTTTCCCTCCCCTCCTCCCCTACCCCCCAACCAAACAGAGCCTAAGGTAGGGATCAAAGAAAGTTGTTCGTGAGTCCTCATTAACAAATGAGCTGCTGATACCAACGGGGTTGGTACAAGTGATAAGCGGCTTGTGTCGCTTAAATAAGGTCTCGGGTTCGAGCCTTGTGAATGCAAAATACTCCCACTAAGAGACTCTCCCACCAAAGTCAGGTGCGCGACGCGAGTAATATCCAGAATAGTCGGGGCGAAGCCCCGATAAACCACAACCAAAAAAAAAAGAGCTGCTGATTTGTTTGCTAAAAGAAAATCAGGGCAACTTGATAGAACACATAACATTTAGAAATCTCTGGAATTTATAGGGACTTGTTCAATTGGGATCATTTACGTCGGATCAAATGAAATTTTCCCTACATGCTTCTTTCTTCTCTCTTTTTTTTCTTTCATACTTTTAGATTTTAGGAAAAATTGGGAATAAATCACAATTTAAAAAATTAATTGTGAAATGAGATCCAGAAAAAAGTGAAGTCATAAGGTCCTTTAAGTCTTATTCTCAAATTAATTTTTTAAATAATGATTTATTTCCTATTTTTCAAGATTTTACTAACAGTATTTACGGATTTAAGTTTGCTAGCCAAGTAGCCGTAGACTGACCTGGTATTAGTGGAGGTGGGGTTGTGATTTGAGTTTTCAAAATGACATATGGGTACGGCACTTATTTGTCTTCTTTACTGTTTTTTAATTTTCCCAATATTTATTATCATACATTTGATAAAAATTGTAAGGACTTCATGAGTTAACATGAGATTATTGATCTGTGTGTAGAACTCACTCTTGCTGTTGGGTGGTAGCCATTATGGTTCCATTCCTAATCGTTGAGGCCTTATCATCATAAATTCATAATGATGTCTTCTTATGGTAATGCAAATCCCTCCCTCGTTTCAAAGTTCCCATAAATGCTTTTCATAACCTCACATTTAGTTTCTTCTCTCGTTTTTAACCCTTAGATTTCATCAAAATAATCATAATATTCCTCTCACTAACACAACGACTTGACATCATCAA